>OY757312.1:53993446-54593446 GCA_963583905.1 Stenurella melanura
GGTCATATTTTTCCTTAGAACGCCGAACTTAGTGAATATACCTATTTTATATTTCATATGAAGATTTTCTCTATTTAACTATAAAGTAATTGTAATTAATACAGCGTATTTATTGCTGTACGCATGTTCAGCCGAATAAGAAAAGAGCATATACTTTTCTATCTTTGTGCAGTAATATCCCTGTGATGGCTTTAGCGATTTCTGTGGAAATATGTTGCAAACTGTAAAGTATGGCTAGGCGGTGGTATGGCATATATTAGTGCCATCAAGTTATGATGAGTAATTAAAAAAAATGGAAAAAGCCAATTTGACAATATTAAAACAAAATTACAAAAATGAAATTTATCCAACACTCACAATTAATATAGAATAGAATAGAATAGAATAACCACGTATTAATCCAATCGATCATTCTAATGATATAGGACAAGTCAAACAAATGATTACAATTAAATGGTAGTTTTACATTTGCAAACAGAAAAAATAGAAAATATTAAATTATACTCACATGTAACAATAAAATATCAATTAAAATTTAAATATTCATTTACGGAGTAAAACACATGATTCACTAAAAATGATTTTGTGGCTGATATGAACTTTTTTATACTATTAATGTTTCTTATGTTTGCATTTAACTTATTGTATAAAGTTGAGCCCATGTAATAGGGATTCGATTTGAATATCTCTAACTTATGTGCAGGATATTGCTATATTCCTATATTCATGGTGATAATTTTGAAAGGTAAATTTATTTGGATTCTTTTTTTACCGTTGTTAATATTTCTAATATATATAGACATGGTAATGTTAAAATTTTCTCAGTAATAAATGCCTGTCTACATGATGCTCTGTAGTTTAACCCAAATATATAACGCATGGCTCTTTTTTGCAATATAAGCCCACGATTTGCTAAATTAGAAAACCCCTAAGAAATCACTCCATATCTAATACGACTTTCAAAGTTTGCATAATAAAACGTTTTTACAGTATCCCTGCTGACGTTTAATAGCAAAACAACTACTTGCACACTTATTACAGATATAATTAATGCGTGATTTTCAGTCTAGAGATAAATCAATATGTATTCTTAGTAATTTAAATTCTTTCACCTATTGAATAGTTTTATTTCCAAACCGAGTAAGAGAGCTAGCAATGTAGTTTGCATAAAATAGGTTTTTTCTCTATTTATGATTAAATTGTTATTTGTAAGATATTGGGAATCTGATGCCAAGTTTGAACTTAAACTGTCAATTGCAAGGTCTATATTCTTGTCACTTGTTGCAATTGTAATATCGTCTGCAAATGCACAATGAAAAGACGTCACATGCTGGTTTGTGTCATTAATATATAAGAGAAACAACATGGGACCCAGAATACTGCCTTGGGGTATACCTAAATCAAGTCAAGTTTAGTAGGCTTTGAACCAAAATAATCTACAAATTGTTTCCTGCAAGGTAAGATTTTAGAAGGCTGTGGCATTGGCCACGAAGACCATAACACTCTAGTTTGCGTAGAAGAATATCATGATCTACGCAGACAAAGGCCTTTGAAAGATCAACATAAATTTCAAGAACCTTATAACCAACATCTAAATTAGGGTAAATAAAAATCTAAAAAACTCAGTAAAGCAGTAGGCGTTGAATGATCTTTTCTGAAACCGTGCTGACTAGGAGAGAATATATTTTTGTTTCTAAAAACTTAACTATGACATTAAAAATGATCTTTTCAAGTACAGAGATACAGATCTATAATTTGTAATATCACTAGAGTCGTTTTTTTAAATAAACAAATGACTTTTGAGATTTTTAAGAAATTCGGATAATATATATACGCCAATACCTTAATAACCAGGACATCATAAAGCGAATATTTGGTTTATACCATACGTCTACAAAGGTGTGACCCTATAAAGTATTTAGTCTGGTCCACGGCAGGTAGTTTACCACCAATACTAGTCCAAGCGAGTTGTTAACTACATTCGAGAATTTGAAACCATTATTGTATGCTGCTAATACCTATCTCCAGCTATCGAAAAAATGTCACGAGGTATGTATGCTATTGTATAAAATCATATTACCAATTATATTCGCATTTGTGCACTTATATTTGACTTTTAGAAAAGGTTTCACAAAGTTTGTCATTACTTTTAAACATGTAATGAAAGCCCTCAACTTGCATATGCTTCAGAAAACATTTATGATTCCATTGCAGTGGCCATTTGTGTAAAGACAATTTCCCTATTTCAATTCCTGCGGAATGAAAATTTACTGGGTGATGGAGCATTTGTAAGGGCAATCGACAAGGTGACTGAATGTATCGACTATGGATACAAAAATTATTACGAGTTATTAGGAGAAAATGGTAAACTTCTCCGAATTAATACGCTCTTCTTGTGTAATTTGCTTAAGCGCTGGAGGTCCTACACATTTAGTGTATCTTCGTTTAAAAAATGTATTCGACTTGGTTGAACACCGAGTTTATGTAAATCTACTGTAAGTTTTAGTAATAATGGACAAAGAACGAAAAGAAAAAAAGTGCAACCACTACTCGAAAATTACTTCTACATCCACATAGTGGAGTGGAAATATAGTAATCATAAAAAAATTCAAAACTTTTTTTTTGTTGAAATAGGTTTAGAATGTCTTAAAACGTCTAAATTTTAAATTTGAGAAAAAAATATCTGTCAGTCAGAAACTTGTAATTTGGTGTATATAATAGAAGACAAGGCTTCTAATTCTTGTATAATATTTTGCAACTCTCACACCACCCCAACTCCATTATTAAAGTGGTTGATAAAACAAAAAACCGCTGCCTAAGGAATCACTAATTCCACATCCAAATTTTCCATCCAAGTCTCGTTAAAGGAAAATATTTTGACTATATTTGCATTCTAGTATGTGGAAATAATTAGTCATATAATTCTAATAACATCTGAGGTAGACGTCATAAAAAAAATTGAAATGTTGTTTTCTAGCATATAGCATGTTTCTGGACTCTTATTGTCTTCTTCCACTTATTTTCCATAAATGTACACATACCCCTCCCCCTTTAACGGAATCATCTCAATATATAATCTAGTTCCAGCTGTCGTTATAATACATACTAGTATCAAATTTCAAGTTAATATGTCAGTTATATTTTATCATCTCCTTTAATAATGGTGTGGGGAGTAGTGGAGGGGTTGAAAAATGTTATAAAAATTCTGTGGCCTTGGCTTTCAGTATATACATCCAATCCCAAGATTGTGTATTCTTACCAGCTTGTTTTACTTATCTTTTACTTTGCCCCTATTTAACTATTTAACCCGCAATCCTTCAACCGAATCATCTCATAATATAATCTAATTACAAGCGTCGTAATAATACATGCATGTACCAAATTTTAAGTAAAAATCTCAATTTAATTGTATCAACTCTTATAATAATGGAGTGGGGGTGGTGGGAGGAATTGAAAAGATTATAAAAAATCGGAGGCATTGTCTTCTAGTATATACAGCAAATCCTAAGTTTCTGCACTCTAACCAGCTTGTATTACTTTTTTGCCATATTTACCCCCATTTAACCCCCAACTCTTCAACGGAATCATCTCAACATATAATCCAATTCCAGCTGTCGTTATAATACATACTTTTACCAAAATTCAAGTGAACATCTCAATTTTATTTTATCTACCCCTTTAATAATGGAGTGGGGGTGGTGGAAGTGTTGAAAAATATTATAATAAAATCTGAGACCTTGGCATCAAATTCCAAGTTTCTGTACTCTTACCAGTCTGCTGTACTTATTTTCCCCTATTTACCCCTATTTAACCCCCAACCCTTCAACGGAATCATCTCAGAATACAATCTACTTCTAGGTATCGCAATAATACACGTGTACCAAATTTCAAGTGAATATCTCAATTTTATTTTATCGACCCCTTTTATAAAGGAGTGGGGGTAGTTCGGGAGGGATGAAAATATTATAAAAAAATCTGAGGGCTTAGTTTCTAGTATATGCACCAAATCCCAAATTTTTGTACTCTTGCCAGCTTGTTTTACTTATTTTCTCTTATTTACCCCTATTTACCCCCAACCTTTCTCAGGATAAGTCCAAAAAAAAATCCAGTTCCAGATCTCGTTATAGCATATACGTGTATAAAATTTCATGTCAATATCTTAAACCCTTCCAGAGATATCGTGCGCACAAAAAAAGTTACAGACCAACAGACTGAAATTTTTCTTTCGCTAAAATTTGAAATCTCGACGTTCTAAACCTATTTCAACAAAAAAATACGATTACTATACTTCCACTCCACTATGTGGAAGTATAGTAATTGAGGTATTCACTAGAAATTTGGTACACGTATATGTTATAATGACACCTGGAACTTGATTATAGATGAGATGATTCAGTTTAATGGTTGGGGGTTAAATAGGGGTGTATATGGGGAAATATGTAAACAAGCTGGCAAGAGTACAGAAACTTGGGATTGGATGTACATACTGAAAGTCAAGGCCTCAGAATTTTTTATAATATTTCTGAACCCCTCCACTACCCCCATACCATTATTAAAGGGGTTGATAAAATATAATTGACACATTCACTTGAAATTTGGTACGCGTATGTATTAACGACATCTGGAACTAGATTATATATTGAGATGATTACGTTAAAGCGGGGGGCGCTGTGTATTGGGGAAAATACGTGGAGGAAGCTAATAAAAGTCCAGAAACATTTTTGGCTAGAAACCAAGGTTTCAAAATTTTTTATGACATCTTCCTCAGATATTATTAGAATTATATAACCAATTATTTCCACATACTAGAGTGCAAATATAATCAAAATATTTTCCTTTAAAGAGACTTGGATGGATAATTTTGATGTGGAACTATTGATTCCTTAAGCAGCGGTTTTCTTCAGAACAGTTAGGCTTAGCAACTCAGCCGCATATAATGCAAGTGGAAAATGTGTTGTTGCTTGCGTAATAAAAGAAAACTTAGAAAAAGCTGTCCTCGTGCAGTAGAGCCGATTAAACTCCACTTATGCGTAATAATCGACATTTTTATTTTATAAATGGTCTGCCTAGTCTGCCAAGGAATTTGTTTATGATGATAGTGACAGCGACAAATACTTTTGCTTGCTTATTTTTATTCTTATTACCAGTAATATGTACCTATTTGTATATAGAGTAATTAATTTTAAATACAAGTTAAGTTACGACATGTCTTAATATTATTTCAAGAGCAACCTGATATTATAAAGTTGCCATTTTTCACCAAAAACAGAAAAAGATAATTGAAATGATTTCGTCCTCGTAGAAATATAAAATTGTGCGGTGTACCCCTTCAAAAACCACCCTTTAAGAGCTTACATTTATTTCACTACACCTGCTTTACATTTTTTGCGTAGATTCACAAATCTCATTCAAAAAGCTACGTATTAAAACAATATTTAATCTTCAACCCCCTTAAAGACCATCCCCTTGGCTATTAGAATTTTTTAACTATTTTTTGTGCATTCACGGGTACAATATTATCGTATACTTATATAAAGTTTCGGAATTTTAGATCTAAATTAATTTTTTAACCCCTCAAAAGCCACTCCTTTAGTGTCTAAATAAATATTTTTCCACTTTTTTAACGAATATTTTCTGTTCATTTGCAAATTTAGAGAATTATGTCCACTTAAAACTTGAAAATCGGCCACCGTAAGGTGCAGCGCCGGTGACACGGATAAAATTGTGTTAAAATTGGTATTTTTGGAGTAGCAAAACAAAAGTTAAAAGTTCTAAATGCCACTAAAAGGGATATATTTTTTTAATTGAACAACCTTTAAAAATAGTTTTTAAAATTAAGAAATAATGTATCAATATAATTAAATGCAAATGCAATTTCCTAGAACTATAAAAGCTCTATAACAATAGAAACAAATGAATAAATATATTACCAGAAAACACTAGTAATTATTCACACTTTTAGAAAATACTTATCACAGATAAGGTTAAAACATATATCCTTCTTACATAATTATAAGAAAGAAAATATGCCCATTATGAACAGTATAACTGTTATTATAATGTTATTATACTTTTCGCAAATACAAAACCGGTGATATTGCTCGTAGAGAAAAAAATTTCATATCACTGTGTTGGTGATCGAATTCTGAACTTTCAAAATGTCCGTCCGTCCGTCTGTCCGTCTACGTCTGCCTGTCCGTCTGTCTGTCTGTCCGTCCGTCCGCTCGTCCGTCCGTCCGTCCGTCACGTTTCTTGTAAGCACAATAACTTAAGAACGAAAAGTCCGATTATATTGAAATTTGGACAGTCAGTTAGTATTAGCTAGAGTAAGGACCCTATTATTTTGAGCAAAATCGATGGATAAATAAAAAAGTTATAAATTTTTTTATATATAAAAATATATTTTTTACATAATTTTTTTTATGTCTTGTATTTAAACTAAAAATGTCTAAAACTAACATTATTTACAAAAAAACTGCGAAGAATGTCCTATCGAATGTGCAACAATTACATAAAAAGTGTAGTAAATCGGCGAAGAGTATAACGGTTAGTTTGTTTTTTATTTAAATCATCCTGCTTAATAAAACCCAAAGATAATCAAAACAAAAGCACTTACCGATATAGCAGTAACATAAACCTTTAGTACATCCACAGACACGTGTTTCGACATCTGTGTCTCTTTAGTGCAGCTTCCTCTAAAGTTCACAATCTATAACTGTGGATTACCAAAACAGGACAAAAACAATTAAAATTAGATTATAGGAAATTCCTCGTAAAGGGATAATCATCAATACAATTAAATGCAAATGTAAAATTGTAGAACTGTAAAAGCTCTATGACAATAGAAGCAAATGAATAAATATATTACCGGAAAACACTAGTCATTTTTCAAACTTGTATAAAATACTTATCACAAATAATATATCATTGTCCTTCGGTAAATTATTACCCATTATCGACATTGAGGTTGATGTAAAAATGAACAGATAATAAAATGAAACATACTTGTCACACAAAAGCAATATATGGAGAACGTAGGTAACAAAGAAACTGCAATTCTTTATGTAGTTAAATATCAATCTCATCTTGAATTTTATGATACCTGTCGCATGTTTGATGCATCTGAGGAAACTTTTCAGTGTTTCTTTTCCGGGTGTAAAGATGAAAAATGTGGATTTGTTAGAGGTAATTGAAGAGACGAAGAATATCACTGCGGTATATTCTATTATGCAGTATCTGACATGAAAATAGTATTTGAGTTTTCCCCGTCAGTTCTCAAGATTTTCTACGGTTATTTTCTACTATAGCATCGGAAAAGCCGATAACGGTATACATGCCATCATTATCTTTTAGGCGTATTTTAGGAATGCTTATTGGAAATTTTGTATTTCTGTATAGTTTCTCAATAAAATTAGAAACGTTAGTAGTGACATCACATTATCAACTATCATTCAAAATGATGATTGAATGAAAAGATTTTACCAAACAATATTAGCTATAGTAATATTAATATTACTAAAATTTCTGCTGTTCCTGATCATAAATCTCAACATTTTAAGAGCCATTGATGTTAGATCGTTTAAGTGATATCTAAAAGTGAGTTAAGCCGTAAATGTAACAATGATATCTTGAGTGACATCAAATCTCGATAATGTTCTGTCATTAACGAGTATGTAAACTACATCATTTATTCATCTATTTCCATAATCCATAATATCAATGAGGCCATCTTTCATATTTTTATTTTAAATTATGAAATTTCACAATAGCTGTGAGTTTCCTATACAGTCCACATCACCAATAGTTTGATTCTCCTAGAAATACGTCCCCCAACGTAACTCCCCAGCATTGTATTTTCTCCAATCTTCTAATTTTTTGGCCATATCAACCGGTGAGAGGACAACATAGAACAACTGATTGTCCAAATAAAACCTAATGGTAAGAGATGAAGAGGACGATCACCAAAATATTGAACTGATGCAACCAAAGTGCTAATGGGAAAAGCTTTGGTGAGGCCGCACGCCCAACAGGTATCCCAGATAGATTGCGTGAGGCTGGCCGACACTATATACAGCAAAGAGAGACCAACTAAAACATTACATGAATCGGAAAACGCCTGTAAATACGTTGTGAATAAGAAGATGAAATTTCACAATGAAAACAACATCTGCATTTCTTTATTTTGTCAGTTTATTACTCACCGATATTGTCAGTGTCTGGGGATCACACACTTTGCAATTGATGAATCGATCTAGATCTCATATTTCTACAGGACGGTTTATAGGTATTTTAATATTTGAATTTCCACAGCTATCTGGGTTTCCAAAAATGTAAAAATATGATCGACTCAAAGACTACTACGGATTCAAAACAAATTGACTAATATTTTTCGCATTTCGAGTCTCTCTGTCACGTGACGTATGAGATGTGGTCCCTTGCCCATCTTCATGTGACATAATATTTTGATGGGCTTATTCACCAATTAAAGATGTCATGGTTTCTATAGGCAGTCGCTAAATTATTCATGCAGAATTCATGATAGAAATCACTTTTGGCAAATTTTCTTATACGATATTCACAAAAACTTTCACATTTTAAACTACAACTAAAGTAATGAAAACAATCAAATAACTGTCATTAAAGTCAAGCAGACTCGTGTGCGAGCACGCACGTGCGTACGCTATTGGCTTAGTACAAAATAATTTTATGGTATTACTTTTTAATGTATTTTCAGAAAAATCTACAGAATAACATACATATTCTCATTTATCTATGAAAATATGTACGCGATAACACATCACCTAGAGCAAATCCTGGTTGACAAACCAACATTCATTATTAGCATCGAGTCGACAGGTGTCTTTAAAAATGAGACTACATACGTCACAGCTCGAAAATTAAAATTTTAAACGTTAAAATAAAATAATAATAGACGAAAAATGAAAGCTTTGTAACTGTGTCTATGAATCTGTAGTGCAAAGTACAAATTGGTAACGTTTGATATAGTGCAGTAAAAAAAGCATTTTAATTTGCACAGGCTGGATACAGCAAGATTATGATTTTATCCTGTTTCGGGTATCACCGGGAGTATATTTCTAAGTTTTGGACCTCGAAAACCTTGTGCTACTTTTTTTATAAACAATTGAATTTTTTTTACTGCGTTTTTCGAGCTTAAAATGTGAATAACTCCGGTTCTATAAGTCGGATCGGGGCAAACTAAAAACCAGTCTCTTCGTAATAAAATTGCCAATAAATTGTCGTTGGTTTCAATTCTCTGGGAAAACGGGAAAAAAACAGTGTTTTTTTCATTTTAGTGCCCAAGACCGGCAACTAGACCAATTTACATCAAACTTTCAGAAAATATACTCTTTGATGTAATAAAAAGATGCTGAAAAGTTGGTGTCAAAATATTGACCCCATTGGCCAAAATTGCATTTGTTATCTAAAATTTGAAATGCCCGCCATTTTATGCCATTAAGTCCAAAATGAAATTTATTTATTTCAAAATGTAGATCACGACGTCAGCTTTCGAATGCAATTAAAAATAATTTTTTTAAATGTAATTTTGGCTACTTTTTTTACATTTGTTTATAACTCAAATAACAACAATTATATTTTTTCGGCCATTTTGAAAAACAAATTAAAGTTTTTATCAGATCTGGTAGAGAATTTTGGGTCCTTTAATTTAAAAAAAAGAAAGTTCATTTTTGTTAACGTGAACTCGAGATATTTAACTTTTTGCATTTTGGCCAATTGTTAATTACCAAATGCATATTTTGAGCTAAAATTCGGACTGTATCATTCTGAAACGTATTTATTTCATATAATAAATTCAAAAAAAAATTAAGTTTTATAGAAATTTATTTACAAACATTATAATGTAAGTATTGTTAATTGGGCTAAAAAGTAATGTTTTTGATTTTTTTCATAAAGCTCAATTGCAAAATGCAATAACTTCCTTGTTTCTTAAAATTCGGCTGACTTTATTTTTTTAAATACGTTATATTTTCCTTCGCAATGCGATCATCAACTTAGTTTTTTGTTAATAATGCAAATGAGTATTTTTTATTTCCAAATTCATATGTACACATGTACCAACGATTGCTAACGTATAAACCTGTATAATTTTTTTTAAATCTTTCTATATAAATATGAATACTTAGTAGAAATAGTAAATATTGTAATATAAATACTTGTTAGGAAAAGGTTTAAAGGCGAGGATTAATAATATAGTAAAAACATTTTATTTAAAAATAAACATTTTTATTCATATAAATTTACAAAACCGTAATTAATGTATTTTATATCTCTTGCTTGGTAATGTGTACAATTCAGTTTCACTCTCTGAATCTGTTTCAAATAAAAATTTTTCACCATTTTCTTCTTTATCACGAATTTGAACACGAAGATCGGCTTGCAAGCGTTCGCAGTCGCTTTGGGGTTCCGATTCTGATAAATCGGTACAGCTTGAATGTATGTCTGATTCATCTATATTTGTCTTCTTCAACTTCACGATTTTCTTCTTCACTGACTACAGTGCATTCTGTACAATTCCTGCAATTAATGTCTCCACAATATTCACACAAACTTGTACATTGTAGTCCGAACTTCCTGCATCGACATCTCAGGTCTTTACAGCCGGCTTTACATTCACAAGCGATAATTTCAAGAATTTCTTGTGGTATTGGCTGTTTTCTCATTGTAATAGGCATTAAGCCATTAATTGTATCCTCCCAACCAAACAATCGTGGATCTATTTCTTCATATTCCAGCCATTTGTGTATTTGAAGATACACTCTCAATAAATGTTCATTTGTAGCTTCTTCGATCGGTGGAAGGTTTTCAATGTAAGTTTTTGGAAACAATGAAATCTTAAATCACCTAAATCCATAGGTTTTATTAGATTACACCCATACATGATATTTTAAACACCTAATAATCTCACTTTCACTTGAAGACATTTTTAATTTATATGTCGGCGGCACCGAAAATAATTTCTCCACGCCTATGATTCTTAGGAACCCTTCACTAGTACTTATGACTGTTTATTATTTTTGTTAATGTAAACATTCAGGTTGACTTATCCCAACCAATAATAATTTAAGATTCTATGTATTTCCTTATATGGGCATAGGAACACGCTTAGGGCGAACGAAATGAAATCAGCTAGCCCGGGGCAGAAAGGCATTCTATGATTACCTATGAAAGAGTTAAGATTTGATTATTGCGGGCTAGCGGGTAGCGGATCGTTAGTTCCTTTATTTTACTAAATTTATTCGGTGATATTAAGACTGTATTATTTACTTGCATCATTCGTGTGGACAATTAGACTTTGTTATTAAATTTTGTATTAAGTGAAAGATCAGTGTCGTACTTGTTAACATGTCCAAGCAGTCTAACCCTAAACGTGCCCCCTTAGTATCACACATGTATCAAATTAATTTACAGCTTCTCAAATATAAAAATGTAAACAGACAATACTGCACGGCAACCGATCTAAGCTGTAAGGAATGGAACTGGTGGGGAATAAGAAAGAGAAAGAAAATGTAAACATTTCTCCTCATTTATAAGCAACTATTCGCTCCGCAGGTAAAATAGGTTTGTACATTAGCAAACGTTGGTTGTATATAAATTTAAAAATTTAAAATATTTATTATTATTATTATTAACAAAAAGCTAAGTTGATGATCGCACTGCGAGGGAAAAAATAACGTATTTAAAAAAAAGTCCTTCGAATTTTAAGAAACAAGGAAGTTATTGCATTTTGCAACTAAGCTTTATGAAAAAATTAAAAAAATCACTTTTTAGTTCAATTAACAATACTTACATTATAATGCTTGGAAATAAGTTTCTATAAAACTGATTTTTTTTTTTGAATTTATCGTATACGATAAATTAAAAAAAAAATCAGTTTTATAGAAACATAATGAAATGAATAGGTTTCAAAATGATACAATCCAAATTTTAGCACAAAATATGCATTTGTTAATTAACAATTGACCAAAATATAAAAAGTTAAATATCTCGAGTTCACGTTAACAAAAATGAAATTTCTTTTTTTTAAATTAAAGAACCCAAAATTTTCTACTAGATCTGATAAAAAACTTTAATTTGTTTTTCAAAATGGCCGAGAAAATGCAATTGTTGTTATTTGAGTTATAAACAAATGTAAAAAAAGTAACCAAAATCACATTAAAAAAAATTCTTTTTAATTGCATTAGAAAGCTGGCGTCGATATCAACATTTTGTAAAAAAAAAATTTAACTTTGAACTTAATGGCATAAAATGGCGGGAATTTCAAATTTTAGATAATAAATGCAATTTTAGCCAATGGGTTTAATATTTTGTCAATAACTTTTCAGAGTCTTTTTATTACATCAAAAAGTATATTTTCTGAAAATTTGATGCAAATTGGTCTAGTTGACGGTCTTGGGCACCAAAATGAAAAAAAAAACTTTTTTTTCTCGTTTTTTCAGTTTTGTAGGTTATGTACGTATTTCAGAGAATTGAAACTAACGACAATTTATTGGCAATTTTATTACAAAGAGACTGATTTTTCATTTGCCCCGATCCGACTTATAGAGCCGGAGTTATTCACATTTTAAGCTCGAAAAACGCAGTAAAAAAATTTAATTGTTTATAAAAAAAAGTAGCACAAGGTTTTCGAGGTCCAAAACTTAGTAATATACTTCCAGTGATACCCCAAACAGGATAAAATCATAATCTTGCTGTATCCAGACTATACCTATCTCCTAATTTTTTTGGCCTTTTTTTACTGCACTAATATGAAGCTAGCAAACTTAAAAACATTATGGTTTCGTTTCTGAAATAAATAATTTATTATTAATATGTCTAACTGGAAGAATTGAATTATATACAAAAGTAGTTGTGTCATTTGTGTTTAAATTTTAAAAAGTAGTACCAACAAATTTATAAAATTGTAATTTGTTCCAACTTGATGGGATTTTTAAAATGTTGAATTCCTTTATATAATAATATTTTGTATATATAATTTATTATAACAACTGTAACTTGCATTTAATTTAAGATCCAGTTAAAATAATACATACTGATGTATGAAATAACAATATTTAATTGACTTATTATCCATATTGGCCATCAGTTTATTGGACTAATTTAAAATCTTATAAAATAGTAATTACATCGCAATTAAAGAAATTTTCATTTGCATGTAAATTACATATAGAATAAATATTGTGCCACCTAGTGGTAGACATACAACAAAGAATATCTTCTACAGTCATTATCGTTCGAAATTCATACACGTTAAGCTACAAAGTGTAACTCAGGATAATATTATGAAGTCTTGAACTAGCTGCCAAAACTACTCATCCGTCTCCTTTATTGGAAGATATATTTTTACGATTCTGCAAGACAATTTGTCCTCACTATTGAATCATTTACCAATTAGTACACTACCTTATATATTATACGTTATAAAAAATCAATTGTCTCGGAGGATTCCTGTGTATTGATCATATAACTTCAAGATTTTAGACAAACCGAGGTAACCAATTTATTCATTTAATTTCAAAATCAATAAGAGCGGAGTTTGGTTTAAAACAATTTTTAAACATTTGTTTGCTAGAAGAATTTCTTTACTTATCATCCAACCGTACATCTTCCAGAAATATGTATAATTGCGCGTAATTCTTAGTTATCTCGCTACTTCACGTAGTTAACTTAACGTGCGTATATTTCATTATAGTTGTATATATATTGCTATGTCATCCACACCAGGCAAGACCAACCAGGTATAATGTTTGAAATCATGGATAAAATTCACAAAGTTATAAATCTTGAAAAATAACCATAACAGTTTTATCTTAACAGAGCATACAGAAGCAAGAGTGCCTGTTGCTTTGTGGATTCATTCAAATTCATTTACACTGAACGAGTGGGATACAAAGAATGAAATTTGGTTTTGAATTTGAACAAGGTAATTTAATTAATTTTGTTACTAAACACCAATTTAAAATACTAATATGCTTGCCATATCCATGAAATACAGGGTGTAATCAGTTTCATGTCATTAAAGAAAACTGGTAATGGGGACCGACTAGACAAACAAAAACCCTTTATGACTTTTCCCTCTAGGGGCACTGATCTAGGTTAACATATTTAATATTATGGTAGACAACTATTAAGAACCACTGCTTTTCTTGATCGATGGACTTGTACTTCCCAATTATACAACTTTTAAATTGTCATAAAAAAGTGCTCGCCGGCACACGCGGTGTCAAAGAATCATCGACTGCCTTTGATGTACCGCCTCAACTGAACTGAGCCAAGTATAACGAGGTAAATAATTCGTCCTCTCTTCGTGCACAATTGCAAGCAAATAATGGCCATAGAGGTTTAAACAGAGCATTTCTTTGCATGTGTGTTCTTTAATTTGGAACAAAATATTGGATTGTTTATAATTTAGAAAATTTAAATGTGTAATGTAACATTTGTAACATAAATCAGTGTCCTGGGTTAAAAGCTTACTACCTACCTAAACGATTCAAAATCTCTGCATCTGTATCCATACACAGTTCGGTACGTCGAATTAAATAAATACGCACTTCGTTCAACACTAAACACTAAACTATCAACTAACGTTGTCAATAAAGAAAAATAAAATAAAAACTTGGTACAAAAGCCAAAAAGGAATACAAAAAGAACGAACAAGTAAGTTGTGTATGTACGTAATCAAGAATTTGACAACTTGAACGGTAAGTCAATAAAATAAATCTTAACTATAAATACACAATGACGCGAAATTCAAAAATAACAAAAACAACGAACGGCGAGTTGGACGTGTATACATAACGACACCGACAGTAACTAAAATATTGCACAAGGGACAGTTAGAGTATAGTTTTCTTCAGATCAGATCTAGATCTAAACCTACCTCAATATTCCAGCAGTTCTCAAAAAATGTTATTGAAAATTTGCGAAGTTTTTGTTTATTTTTTTTCTCCAAAACTATGAGCTTTAGACCCCATGTTATAACAGGTTTTTTGTTTGTCTTGTCGTTCCCTACCATCAGTTTTTTTAATGACATGAAACTAATTACACCCTGTATATAATTGTAAGAACATATAACAATCATGTTAATGATGTTCCATAGTGTGTAAATTTTAGTAGTTTTAATACTCTTTGGCATCCAACATTAAATTTCTATAAATTATAAAAACATCTTTATTTCAACTTAACTTTAAATAAAAAAAATCTTAGATGCTGCTATAGAAAATATAACTTTAATGACTTGAATCTATGAAAATAAGAAAATCATTATTTATCCATTTAACTTGTTCTAACTCAAAAATGAAATTGTGGATTGATCTAAATTTTCTACCGTGTTATTACATATTTGCTAATAATATATTTAAAGCATTTTATAATATTTTAATAGTATATTATTGTAAGATTTGAATTATGTTTAAGAGATCTGATTTTTTATATAAATCACATATTTAATATTAATATTAACTATAAGTGTCTGATTCCCTCTTATAAAGACATTACCACATTTGTATATACGATCAACGATTATGTCTTTGACTATACTAAATAATGCTGTAGAGCAATAATTAATTACCTATAACTCACAAACTTTTTTAATTAAAATGTGAAAAGTAGTTTTCAAGTTTCAAGAATAGTCTCAAACTCTAATAAATATTTCAAATCTGATATGTGCCTTTTTATGTGGATTTATATTGATCATACATATTTAGACATGGCTTCATCCGAAACAAAGCTACCACATCTTTCTGGTCTCAGGTGTACAATGTAAGCTCTAAATCTTGCAAAATGGCTCCTAAAGGAATTTGCTATATAGGATTAGCAGTATGCAAGAGTGAGCGCGAAATATATTTGGCGGTTAGGGTGAAATGTCAGATATAATATAGAGTAAATGGTGTTTTTGCCCCCAGTAAATGTAATAGGGAATAATGCAAGAAGTGCGTACGTAAACACGGAAAGTAGGAAGCAAATGAGGGTTATGCTGCTTAAAATAAGCAGATAAATGACGAAGTTGTATGCATATAAAGAAGAAATTAATAATTGCAAGATTTACCCGGAAATCGCGACCTTATTACAAATCACTATTTATATATTTCAAAATATCGATTATGGGAGTTGTTACTTTGTTAATTAATCATGCTATGAGAAAAGAGATTTTTACTTTGTTTTCTATCACCATTTTATTGTATCATAAACATCTTCATAAACATCACTGCAGTTTCGAGACATTAACGTACCATTTTTTAAGGTTAATTCAAATGAATGAGTTTACAAACAGCTCAGTATTTATGAGCTACATAATAACAGAAATGAAATTCACTAAATCTCAGAAAATATGACAGTAAATATTAAAAATATTAAAATTATGGAAATAAGTTTATAAGGGATTAGAATCTGAATACATTAAAGACGGCAGTATGGTATACCTAAATTTAATTTGTTTTTACTATTGGATTCATATGTGAATTAGCCAGAATATCTACTACTAAAGGCTTACAATAGGTAGTGGAAATGTTGGGAAACTCCTTTGAGACTTCAAAGCATACTAATTGTAGTAAAACAAATCACTGTAATGTACTGTAATGTAATGAATTACTTAATTATGTAATAATTTCATAAGATCTGTACATCATTGAAAGAATAGTCCTAAATAACTGTTTCCAAGAAAGAACAATTTTAATTACCAAATAAAATTCAAATTGGTTTGCTTTAGCATATAAGGGAACATATCCGAAAGAATTAGTAACAATTTAGCCAGCATATAATCTGAAAGCTTGTTCAAACTGGCTTCCGAATTATAAAAATTATTATATAATACTAACGATTAAACTACTCCTCTAAAGGAATCCGGAGTTATAAAATAACATGTCCGGAGTTATAAAATAACATGTCCGGATTGTAATTCCTTGTATATAGGTCAAACTGCTCGTTAATTCGAAATAAAGTACAAAGAGTCAAATCTTTTAATTTTCAACAAACGGACTCAATTTCTACAGACAAAATTATAGAGATAAGTTACAATTTTCCTAATATAAACATTCTAAAGGTATAAAATGTAATATAAAAAGGCTTTGAACTAAAATTAGAATAATAATCTCCTATAGGAACAGTTATATCTACAACAATCTATTCTCGTTAATATATTGAAATTTTAAAACCTTGTACATTTATTTGGATAATTTTAATATCCATAATATATAACTGGTCAATTTCATTCCTGTTATGTAATTTATAAATACGTGCAGTCCTTTGCAAATTCATTCATTTGCACTATTTGAAAATGGAACATTAACGTACCGAAACTGTAGTAACATGTATGTTACAATTTAGTAACAGAAAACAAAGTAAATTGTTCGTTTCCATATCATTTGTATATTTGGCAACCCATTTCTCTTTAAAATTAACAAACATGCAAGCAACTACCTCTATAGTAGATTTCACAAACAACCGAACATTTTAACACTGTACTCGAGTGCTATAATACGACCTATGTTTCATTATCTATGTTTATCATTCTACGTCACAAATTATCTCTTAATTCTTCATTCCTTGTGACATTGCCATATAATATAATATATCTCGCATCGTGATCTCCATATGTCTTATCTATCTTTTCTGCCTGTTAAATGTCAATAGTGAACTCTAAACTATTTTCAAATATTCAGTGAGTTGTGAACAATTGTTTTATGGTTGACCTTTCAGACTTTAATATCGCTTGATATTTTCCTTTTACGCTCTTGCGGCTATTTCTACTCTTTTAAGTCTGAAGGACACTACAAAAATTCATATATCAAAGGCGTTAGTCGCATTTTATACAACGTTACGTGGCTTTTCCTCTCCCAGGGTGGTGTACTTCAGCTCTTAGAGTACGACTTAGGACCTTAGCCCTGGGAAACTACTCTTTTCAAATCACTACTCCGTTACTCTTTCTTGCTTTTGTCACAACAACTAACACCTTGCCATATGAGTTGGATCATTCATGCACTTTCTGATATTAGTTACAAGAAATCACTAACCGATTCAACCTACAGAATCACACAAGATGTCAATCTGAAAGAAATGAAGTTCAATTGAACATGCATGTGCTGAAATTACACAAGTTCAGTTTCTACTCAAGTAATGATAAAACAATATTTACCGAAATAAGAATATAAGTAAATCAGACCTGCGTAACACACATGGCAAGTTTGGACCATATCCCGGAGATGCGAACGTGCCGTAAAAGTCAGCCATCTCTGCACTATAAGTGTACAACACTTACAAACATAGAATTGGACTAGCCTAAAATGCTGAATGTTGTCTATATTTAGAAAGAGACCAATACATCTGAAACTCAACATCGGAGAATATTAAATCCCTCTACAGTCATGAGTGTATAGTACTTTTGTTTTGATGCAAAACTATCTGAGAATATTATTTCATTATTGAGGGAATGTACATTATACTTCTTTTAAAAAGGAGACATTTTTCAAGTACAAAAAACTTTCGCTCGCTTCACTTTCCACATTTCCGCAGATCCTGCTCATGTTGATAATCGAAAGTAATATGCAATATTGCAATCAGAAGTTATGTCAACTTGACGGGGAAATTCGTTTAAGATTGACTTAGTGACATTGGTGAATCCAAATGGCTTCCTGCCGCTTAGCTAAACGCGTTTTTTGTATTTGAGAATGAATGTATTCATATATATTTTAGATACCGGACTTGGCAAATTTAATTTATTTCAAATACTTTTGAAGACCATAATTTTTCGACGTTTTGCAGAGAGGAAAGCTATTTTTTGCACATAGTGTACTTGGCGCTATGTTTCTTCAGAGAATCTATTTTTGCGGGCATTTCATTAATTCTTGTAGATATTATTCCTGTAAAGATACACAGGTGCTCGCCTATTATTTTTACGAGAGTGTTACAATTTAGCACATAGCTATACCAGAGCATGCTTTTGTTGCAGTTTAGAATCGCTCAGAATTTCATCAACCACTTTTCAAGTGACATGCTAACGACATGGTGTAATCGTCAGCCTACCGAATTTTGAGGTCCATTTAATATCGGTAACAAAGATTTTCTTCGGTACTACAATATGATGTTGAAGTTTGGATTCATGGCTTCAAATGGTTATAGGTACTTAAACATTAAAAATTCCCGGACTGGATGTATGGATAGACACCCTGACGAGACTACGATAGTCTAGAGAGCACTTGGTGGCGTCTGATAATCAATTCGGAGATTTCGTAGAAGTAAGGTTATACAGCGCGAGATTTAAGGAGGCCACAGAGCAAACAGGAATTGCTGGTATGGCCTCAGAGACGAAGGCCTCATTGTAAATTCCGAAATGGAGTCCAGCGAAGGCCTATGACGGCCACGACGGGGTCTTATGTGGGCCCCATGTTGGGGGCGGAAGCCTGTCCAAAGTGTCACCCACTGTGCATCTTCTGGATACGACCATCACCGACAAAAGCCAAAGTTAGCGGGACAAATCGCATATATATTTTTAATTAAGAAATAAAATCTTATACCTTAGAGTGCAAGGGGCGTAGCTACGGTTTGCTATGCACGTGTGCTCGCTAATATATAATTAATACCATCGATTTATATAGAGTAACCAAATGCATTCTTAGTGAAATCCGTATATTCTTTGAGAAATTTCAATGTAAAAATTAGGCGGTGGTGGCAGTAGATATTATTAATGTAAAAATACACGGATGCTCACTTATTATTTCTGTGAGCATGTTGGAGGACGTTAGTCTTGATTTGATTCATATATCTGTCCACTTAATACAATGTGTATCTCAATGTGTTTTTGAGGATGTCAGCATTAGAGTGCCGATTAAGCCACTTAAAAAAAAATTCTAAAGAAGAAATTATATCCAAAATTTTTCTTTCTAAATCTATGTACCTCTCCAAAAATCTGTGAACATTATTTTTTAGAACTATGCACTAAAGAGTAAATCGGCTAAAAATGTAATATTTATATCCAGTTATCCGTCATAACGAGAAGAATAAATGAAAATAGCCACACGATTCTAATAACCGGTCTTTGTGGAACCTACACTAAATCCTATTATATTTGGCAAGTTCACTACTAACACACCCAGCCTTAAACGTTTATCTACTCTATTGTGAGAAATATGAGTTTATACCGTGCAGCAAAATTATCATTGTAATTCTTGCATTATGAGGAAATACGCTGTCGGAATTTACTTTATGATAAGAGAGTTTTAATTATGAGCACGGCATGAGGGGGCTTTACTCCTGCTTTTTTTAGTAGGTAGTGTTGTATTAAGTTATGCTTTCAGCTAATGTACTGCTAGGAAATTGCGCTGTTGATATCAAGTTGTAATTTATTACTAAGGCGGCGTTAAATAATAATGTTCTTTGTAGCAAAGTTTCCAAGGAAAAAATAACAGCTAAAGCTGAGGAAAATAGTCCTTATAAACTTTTGATTGTCTGGTACGTTTTTAGTAGTAGAACAGTATTTTTAAAAGTAATTAGGGGCACCGTCTGCGGAACATAAATTAAAATGTCAAATTTGAAAAAAAAAACATGTTTTTGAATAACTGTTAAAATACAAAATTGTCGTAGACATGAAAATTAAAAAGTGTAAATTTCTAAAAAAATTGCTTTTACAAAAAGGTTCGTACCTACAATGGTTCTCGTGTAAATAAGAATCAAAGTTATGGCGTCTTGAGCCAACGCATGGTCTCATTTTTTCCTCGGTCTCTTTACAAAAACTTTTAAAGAGATATTCGGATCGTAATAAGGAAAAAGAAATAGGTAAAGGTATTTTACACAGAACCTCCCTCTTTATTCATACAAGATGGTCATTTTAAAAAATTATTAATAAGAGATGACATATGAGAATATTGTCTAAATGTTATTTGTGGCATTGCCTTAACTTTTTTTCCAAATTTTGGGACCTCCTGCCACATGTATTTTTTCTTGTTAAGCGGTGCTCGGGGAATCTACAAAATATTACCATTAACCAATACGTTAATGGTAAATAATCTCTTCGCCTGTGACTTTTACGTCAAAGGATCGGTTAGACGTTGCTTCTTTTTCTTTAGATGAATAACAGAAATAAGTATAAAAACTTGAAATGAAATATTTCGCAGACGTTTCAGAAATCTAATCTGTTTCCTTTTTCAAGGCTTTTTTGAAAAATCTTTTTTGCTGTGTATGATGAATATACAGTTCTAAGAATGTTTGTTACATTCAATACCCATCGATACTTACTATTTACACAGAACTGTTGATATAATTAACAGTTTTTTAAATTTTTTATATAATGTTAAGTTTGTGAAGTTCTTCTTTTAACATTGGCAACCAAGTTGTACAAACATCTACGGAACAACTCGACACGCATCTATCCTCATTCAATAAAAATCCGCGATAATGTTATTTAAAAATATTTAAAAGTTTTTTTTTAATTTACAAGATATTTTTTTGTTGAAATAGGCTTAGAATATAATGAAACGTGGAAATTTTAAAATTTGAGAACAAAAATTTTCTTTCCATTATCTATTTTATTGTAGTGGTAAAGAAATAAAAAATATTTCCTTGAAATTTTCAAAACAAATTTATTTATTGAAATATCTTTAGAATGTTATGAAACGTGGGAATTTTAATTTTTTTTTCATCACCCATTTTATCAAAAATGTTTTTGAAATATGTTGAAAATATCACGAAACATGGAAATTTCAAATGCGAGCAAAAAAATTTTCTTCATCATCCTTTTTATACAAAATTTTCAAAATTTCAAAATTGTTTTTCTAATTAAAATTTTTATTTCTTGAATAGGTTTAGAATGTCACGAAACGTGGAAATTTTAACTTTGAGGGAAATTTTTTTCTTTCCATTATCTATTCTCTTTAGATGGTCCACCCTGTATATTTTCCAGTGAAAGTCTAACCATTTCTTCGGTGGCAGTGGGGCCAGCTACCTACCAAATTGACTGAGAGACAGACCGACAGAGCGATAGACAAATGGAATTGAAAAATCTATATTTTCGTAATCTACATGGGGGGTGATTTTTTCTCGAATACAATACTTCCCTTCGGTATGCGAGGAAAGCAATATTTTAAATGACAATGATGGAACTGTCGTTATCATATATAGTCGTGTCAAGATAACAAAATAGTTCTGTTTTCTCATTGACATTATCGATTTTCCTAATTTTTTTTTGCAAGGTGTTCAGAAACACTTATTAAACAATTTTGACATGTATTTTGGACCTGCGTTCAATTTTGGGCTAATTTTTATTAACAATTAATAAGCAGATTACGCATCTCGGAAAATAATCAACAGAATTAGACCAAAATCTATAATCGAGGGTTTTCAAGGCCGCTGCTTACGATTTTGAAGTAATAATTCAAAACGGAGGATCCAATATGGCCGATATTTCAGGTTAAACTGATATTTTAATGTAAATAAATAACAGAAATGAACAAAATCTCTAAGTAGGTGGTTTTATAAAAAATAGACATATTAACAAATTCAATATATGCGTGAATTATTAATCCGTAATTCACTACGGTGAAACATAGGTACAATTTTTCACCAAAGAGATGTTAATAATTGTCACATAATTAAATAGGTGTAGAAAAATATATTAATATGTTAGATTTGGTAACCGTTTATTTCCATTTGTATTTACATTTAACCTAGAAAATTTACCATACTGTTAACTATTACATAAAAATTGTAATTAGCGACCTCGACAACCCCCGAGTATAGATTTTGGTACAATTCTATTCTATTATCGAAAATGACAATTTAACCTAAATTCTGGATCCACTATTTTGAATTTTTCAATATTTACTTCAAAATCGTGATCAGCGTCCTCAAAAACCCCCGAGTATTGATTTTGGTCTAATTCTGTTGATTATTTTATTAGCCAAAAATTAAATGCAGGTCCAAAGTACATGTCAAATTTGATTAGTAAGTGTTTCTGAACACTGCAAAAAAAATTAGGAAAATCGATAATGTTAGATATAATTAGATATATTTTACTCCTCAATAATTAAATATTTTTTACTTTACTGCTTTCTATGTACTATAAAAACTTATTTAATTTCCTTTGATTGTATCCTCACTTCACTAGACATGTTTTTTAGATCATCACAACGATTCAGGGTCTCTGATTCTTTCTTACGTTTTTGGCTCTATGATCAAATGATTGAAATTATGTACCTATAAAACCCTCACTTTTCAGTTTTAAGAAAATTTTAAAGTTGAATTTAATAATTTCATTTTAAGATTACACAACTATAAAAATGTACTTAATCGAGGTAGAAGTCGTTATTCTCACTGGGATTCTGGATTGTTAAAAATTATTTCTCTTAAAATATTTTACTTTCCGTTACACTTTACATTTCTGAGACCCCGAGTAATTTTATCTTTTATTATTTGTGAGTGATGAAAGGGGAGATAATGAAACCGTTAAATTGGAATGGTGAAGAAAAAATTAGCAGCATTAAAGGAACACAAGTGTATAAGTAAGAGGATTATAATTCCTTTCAGATTATGTTTTCTTTCAACATGTTTTCTTTTATCTTATATAAAATTATTCGCATGAAATAACAACGCTTATTGATTTCAGAGTAGGTTGAAATTGGATGTATTCGAAATATTTTCGTTTTTAGTGAAAAAATTGTATTTTATATTTTATATCTGCATAATAACGTTACAATGGTATAAATTCACACAATCTCACAGTGTTCTAGAAAACATAATAAATATTTATCCATTTGGATTAAGAAACAAACACATTATCACGAATGGCTACAGATAAATCGATAAATTTAATTTTAGCTTGTATTTAGTTTACAGAACCGTCTAGAGAGACCGAAATGCGAAAGCTTCGACACGCCCAACACGTGATATCATTAGTTTGACTATTTCTTCTTTGCTCTAGCGTTTGCTTCCAGCGAGATGGTTAGCGCATAGGTTACGCTTTAGCTTATGGTCAACTCTGCACTACATCTTCTCAAAACCTCTATTCTATCCCCTCATTCCTTTTCTTCATTTTCTATTTTTGTATTTTTGTCTTTTTTGTTCTTTTGTAATTTTTTGTTTAAAATTCCCTCTCGGCCAACAATTTCCATACAATCTAAACTTTTAAAATCAAAATCTCCATCTTATCCTTATCCTCTCAACGGCATTCAGACTGTTGAGTCCCATTACCACGAGCGGGGTTTTTCGTCAAGTTTTCCCCGCATTATCAACCCAAATTCGCATCGATTAGTGCCATATTAGTTTTAAAGTGTAGTTCTTAAGTATTTTAAATTCCACATGTGTGGATCTGTTCTATCTTAGATTAAGTTTTAAATCGCAAAAGTTGCGATAGGAGTATTTAGTTGTTAAGAATTTTATTGAGCGGAACCGGCCGCGACCCGACCAACCACACACCCACCGCGGCGCTTCGCACCATGGTGGTTGGGTTGGCTCCGGATCACGGTTCGGGGAAGCAATTAATGTACAAAAATGATGAAATAAATATGTTTTGCTTGCTTGCTTGCTTTAGCTTATGGCACGAGGGGTCCCGGGTTCAAGTTCATATGTCCGCACATTTTTTTTTTAAATTCTGTAATGATTAATATATTTTTTTACAAATTGTTTTCTGATTTCTTTAGGTTTTTCTTCTTTTTATATAATAATTTCATTCTTTTGTGTGATTTCTTTGGGTTAGGTCAGTAGGTTTTTATTTTGATATCTAATTGTTAATATTATTAGCGCCGCAGGCAGTATTAGCGTCGCAGACAAAAAAATGGGGGGTGCGGGGGGTGTCCCCCCGCCTTTTTACCACAAAATAACAGGAAATATTTCAATGTCTCCACTTGCACGAATTTATTACACATTTACAAGGTAATGCGCATGCTCGAAGCTTCCGCATTTCGGTCTCTCTAGACTCTTGTTTTAGTTTACTATTGATGTACCTATGTAATATGAAAAAATATCTATATTATATTATATCTATAATTATTCTCCTTTTTTATTATGTGCACCATTTTGTGGCTGTATTACATACCTGGTTTAGTGGTTGTTAATTTTTATACACGGATTTTGTTTAATTTATGTTTTTCTTTTTCAGGTGAGTCATCATTTAGAAATACTCCAGTTGCTGTGGTATGTATTCATAATTTTGATTTAGAAGAATTTGATACAATGTGAACATGTCATTAAACCCTTATTACGATTGATTTAAACCATTTAACCATCAACCAATATCTGATAAATTATAAGGCATACAGATTTGCCGAAATCGAATAAATTTTCAAAATTAGACTCGAAATTTGGTAATTACTAATTTACCGCCGATAAATTAAAAAGATCTTTTATTTTTCAATTAATACTATAAGCAAGAAGAAAACGCACATAATGAATATTTTAATATCCCTCTAGTAAGATTGCTAGGAAATTAATTCGTAATAACTTGAAATTTTTAGAACACTAAAGTTACAACCTATCCACTAAAATTGTTAATAAGTTATTTTCAAACGTAAAGGAAAAAACAGAATATTTTAGGCAATCAAATGTAGCTTACTTAATTTCTTGTGGGCGTTGGTAAAAAGTATATTGGTACCGTTTCAAATAAACTCAATGAAATAATTCATCAATACAAAAGTGAGTGTAACCCATCTGACATTGATAGAAACATTACATTGCTTTATTTAATCCCCATTTCAATATATTCTGCAGCGTTATTGAGGTAGAAAATATCCAAACTGTATAGAGGTCCGGTATTCACATTCTAAGTTCTGACACACATACTCTCGACATGTTTCTCTCTTGCAGAGTCATCCTGTACCGCCAAGTACAACGCAGCTTTTAGTTTTCTCGACAACCACTGTTCATTACGACTACCTGGAAATCATAGAGAGAATAGCAGGTCAAGAATGTATTTAAGTTACACCCTCTCAACAACTTTAAATTGGTAGTCCTCATAATTAGTAGTGTTGAAGACATCAGATTGTATTTTCTTAAGGAACTCAATACCGTTCCTGTTTATAAATTGACGTCACTGGTGGTTAAAATGCAAATGGCAGGTCCGTTGTGTCCGCTCCATACTGTGAGATAACACGAACCACTGCCTCATGTCGTCAATATTTGGGACTAGATTGAAAGGCTATGCTTCTGTTACCTCCTGCTGATTATTGTGATGATGATTAACGATGATACTAATAGTCATAATATTAGTTATATTGACAAAAATTTGAATAATTTTTGTTCTAAACGTTTAAATCCCTATGACTCACTGCGAACGGATCTATTTGTGTTTTTTTGAGAAAATCACAACGAAGATAATACTATAGAATATCAGATATGAAATATATTGTTTGCTATAAATAAGCTGATAACTAATTATAAGAGGAAATTTTGCCACAAGAGATAGGAGATGTAAGGACGACAGATTCTAGAAATGCCACTCACTATCATAAATAGTTAGTCTCTAAGAATCGTTTTATTTTTATGTTCAACGCATTGATAGTGACATTTTTATTGATGGAATCTACCGAGGTGATGGTAATAGAAAGAATTGGTTATATTGACATACTGTGCTGTACAGTGACCAGTGATGTCAGTTTGCAGTCACCTTAACAAAGGTTAGATTGTGGAGACAAAGACAGCGAAGATAATATATCCAGTTTACGAACTGGATATATACAGCGACTAACCGTGTCTTCTCATTCATTCGTGCACTAGCCTACTGAGTCTACGCTGAGATAGGTTGGATTTGGCACATGCCTGTTGCCAGCAGAAAGAGCCCTATGCATGCTGTAGGACTATAGAATGGAAAGTTCAGATATTTGTGAAATATTTATCGCATTGTGTCGTGAAATGGAATGATTGTGCTTCACTTCCAACATTATAAATAAAATAAAAAAATAGCTTTAATTTTCTATGAAAAAGTTCAAAAATGGTTATTCGAACAACAAATTGCTTTTGTCCTGGCAGCATTGATATATGCATTTTAAAATTTATAATGTTAATTTCATACGTTTATTCTTGTTATAATAAGTCCAATATAGTTACACTGATGTGCTTATGATGGCTAATTATGAGGCAATTGGTTGACTGTTCATAAACGCTTCGTGTATTTCAATTAAAACGTAAATAAACTACACTTTATGCATATTATATACCCGAGGATTGTTTTATGAGCATTTTATTCATGAAAATGACGTTCAAAATGATGTTCGACAAAGGCGTTGTATATTACTCACTAGAAACTAGCTCTTTTTAGATTCCTGAAAGTCTAATAAAATAGAGAAAAGAAAACTTCAAAGTGAAATTGTGTTTTTTAAATCTATGTATATTTTAGAACGACTAGTGAAACAGAAGTCGAATGAATCATGTCACAGGTTAATTTCATTAACATATACCTTGTGTAAATTACTTGAATAATTGTCGACGAGATATATGTGGTACATGGAATAAAATAAGAGAACAGAACTGTTTCCGAAAATATAGATACAGTTTTTACAAATAAAGAAAAATGCGACGCAATATTTTTAACCTCCCTGCTCATAAGAATAGAATAATTAATTTAATTTAAAAATATTAATTTGTAATTTCAAAATGTTAGGGTGGTTAAGTTTACATCATTGATTTTTGATGAATTTTTGATAATTTAAAAAATATGTATGTAATTAGTGGCACCATTCCTCACACTCAATCTTCCTCAAAGGGGAGAGTGTTTCTGTTATTTATACTCAGCTATAAAAATATCACATTGTTCTCATGGCAATTTACTGTAATGGATAGAATATAAATGAATTATTATAAATATTCTCTTTTTCTCAGTTTACGAACTTTTCTATAAAAAGCATTATCCCAGTTGGAGAAGAATTCACTTCAACCAGCTGCGACTAGTATGATAGAAATTTTCATACTATTTGACATACCTGTAATATAACAGTTTTTTGCATGATGGAGACTAGATAAGTGGGTAGTTCAAGGATGGTATGTTTTGGAAGTAGATTTTTATAGATATCGCGAACGGAATTATTATGGGTTCATTAAGTTTACAGAGTCTTTTAATTTCGATAGAAATATTTATATATTTTTGCACTTTACGTTGATCTGTTTTTTGTGAGTTATGTGTGAGTGGAACTGCTATGTCGGTTATTCATGGTTTTTTTTCTTTTATCGATCAGTACCATAACTGGGCGGTTGAAATTCACTGTTTTGTAAGTTATTATTATCTGTCTGTCCCAATAGAGAATTATAATATTGGACTCAAGAGTGCGTATTTGTAATATGGCTGTATGTTCTGAATTAAGCTATATTTTGAAGCTAGGTAGGAATGGATAATTTTGGCTACTTGATTGTGTCTCCATAGGTTTTGTATATCTGATAATGCTGGACAGCCGCTTGTAATGTGCTCTATAGTCTCAACTAGTTGGTTATACTTTCTGCACTGGTCGATGAAGTTCAGTTTCAGGATATCTTTCGCATAGTTTTGTGTTTTTATTACTTTACCCGGTACAGCTGTAATAAAATCCTCAGTCTCTGGATGAAGGTATTACTTTTTTAGATGGGACAGAGATGACTTTCTATCGATATAATCCGCCGATGGTTGAGCTTGATTTTTTCCATGAAGAGCCTTCTCACACCATGAGGTGAACCTTGATTTCCTATCTTCTAGCGGGACGATGGGGTCGGGAAAGGAAGTTTAATTGGAGTAAATGCAAAGCTGACTACTTTTTGATGATAGGATGTTGATGTTCCTTCACATATTTTCTGATAATGCTCTTCTGGAACCTGTACAAGGGTTTTAGATCTAGTAGACCTCTGCCTCCATATCTTCTAAATAGATATAAACATTCTAATGCTGAATATCTAAATTTATTTAACACCTGGTAATTCTGCCGAGTTCATCTAGATACACTCCGCTCCATTTAACGACCCCAAAAGAGTAAGTGAGTGTAGGCGATACCCAGATGTTAATGGCGGAGATAAGATTTCTTGCATTTAATTCCATATTGAGAAGTTTGGCGAGTCCATATCTATATTTTTTCTTAAATCCTTCTACATTATTATTTAAGTAGGTATTACAATTTTAATTTTTTTCTGCATTTCTGCATATCTTTAATGGGCTACTGGGCCTACTTCTTGGTACAAATTCATCTAATAAAGACTGTAATTTGCTATAAAGTAAATCGCAGGAGTTGTTAACATTTTACTCTGGAGTCAAATAAGACCAGGCCACTTTACATAAATCGAATATAGTGAGATGCCTAGTAGTTGCTCCTGTTGGCTGTTGTGATTACTAGAAGGTGAATAAATGAATATGAATTTGACTGGAAAATTCCTTTAATTCGCTGCAGAAATCTAGGTATATTAAATTTAACTTTATTTGCTATAGGTTAAAATGGCTATGGTTAAAATATGGGATCATTAATTCTGATGTAAACTGAGGAAACACGTTAAGAATATTGATGCGTGAACGTAATATTAACGGAAAATTAATGGGATACATCATTATAACCTTAACAGAATAGACCCGTGTGATGAGAAATAATTTCAAAGCTCTATGCAACATTTGCCTCAAAGTAATTGTTAAAAAGTAGCACATACAGAGTTTTCACCAAAAGCTGTCCAAAAATAATATGTGCACCTATATAGTTACCACAATTACCAAATACTTGAAATTTACATTCAAATGTATTTATCATACATGCGTTTAGCTAATTAGGTTGGCATTATCTCGAGATTATAAAAACTGTCTTAACCCTAATACCAATACTAATACTTGACGTGCATTTAGCTAACCATGTTGGTCAGCATTTAGCATCTCAACTAAAAGTGTTGGGAACGGGTGTTCCTCAGGGATCAATATTAGGACCTCTTTCATACCTAACAAACACTACAGATTTCAATCGTACCGTTAAGGATTGTGTATTCCATTTTTATGCTGATGATAGCCCAGCACGTTTAAGTACGTTGGTGTGTGTGGAAATTATTTCATACGTAGTGTTGTATTGGGAAGTTACTCATATGCAAGGTGTAGTCCGCATAGTCAGTACTGAATTTCTTTCCCCAAATACATAGCTGAAGAATAATTCTGCTGTTCATAAATGTCAAAACCGCCTCGCCTTGTAGATTTTTGAGCTATTTTACGAAAAAAATCGTATTTGAAGCTGAATTCTGACTGATCATTTGCATTATTTACGTTACTTTCCTTAAGTTAAATTTAGGTAAAATATCGTTGCAGTTTCGAAAGAAAATATTTTCAATTTCATTGTAATTTCAAAATTCGTCGTCAGTGATATTTCCTACGAATCCTACGCTCTCTGTCATACCAAATATTTGAATTCCCTTCAAGAAAAATCTATTAAACATAATGTCTAATATGAAAATCTGTGAGAACTTATAATGTTTATGAATCACGAAGAATAGAATAGTAAATTTTATAAATGCAAATTTTCTTTTAAACAGTTTCATTTTCGTATAAAATTAGTCGCTCGGCTCCATGTACTGGAAATTCTTTACGCTAGATTAATTCTGCAGAATAAAAATGTTAACGGGAAATTTGCATGATTTGCAGAATGCATGTTATTAAAATTACGAAAGGCCGAGCGGCTTTATCAGGAAGATACGAGAGATTTGATTATGAACCGAACATTTTAATTTTTTGTTGAAAACAGTAATTATATTACTATTCCCTGCCTTGCTTTAACAGAGAAATTAATGGAACGTTCATGCCAGAACTGTAGTAACAATATTAATGACAAGACATTTATTTTTCATATTTCATACTCCATTTAGTCATTTAATAAAATTACATTATTCTTAGTAACTAATTATATGTGATGTAGTTTCAATAGATGTTATCACTACTGCTCACTACTCATCAAGCGTGAGTTATCTCAAACAATTAAACAAACATGATTGGAAAATTATATATTGCATTTTCTCTATTTATTCGCTGAAAACTTTATAAGCTAAAATTAAAAGACCTATGTTAAGTTGTTTCCAAAATTTTACGAAATAATAAAGATTATCTACCCTGAAGCAATAAAGTTGTATTTTAAAAGCTACATAAATCTTGATCAATAATAAATGTAAAAGATGGATCTTCTTAATGCCTAGGTAATGAAACAGATTTTCACCAAGTAACGGTCAAGTCTATCAACGTTATCAGCTATGATTGCATTAAGTAATTGGTCACTACGTTACACCCAAAATGAAACCCTGCATCTCGCATGTACAATCCCATGAAAAAAATTTAAAGATAAATACTAAAAAATTTCCTATCTCTAATTAGAATTCATATTATTAACATACACAAATATTCATGAGTGATTTCAGCGTGTTGTATCAACCTAATTATTAAAATATACTCTGCAGTTGATGGTGGGACGCTAATATGGATACACACGTCACGCCTCAAACATAGAAAAGTACAAATTAAACTTTAACATAGGTTAAACAGAAGGCAACCAATGCAGTAGGTAGATGAGAATGTATATCAACACCTATGAATACCCGCTTTGGTGTCTTCTAGTAAATTGGACGGATGTTTTCATATTTTAGTACTTATTTAGTACAGATGAAAACTTTGTTCTAAGCTTAATGCCTAGTTTGTGAGATGATTAATTGCTTGTATGTCATTTTTAACTCAAAAATATGTAACAAACATCTTCGAGTGGTAGGGCATCGTAAACAATTTCGAGATCGTGGTTGCCTAGTAATATAAAGAGTGTAATTGATAGTTTACTATTCCCTTGATCCTTGATAAGAAACTGTCAATTTAGATGTGTTTTATTACTTTTGGCAACTTGTCCAAAAACATGTTAAAGTACGAGTTGTATTTGGAGTCAATATTCCACGAATATGTTAATTAAATATATGAAATCTATCTTTGCTATTAAGTTTTGACGTTAATTATACCTCGAATGTTTTTTTCACATTTTTTGGTGTTTATAAAGAGATTACTCTTTATTCATTTGTTTCATACAATAATGTATTGCTATGTATCACCCCTAAGAAGTGGAGACTGTTACGCCCCTGATTACTACTAACTGAAATTAAGTAGAACTTGTTAGGCAACCAGTAATACAAAGCCTGAATTCATTCATGCACGCCATCTCTGAGACAGTAGTATACTTTCTAGAAGTGTATAGAAAGAGATCGAGTTTTCTGGAGTGTGGTAGGAGCAGATTCTCGATTTGGTTCTGGATGACTCTGGAAGTGTCTTTAGAGTATATAAGTCGAAATCCATGGCGGGAAGTTCGAAGTTCGGTAAAGTGAAGTTGTAAAGTGAGAAGTGAGGTTAGAAATCGGAAGCAAATACAGAGTGTAAGTTTGAAGTAATAAATATTGTTGATGGTTATTTTAGTAGTTTATTTATGAAAAAGTATTGTGTAGTTCTGAGAATTTATTAAATAAAGGGTTAGTGGTTACCCCTTGTTAAAATTATTTAGAACCTACGGATTTTTAGAGTATTCTAAATGTAATATAATGTACCGACGACTAGGAAACAAAATAGCAGATTGTAATCATCGATATTGGAATCCATAGACTAACTCAAAATCGCCGAGGAACCTTTAATACAAAGAGTTCTTGCGCATGTCTCTATCAATCACAAGATGAGTGAAGTCTCATTATCAGAAAGCAAAATGGAATATGGTTCGACCAGCGCTGCTAGCGCTGCCACTAAAACCAGATTCCCAACAGTATGTACAGCAGTAAATAACGCAACAATTATCATTCTATATATCATTAATCTATATGTTTCATTTAATAGAAAATTAAGTAAAAGCTATCTAATTAAGTAGAAAGTGTTCTGAAAAGTTAAGTGCTACGAATTGTAGTGAACAGTGCTTAGTTTTGATTTTCAGATTATTAACGTATTGTTACTTTTTGCTGCAAACACCGAGTACAACTCTAGTTTATACCTTGACTATACAGTGTGTCCACGGATGGAATATCGTACTTTTGTAAATTTCCTTGTGGTTGGTTTTTCGAGAAAATATTATTATTTATAAAAAGTTTTGCTTATCATGGGAAGCCATGAGTAGGGGTCAGATTTGTGATGAGATATACGGGATGTTCAACAATGTTAAAAATGTAAAAAATGCAAACTTTATTAAACTTAATTGTTTAAATAGAGTGCTTAAATAAGGAGTTTAGACAAAAAGGGCAATAATCATCTTTCACAATGTCCGCAGTGTTCACTGCGATTTTATTTTATGAAGATAAACAGTTTAAAAATGTTTCATTTAAATGAAATAGTTAAATATGGTTTTGTTAAAGAGAAAATACACATTAAGAAACAGAAGAATAAAATAAACTAGAACTGGAACTAGTCACATACACAAGTCCTACTTAAAAAAAAATTTCAACATTTTTTCACCGAAGTTGGGTGTCTTTTCAGCAAATCATCGTTCCATGCTCTATCAGATGTTTTTGTTGTTTTATGAATGATAACTGTTCACAAAATCTACTTCTGGTGGAACAGCTCCCAGTGAATTAGCCTGAAATTTTTTTTACTGTATATTTTATTCAGAACCCATCGATATAAGCTCTTCATCTTTTTTAAAACCTAAATGTATGTTCACTTAACAATAAATTAACCTACCAAGAAAGTTTTGGTTGTAAATAGAAGTAGTAGACACCTTTAATTGTGAGGAATTTAACACTTTCCGCTAAGTTGCTTTTCTGCCCAATCTCAGATGTATTTTATCGTTATTACAAGATCATCCTTATTTTTATTAATTTAGTATAAGTATTCTGAATAAAGAACTATGTATCTCAAGACAAGATTTTCATCAGAATAATCTCTAGACTTATTTAAAAAAGGGACAATCTACGATTTTACGTGAAGAAAAAGTATGTCTTGCACTATGACCAATCTAATAGGCTAACGTATGCCAGAAGTCTAAAAGTCTAAATCGCCATGATTTATATTCGATAGAACTAATTAACTCACAAACAGTTCACGTAACGATAATTTTTCAAAAAGCCACCTGTTTATAGCTCCCGGACTAAATTATCTTTAAATAATGCAGAAGGAAATACCAACTCACAAAATATCTACACTTGCCGCCTTTGTAGCTACAGTAAATCGTCAGCTCCATAGCTCAGTGCTGAAGTTGTTTGCTTGCAACTACGGAGTCCCGGGTTCGAATACTGGCTAGGGTATGGATGATTAGTGGCGTTATTCATGTGTTACCGAGACGGTAACAGTAAGTTAAACTGCTGTTGAGTGGCAGAACATGTTTAGTCGCTGTTAGCTCTCCTGAGTTCGAGTTCGAGATGGCAATATCGCAGGGAATAGTTGTTGTGTTGATGTCTATGTGTACGTGTCCTGGTTGAGTGGTAGAACAGCAATAGCTGCACTCCGCCAGGACGTTAATATAAATAAGGCCATTAAAAAAATACTGTTTATTTACAGTCATATAAAAATAATCGAATTTTCGAAAGCATGACATTTCAACTTTATTCGACAGCTGAACTGAAATATGACATTTAAGGTTGGAAAATGGCAACGTTATTACCACTTTTCGGGTTGGAAAGTGGGCTTATGTTTTTACTGTTTTTCCTTTAATTGTAGGAAACATAAGTTACAAGACATAGAGAGTATGTTTATTTATTAACATGTGATGAAAAGGTGTCATTTATCGATCATATTAATCATGTCCGACCTCAAACTGCTACATTTTTCTATTGTGAGAGCTAATTTGGAATATGCGTCAATCATTTGGTCTCCATATTATAAGACACATATGGATAATTTAGAAAAAATTTAACGCAGGTTTTTTCCTCATGTAAAGAACAGTAATATAAAACAACTTTCTACATTTCATGGCTTGTGTACGGCGTATAATGATATACGCGACCGCGTTGATATTTTCAACTATAACGTTGCCTCTCTAAAATTATATATCTTTAATAATAATTAACTCATCATTGTTCATTATTGTAACACTTGTACTTTCTGTTCGTCAAATTCTCTTATAATTGTTTTAAATATTTTACTTATTCGAACGGCTTGCGCAATGCGCATGTATGGACATCTTTGTTTATATATATGCATATTACTCTTCTTTTTTTTGTAATCTTTTTTGTTCTATCCAGTAATTGGGTATCTCGATGTGTTGGATAATGTATGTAAAAATAAACTGAAAACAAAAAAACATAAATAAAAAGAACCTGGACACAAACATAACAATTAATTCTAGAAATACTAGCTGAACAAATAAAGTGAATAAATATTTATATATTAAAAACGACGCGACGTTACTTTGACATCTGTCCTCTGACTTGAGAATTTTGTGTTTACTGCCTACATAATAAAAACATATAATGCCATTTAAAAGTTAGTAAACGGTGTATTGGCCTTATGCTCTTTAAGGCAGATGATTGTGAATAAAATAGTACACAACCTTTGATGAACCATCCTCGCCGCTTCGCGCCTCGGTCTACTATCTCATCTTTCAACAACAATGAAATTCTTTCCACCTCGGCATGTAATATACTATTACTATCGCCTCGGTAATATATTACTAGATTATTTATGTTCATTGTCATTTTAGAAAAAATGTGTAAATGTCACTGTCACAAGGTGTTCCTTTGGCATTAGTATAGCTTGTCCGCATTGATTGGTGTAATATAATCTGTACACATTTATTACATATACTACTACGATTATGTAAAGTTTTTGAAGCAAATTTCAATCAACTTAGTTCATAGAACAACTTTAAAATACAGATTCCAAAATATTAACAACATTCAGCGAAAATACCTACTATAATGTTGCGAGGAACGGAACTGCGCCGCACGGTACAGGAAGCATTTATAAAATTTTAATTCCCCGCAATGTTTTCTCCTTTTCCCTACATAAAATTGTGTATCTTGTTTATTTTTTAATAAATATAATTACCGTCCTCTGAGGATCATTAGTCTTCCCTGCTGCACCCTCTATTTAAATAAAAAGATTAAAGTATCTCGTCATGACTGTGTTTTATACGCTCACTTAATTTTTTCGCTATATTTACCTAATTTGATATATTATATACATTTCAGAAGTACATATAAATTATGTAATAAAATAAATAATAAATACATAACTGGAAAATTAAGTTACTAGTCCAGTTACTTTAGGTATAATAAGTATGGCTGCTGTTCCAAAGAAATACAAACTTTCTTAATGTTTTAACAGGTTTTATATTTAAAAGTGAAATATTACTTGTTTGCCTGTAATTGAGAGAACTAAAAAGAGAAACTATATTTAAAAAATATCAATGAAGTATTTCCATCTTTCGATAACCTGAATTCTGGTTATGCTAGCAATTAAAATCCTATAATGAATTTGTCTCTTTTATTTGACAATTCTCATTTTAACACTAATACCCACATAGTCCCCTACGACTATTCAGATTAAACTGGTATCTACCATGTTAAATAATATATTAAAAATCGAGAGTGATGTCTCGCCGGAGGTAAACAGTATTAAACCTAGAACGGTATCGATATTTTGTGGTGCTGTATTAATATTGATACGTAAATTTTACTTATTGTTTTTATAAGTTTTAAGTTAAAATTTGGTTATATAAATTAATGAAACTCAATTAATATTTTACATAAATGTTTATTTTACTAAGTAAACATATTAATATACATGGTAACTTAAAAGGACCTAGTTAGTAATGAAAAAAGTAATGTTTTTAAAAAGATTAGCCAAATACTGAAATACAATTTAAGCATATTTTTCTCTGCTGAACGCCGAACATGGGTTTCTCACAATTTAAACAGTATGTTGTAGTCATGCCTCTTTTAATAGGCGTTGATTCCTTTCACTCTTTTTTCAGAAAATGTCGCTGTTTCGGTACTGTACGTTTTTGCCTTACCAACCTAATCTTTTGTTTAGTGTATTCTACTATTTACAACATTGTCTGCTAAAAATATTTGAGAAACACATACAATAGGTAAAGGTCCAGGCATCACGTCTGTTATGTTTTTAGACGGAGTTTTGCTTTTTTGATTGGAAGTTGGTTTGGAAGACTATTTCTAACCATTTTCTTTTTTATCAAATCGTCTTTTGCTGGAGCTACGACAAAGATGAAGATGTCCGCATTACTTTCAACAGGTGAAAACTAAAACGTAAAAATACATCGATGGATAAAATTTCTACCAAATATAAATACATAACTTACCTACCTGTTTGCTTGTCTATCTAAGTTTGCTATTTCTTCCAATATGCTGTTGACTCCTTGTCTTTGTTTCAATCGTTTAGGAATGGGTAAATCGTCCTTTTGTTTATTTTATTTTCACCAAATTTTTGAGAAAGCAGCTAATACTTACGATTCCATTTCTTCATTTGGCAACCATTTTGGATCACCATCGCTATGGCCAGATTCACTTTCTGTCTCAGAATAAGCTCTTAAAAAATATTTTTCGTTTCACTGTCACTACTTTTCAACAATGCTTCCCGCAGCTTTTCATCTGTTAAACCTTGTTTTGACATTGTAAATGTTTATTGAAATCGACATGTAAAAATTTCGTATACTAATTAGCGCGTATTGGTAACGATGCGTAATATTTACGTTTATAGCTCCAGAAAATAGTAAATGTAACCTTTACCACCGGCACTTGTGAACGGGCAATGTAAGCAGTCTATTGCTATCGCTCAATCTATGATTAATGTTTAAAAATCACGACTCGTTTTCATCTTTTTCAATATTATGTATCTGTATTCCGTCGTTATTTTCTTTTAGTTTTACATCTCCACCATATTTGTAAAAACTGGGGTCATATTCCCTCAATTACCTACTTAAACTAGACATTACCATTGGTATAGTACGGAGTGTCTCAATTACCTTACAGACTCCGTCCATATTATAGTACGTTAATCAGCATCGAGAAAATGCTTTATATTTACAGAGAAAATGAAAACTAATGAAACCAGAAACACAAACATTTAAAGATCAAATAAATTAACAAACAATAATTACGCCACACAAAAAAATGAAGTCTGAACTCTTACCGGTTTGCTTCACTTATTTTCCCTAACCCCTAGATAACCTCCAACCCTTCACCGAAGTAAGCTTAAAATATAATATCAAGTTACATATCTCGTTATAATACATTCGTGTAGTTTTCAAGTCAATATCTCAAACAATTTCAGAGAAAACGTGCGCCGAAGAAAAGATACACACAGACAGACCAACCGCCAATCATGAATTTTTATTCACCCAAATTTAAGATCTCGACGTTTCATGATCTTCTAAACGTATTCAACAAAGAAACATATTTGAGATTTTCTTTACAATTACTTTAGCAATTAATATAATTAATATATAATATAAATCGTGAGCTTATTTTGAGGCGATGCTGATATTTTCGACTGTTTCCATGAGCATTGAATACATGATTTTATTACAGTGATTTGATAGAAACTTAGCTTGCGAGATTGGTACTTGGAGAAATCCTGAAACTGTGGCAGTTCTTCGTGACATTTCCATTGCCTTGATGTTCTTACTATTATCGCCATAGACACAACAAGAACGTTAGATCCGAAATGTGTGCCAGCTGCCACTTGGGGTTATTTCTCATTAGCGACATGAATACTGTGAAGCTTGAAAATATTAGCATTTCTTTCCGTTGCTACTCCGTGAACTCGTCTAGATCTGGAGTAGCCAGTAGCCACTGCCTTATACGCTTTTCCAACAAACTCAACATGGCCGCTCGTGTATATACTTAGTGAGCCAAATGATATGGTGGTAAGGGAAACGTCACACGCCACATCATTCCCCCACCAGTGAAAGCCAGGAGAAACCTGATGGTAGAAGAAGAGCGATGGATAAACTGGCCAGGAACGAAGCGAATACTCCACTCTTTACTTGACGCACTCTACCCGCATCAGCACAATCCTAGGAGAGAGACTCGAATATGCTTGTGTGCGTGTCTCCGTAGGGGGTAGAGTAGGTGTAGGGTACGTCGTAAATCACGTTGCGTGTTCAAATCACGTCGGAGTCACCAATTGTGAAGTAGAAAAATATTAGCATTTCGTTCCGTGGCTACTCCGTGAACTCGTCAGCAAGGCTGGCAAATCAAGTCAAAACGTACTTATTTCATCATTGTTGTACATTCATTGCTTCCCCGGACTGCGATCCGGAGCCAACCCAGCGACCACGGCGCAAAGCGCCGCGGTGGGTGTGTGGTCAGTAAGGCAGTAGCCACTGCCTTATACCCTTTTCCAACGAACTCAACATGGCCGCTCGTATATATAATTAGTGGGCCAAATTATATGGCGGTGAGATATAAGGGAACCGTCACACGCCACATCTAGCCTCATTTCATGTTAAAGTCCATTCTTGACGCATAGCCAACATTCGCATTTCTTTTATTTCATATTGCGAATAGCTAACGAATAAATAATTTTTAATTTCTCAATTTAAAACTCTCATTCTGTGCATAGGCTACGGAATGCATCACATATCTTGCGCTGAAATTTCGTAGCACGTTTCTTTCTAAACAGTTCGATGTATAAATGAATATAACCTTCTTTGTCAATCCTTTGATCTGTAGTACATTTAACTCCAATGCGATCTCCCTCTCGGCTTTTAATATATTATATAAGATGACAAAATAAAGCCATTGAAACAAAAAAATAGTTGACCTTTTTTAGAAGAGAAAACCCTAATTTGCCGGATTATTCTCTTGCTTTGCACAAAGTGTCACATATATAATTTGGAAATGTTTTCTGGATTCAAATTTAGACAGGTTTACGACTTTTAGACTATAAAACTGAGTTCATAGTATTCGCCAAATAGGTGTAATAAATTACACTTAATTATTTTTGCCCTGTATTGTGTATACCAAAATTAACACTAATTACTGCGCATCGCGTACATGTGAGGGGAATGTAAATAGATTTCCTCTTTAAAAGGTGTATAAAAGCGAAATTATTCTATTAGCTTTAGACTTTTGTACAATCGCGAATAGTGACATTTCCGTGTAATTTCCATTAATGAGGAACCATTATTTGTCACATTTCTGTAAGTAAATGCATGCAAATGTTGCACAAAACTATCACAGTGATAAATATGTAAAACTTATGAAGAGCGTTGCGATGTTTTCATAATCGACATGACCCAGAAATACAATAATTAACATATACTTCCACTTTATTAAGTCGATCCTCGTGGATCCCTCGCATCGAATATTGGATGCGATTCTCGAACTACTTCTGTAGTTTGCCCGATTAGATAGAATTTATTTTATTTGATTACTTTCATTTTATATAGAGTCGGGTCCAGTTTAAAATAACCGATGTATGAATTAATATTACGCATACGTTTTCACTATCTCTTGTAAACAAACTTAAGGCAATAGCCTAAAGACATTGTCAATGTATGTCTACCAAGTTTCTTTCCCACTTCTTTTGAGACGGAAATATGAAATGTACACTGAGGAGTGAAAAACGTAGTCATGAGATTAGCGATTCTCAAACTGTGTGTTTGACGACGAATATTATTTATTCCCGTGAACTAACACCACTCTAAATATGGAAAACGTCTGTCTTTATATGAAATATTTAAGTTACTTTTAGTGGTAAATACTGGATATTCATCCGTCAAACGAACAATATCAAATCACTAAGTCTTACAATTTTCTAGTATGTACATATTACACGTTTTAGTATACAATAAACATAAGATTGCGTAGCTCAATCGGTAAGATACTCGAGCAGCTATAAATGTAAATGGGGCGGATATGAGTTCGATCTCGATCCTCACTTCAATTTTTTTTATTATTTATTTAAGCTCTATTAAAATTTAACAATTTTCTTTCTAAAATTTTTATTTTATTAAGCCGCCGCGAGTTTTGTTAAAACTTCATTTTCCCCAAAAAGGTGTCTTTTATTACTACTATTTTTACGTTATGTATTAATACACGTGTGGTGAAACGTGCGTCGACTAGATACATTGTTCAGGTGTAGTGTTATATTGTTTATGAAAACGTGTCGTAAATTGTTAAGTGTAGTGTTCAAGTGAAGTGTTCAAGTGTTGTGTTTATGAAAATTTATTTGTTTTAAAATTATTGTTAATTTTTTTAATAGGTAAGTATATATTTTGTCAACCAGAATATTTATTTATTACCGCTAAAAGAAAAATAATTTATTTTCGTTATTCTCATAGAGATTTCAGATTTTTTTTTATTATATGAAATATTTCATTTTTACTAACATCATTTCCCCCTACTAATACTACGATCCTATCCTTTCCTGGTAAGAAATACCCATACCTCCTCGTGGTACTTGCTGGACTGTAACAATATTAGTTTTTGATTTCTTTTCCTGATAACTCATTGTTATTGACTATATAGCTTATATACCTATATACCTACAATGTCCGCCATAAAGTTGGCTACGTATGGGAAAAATTTGAATTATTGAGATTTCTAAAAAATACTATATTGGGGTTCGTTTCTTTTCTTACATGCAAATACCTTTATTCAACTAAAATACATAAAGTTTTTGTCGAAACTAATAAAATATTTGTGAAATAGGCATAAGAATTTATGACTGATCATATAGTAATTAATGGTAGGGGTAAAATTTGCACTTTTTTATTTGCCTCATACCTGCTTCAATTGATATATGGGGTCCTTGTTGTATTCTATACACTTCTTCTTAATAATATTTTTTTATATCTTAACAATTTGACCCAATTCTCGGTAACACCGTCAACTATTTTTTACGGTCCTGCCAAACCAGTGATGACAGTACATGTGTCAAAATGTAATTTTTTGTTGTCGGACATGCATACACGAATCCCCAATAGAGTTTTTTAGTAATGTCAATAATACAATTATTTCTATTACATGAAATAAATATATGTGCAATTTGTTTACATTTTCATAACAACGGTAAGTATATATGTAATAATTGGCTTATCAAAATTCTTGATAATAATAGAATAGGAAACGAGTTTTTTATAACCTATGAGGTACTGTTCTGACGTTTTAAATTTACTTATTAGAAAAATTCGAGGTAGTTGATTTGTTAATTCAAGTTGGAATCTTGACGAAGTTCTTGACAAATATCCCTTCCAGATGCTGAGAAAGTTGTGTACCAAAAAAACACTTTTTTATTTGCCTCATACCTGCTTCAATTGATATATGGGGTCCTTGTTGTATTCTATACAATTTTTCTTAATAATATTTTTTTATATCTTAACAATTTGACCCAATTCTCGGTAACACCGTCAACTATTTTTTACGGTCCTGCCAAACCAGTGATGACAGGACATGTGTCAAAATGTAATTTTTTGTTGTCGGACGTGCATACACGAATCCCCAATAGAGTTTTTTAGTAATGTTAATAATACAATTATTTCTATTACATGAAATAAATATATGTGCAATTTGTTTACATTATCATAACAACGGTAAGTATATATGTAATAATTGGCTTATCAAAATTCTTGATAATAATAGAATAGGAAACGAGTTTTTTATAACCTATGAGGTACTGTTCTGACGTTTTAAATTTACTTATTAGAAAAATTCGAGGTAGTTGATTTGTTAATTCAAGTTGGAATCTTGACGAAGTTCTTGACAAATAGCCCTTCCAGATGCTGAGAAAGTTGTGTACCAAAAAAACACTTTTTTATTTGCCTCATACCTGCTTCAATTGATATATGGAGTCCTTGTTGTATTCTATACAATTTTTCTTAATAATATTTTTTATATCTTAACAATTTGACCCAATTCTCGGTAACACCGTCAACTATTTTTTACGGTCCTGCCAAACCAGTGATGACAGGACATGTGTCAAAATGTAATTTTTTGTTGTCGGACATGCATACACGAATCCCCAATAGAGTTTTTTAGTAATGTCAATAATACAATTATTTCTATTACATGAAATAAATATATGTGCAATTTGTTTACATTATCATAACAACGGTAAGTATATATGTAATAATTGGCTTATCAAAATTCTTGATGATAATAGAATAGGAAACGAGTTTTTTATAACCTATGAGGTACTGTTCTGACGTTTTAAATTTACTTATTAGAAAAATTCGAGGTAGTTGATTTGTTAATTCAAGTTGGAATCTTGACGAAGTTCTTGACAAATATCCCTTCCAGATGCTGAGAAAGTTGTGTACCAAAAAAACACTTTTTTATTTGCCTCATACATGCTTCAATTGATATATGGGGTCCTTGTTGTATTCTATACAATTTTTCTTAATAATATTTTTTTATATCTTAATAATTTGACCCAATTCTCGGTAACACCGTCAACTATTTTTTACGGTCCTGCCAAACCAGTGATAACAGGACATGTGTCAAAATGTAATTTTTTGTTATCGGACATGCATACACGAATCTCCAATAGAGTTTTCTAGTAATGTCAATATTACAATTATTTCTATTACATGAAATAAATATATGTGCAATTTGTTTACATTATCATGACAACGGTAAGTATATATGTAATAATTGGCTTATCAAAATTCTTGATAATAATAGAATAGGAAACGAGTTTTTTATAACCTATGAGGTACTGTTCTGACGTTTTAAATTTACTTATTAGAAACATTCGAGGTAGTTGATTTGTTAATTCAAGTTGGAATCTTGACGAAGTTCTTGACAAATATCCCTTCCAGATGCTGAGAAAGTTGTGTACCAAAAAACGTGTGCAGAATGACTGTTGTTTAGTGTATCGGCTAAACCGTATGACCATTCTCATTTCTCATTTAATTTCAATATCTAAAACTCACATAAATATCTCCAATTTTACCTACCCTTAAAATCAAGGTGGCACAAAGATATCGAAAATCTCAATTTTCCTATAAACGGCTTTAACGATTTTGCTCAAGTTTTATACTAGGCTAATACACTAGAAACGTGGGCATTAGTTAATTTTCCGGAAATATTTTCATAAGGGTACAAATAACTAAATAAAACACACTACTATGTTTTCTACCACTATGTATTTATAAAAATTGCGACTGCAGTTTCGACAATGGCTTTGTAAGTCGAAACTGCAGTCGCAATTTTTATAAATACATAGTGGTAGAAAACATAGTAGTGTGTTTTATTTAGTTATTTGTGCAAAATGATTAACTACCACAGAGTAACGGCTCCTTCAATCAATTTTTTCATAAAGGTAGTTTACTGATGCGAAAGAATCGAAAATCTTTTTTTACCTAAGGGTTTTGCCCGAGGTTTCGTCCAAGTTCTGTGCATTAATAGAACATTACAAACCTACTAATGTGCCAATATTGTCTTTCTAGAAAATTTGCAAAGGTATTTACCGATGAACAATAATTACTTCCACATCCACGTAGTGGATTCGAAATATAGTAATCGTAAAAAATAATTCAAAAGTTTGTTTTAAATAAAATAGGTTTAGAATGTCATGAAACGTCGAGATTTTAAATTTGAGCAAAAGAAATTTTCTGTCTGTCTGTCTGTCAGTCTGGTCTGTCTGTCTATCTGCAATTTTTTTTGTCCGCATGTTTTCTCCGGAACGGTTTACGGTATTGACTAGAAATTTTGTATACTATAACGAGATCTGGAACTGGATTGTTTTTTGAACATATCCGGTGAAGGGCTGGGGGGTAAATAGGGATAAATGGGGGGAAATAAGTAAAGCAAGCTCTTAAGAGTACAGAAAATTGAAATTTGGTGTATGTACTAGAAGCCGAGACCCCAAATCTTTTTATAATATTTTCCATCCCCCACCACCCCCCACTCCATTATTAAAGGGGTTGATAAAATAAAATTGAGATATTCACTTCAAATTTGGTATACGTATATATTAGAAGGACATCTGGAACCATATTGCATCTTCTTATTATTCCGTTGAAAGGTCGGTTGTTAAATAGGGGTAAACAGTGGAAAATAAGTAAAGCAAGCTGGTAAGAAACTGGAAATTCTGTGCATGTACTAGAAGCCAAAACCTCAGATATTTTTATAATCTTTATGGTAGAAACCAGGGCTCCAAATTTTTCTATGATATCTGCCTCAAATATTATTAAAATTCTATGACGAATAATTTCCACATACTAGAGTGCAAATATAGTCAGGATGTTTCCTTTAAAATGACTTGGACAAGAAATCTGGATGTGGAAGTACTGATGCTCTAGGCAGCGGTTTCTTTTCATTCACGGGAGAAACGAGAGAAAGCAGGTTCGGTACGACCGTACCATTTGTTTTTAAGACTCCTATATTCGTTATTGTATATTGATAAGATTTGTGCTAACTGTACTAGAAAAGTGTATCAGGAAAACAAATATAACAAAGACTCAAATGACCCTTGATAATGATATCATTCGGTTTGATCCTACTCGCACGCTATTTTAGAAAATGTGTAAAACCGTTAGATTTGTTCAATAAGGCATGCAGGACGGGAGGCCTTTTTGAAAATTATTTGTTGTTAATGGTTGTTGCCTTCTGTCGAAAACTTACAATTTAAGGAGAAGCAACAACTACCAATATTAAATAAATATCTAAATTATATTTAAGGGAATGTCACTGAGAGTCTGGGCAACTATTTCCGATCATGAGAGAAAAACATCGTGAATGCGAAACAGCTATCTTCTAGAGAAAGATCTTTGATAATTATTATCATTTCTTGGTAGTGGTAAAGACTGTAATTCAATTAACCATGTAAGTAATTTAATTCGTGGAACTATACTAATGATAAAGTTTAGAATTTTGAGGTAGATATAAATAACATAACCGTGGCGGTTATATAATACTCGAAGGACAATAAATGCAATGTTCTTGTTCTCACCAATTGACATAAACACATAGACACTGTGGCCGTGCACATAACAGGCAACTGCGATAAATGCCGTGATGCTCTCAGACGTGCTGCACAGCAAAGGGTCGCCAAGTAGAATTATGGATCATAAACATCTGTCGAGACATTATAAATAAGGAGAAGACGATTCTCAAATTAATAAGAAACGACTAGGTCAATCCGAAATAAACTGGTGTATTTTATGATTATTATTTAATATTAACATTTGTGTTCGTATTTTTACTCGAAAATATTATGCTTCTTTTCCCTAGAATTACAGTTTTTCACATTCATTTTTCCTCAAAAGCCTGAAATTTATGTGGCAATATTTTCCAGTAAAATAACAGATATATCTAGTAAAACAATCTATTTTGTACCGCACTCACTACTAAAAAGAAATTGCTACGATATGAGAATTTATTAACCAGACACTAAATCGGTGGCTCAGCTCTGTTTCAATCTAGAATATCTGCTACAATGGTCGGTGGTGGAATTTGTCTGAATAGCTTCCGGAATTGTTCAACTCGAATAGTGCTTTTGTAACAAAGTTGTAGGTGTAAATTACTTCAATAAATGTGGACTTCAACTGAATTATTTTCAATATTTATAATTTTCACAAAGGATTATCAATAGAAATAATTAGGTGAATCAATACCAGTAGTTTACTTATTTCTGGAAGTTAGATTGTATCACAAATCATGGGCGAGTAAAATAATTTAATAAATGTTATAGCGTCAGTTTTTCGATTTGCAAGGAGATTTTAGTATTATTTTTCTTGTTAAAGTTACTAAACTTACTTAGGCTAAATTCCAATCAATTTTATCTCGATTCGACTTTGGTGAAAATTCCTTACTACATACTTAGATGAGTAAATAAAATAATATTCATATTTTCACAAATATCAATCAATATGATAATTCCTTCCTAATCATTAACTTCATATGTGAGTACAAGAAAGACTCCTACAGATAAATCTACTGAATCATTCATACATTAAATTCTATGACCTGAAATAGCTATTTGTGCAAGAAATTGGGAAGTGTTCTTTTTTTTCGTTTTAGGCTTTACACCGATATGTATTTTGAATTTTATGTTTGATATTTATATACTAGTTACTTTTTTAACAATTATATAGAATTTATAAATTAAAAAGTTGGTTTAAAAAAATCTGATTTCGTTACTAATTAATGTTGGCTTAGAAACGAGTAAATATAAAGAAAGTTAGTATGGAAATAGCTTTTTCATTATACCTCTCTGAAAGCACTACATACCTATTTAGCGCACAGAAAATGGGATTTTCCTGTGCGCCCACACAGAAAAATTTACTCATGTGTTAATGATAATATTAGCTCTCTACTTGCCAGTCGTAATAAAATAAATGCTATTGAATGTTCCTTAGTAACTACAAACAATGATTGTTTAGTTTCCTTAGCAACGCTAAACAACGCTTGTATTGTGACAGGTTTTCAAATTTTTATTCAAAATATTTTTAAAATCGTTTCTCCAGAAGAAGGAATATTACTTGAAGCGGCAAAACTAAGTGCAGAGTTACTGCCCAGGATGTCTCATGAGAGATATGAAAATAAATACCATCTATTTTGCCAGTGGCGCCAGCAAAGAAAAGTTAACACAGTAAGTGATGATACTCTTCTCGCATATTTGTCCGAAGAAGCCAAATTAATGAAAACCTCAACTTTATGGAGTCAATTTTCAATGCTAAAAATTTGTCTAGCAGTAAAAGAATATGTGAATGTTAATAATTTGCTGAAAACCACTGCATTTCTCAAACGATAAATTGTTGGTTACATATAGAGAAAGTACAAAGTACTAACTGAAGACCAAGTCGCCAAGTTCATACTTGAAGCACCAGATGAAAATTGGTTACTAACTATAGCGCGTGCCGAACAGACGACTTGATTCATTTATCTTTGAAAGACGTGGAAGATAATGGCTGCTTTTTGGTGGTATTTCTTCGAGATGGTAAAAATCACAAACCAAGAAATTTCACAATTACAAAGGAAAGATGTCCCTTTGATCCATGCAGCTTTCGTGGCAAATATATTAATCTAAGACGTTCAAATATGGACAGTAAAAGATTACTTATTGCATATCGCAATGGTATGTGTTATGCTCAACATGTAGGTTATCATATCATGAGTGGTACAACAAGACAAATTGCTGAATATCTGAACCTAAAAAATACTGAAGAATATATTGGACACGGCTTGAGACAATCTTCAGGATCTCTGTTGGTCGAAGGTGAAGGGGATTTGCTTACTCTAAAAAGACATTGGCATTGGCATTTCTCGACTGTGGCTGAAGGCTACATCGAAGAATCGGTAAGCAGAAATATTGAAATTTCTCGTAAATTGTTTAGTCATTCAAGAATAGAAAACACAACATCAACACCAGAAATCATTTTAATTGGGAAAAAACAAAAAATTAATTCTAATGTAGTACCTTCGACTGCATCAACTACAGTTCTACAAAATGAAGTGCCTGTTCAAGAATTGCATATTTACAATAACACAAATTATAACATAAATATTCCATTTAGTAAAAATTAAAGATTATAGGTTTTTGTTTGCTCATTAAAAGTAAAGTTTCTAAAAATAAAGATTTGTTTGTCTTATTTCTTGTTTTCAGAGAGGTATAATGAAAAATATCGTTCATTACACATCCATAAATGCTGTTCCAGAATTTGTCAGGAGTGCTCGGGAAAAGCCTATTTTCTGGACTCCTAATGAAATATACTATTCCGCTATAGTTTCGTCGATAGTCAAGTTAGTAGATGAAATATAGAACATATCCAAACGTCATGCGTCAATAAAAAGATTTTTTTTTCTGTCGCTTTGAGGGATATTAAATAGTTAGCAAAAATACTATTTTTAAGCATTAAATTATCTTCCTGTTTGTCCAACGTATATCTTAGGGCATGTTCCACAAGCAAGCTAACAAAACTATTTTCTGATGAGGGCATGTTGAATAATTCATGCATACAGTAATATATTGCATAATTATGTTATTTGGGGTAAGTTTATTAAGATTATTTTATCTTCTGCATATCCCTCTGACATTTCAAGAACCAGTTAGGTTGGTATTGAATTGAACTTTAAACATTTGTTATAATATCTTCAAACATTCTATCTCAAGAAAGTAGTAAAAATTTTAATTTCTCACTAAAGCATCAATTCCGTATGAAAGCCAACTTTGTCAAGGTCTGGGCAAAATATTCAACAATTTAGATTTGACAGTTGTTCATCTATCAGGAAATTAATTACAAACACTTTTATGGAAACATTAAATCAAACTAAAGCACTAAAATTGGTTGTAAAGAGTGTAATTTGAAGTTTGTTGGACAAACGATGCGCCTAATTATAACAAGATTCAAAAAACATATAGCTCACCCTAAATGTAGAAGAAGTGAAAAGTGTGATGTTGCTCTACATGTCTTTAATGTTATACAAGTGAATTCTTTTGAAAGTTTGGAAATTGCAAAATGCAAAAATAAAATTAATAGTTACAGTGGGCCTATCCCAAATAGTTAGATTTGTTGTAAATTAGGTCAAAGTACTTTGAACCGTGACAGAGTTTAAGTAGGGATGACAGGATTGGTTGATTTCGTTCAAACATGATACCATTTTACTGTCAATGTGGGCACATATTTAGTTGTACATTAGCTTTAATCATCTGTTGATTATATTATTCCAACGTGGTTAGCGAAATGTGCATCGAGTACTCGAGTACTGCGTTCAAATGTTTCGGTGTTTGTGAAAACTGCGGCAGAGCTAGGGTCGTGGCGGAGGTTTCAACCTTTTCCTGATATACCGTTGGTCAGATTAATCTAGCATCTCATCCACCCCATCCCTCCATCTCAGTCTCGGCCGATCCCAGGCTCGTGTCCTAACTGGATCCTAAACACAAAACTAGACACGTGCCAGGAGTCGGCTGAGACTGAGTTGAGGAGACAGGGTGAAAGAGGATGCTACAATAATCGTAGTAACCAACTGGCAGCGAATGGCGCTGGAGGCGGATTTTGAAAATAATGTCCACATGTGCATGTCCACATGTGCACTAGTTGATCTAATTTTGATTACGCAAGTATACTAATAAAGCTATAATCAACTACATCACTCAAAAATGTAATTACATGCCATAACATGGAAAAGAGTATAGAAATATATTTCAACACTTTCCCATAGTCGAGTCGTCCTATTTTAGGTTGATTTCTACTAGATATTCTTAACCAACTGCTAAAATAATCAGATGATCTACGACTCATTAACATCTTGATGTATTATTATCAACAAAATTTGGTGACACTAAATATCCTAAGAAATGGCGACCCGACACGAAAGTGGTAAATTTATTAAGCTGAATGTCGTCTAATAGTATAGGAGCTCATGCAGATTTACACGCAATGAATACTGAAGTTTGTCACTTAAGGAAAATGAATAGGACATGTGTTCGTGTAAAAGAATACTAATGGTTCCAACTTCAAAACCTCGTCGTTCATCTCCACCTATAAGGGGTGAAGACTTCTCAGCAAATTTCATTTTAAATTTCAACGGTTTATTCTTTGTATTGTAATAAATTGATTTTAGCAACACATTTCTATATTATCATGCTATATTATTAGACTATGTAATATGTAAAATACAAGTTAACAACGGAAAGTAGGTATATCATGAAATTTTTAATGTAAACATTGCTTTTCTAAACATAATGATTGTATTCATAACTCTGTATAATAAACCTCTTATATTTACTGACATACGATAATTGTTATGTTTACCTTGAATAGGTAAGTATATTTATATTATATGATTAATTAAGATATATGGCATTTAGAGTCAACTCAAAAATAATGTCTTTATATATTTGGTACAGTATTAAATATAAATAAAATTTAAAAATCTTGTAACAATTCTTAATAATTATTGAATGACAAGATGGATCTGATTTCGCACGAAAACGGGTGCTCGTATTTTGTTAAAATATTTTTCCTTCACTGTATTGCTTCTTAATAAACAAAAGACCATTACACAAAATTCGAAAAAAGAAATAAAAAAACTAAATTGCCTCCACAAGACAGAAGGAATTATTTCTAAAAATATAAAATAAGATGTCACTGTCTTTCATGTACCTTCAACTTTTTAATATTTTTATTTTAGAGGTAGTCTATAAATTTTCGTAAAATTATTTAAATTCTAATTGAAATCCGATAACACTATTATGGGTCTTGAATTTTGTCGTTTGAATGCAAATATACTTTTCTAAGGTTCATGACCAGATGTTAATAATCCGCTTTGCAACCTAATTCCAATGGCACGAAAACTTTCCTTTAATGTAGCTGCTAAATAAATAAGAGATCCCTACACAAAACTCGAAAAAGAAATTAAAAAAACAAATTCCTTCCACAAAACAAAAGAAATGATTTCTAAAAGTATAAAATAAAATGTCACTGCCTTTCATATACCTATCAACTTTTTAATATTTTTATTTTACAGTCGGTCTGTAAATTTTCGAAAAGTTATTTGAATTGAAATTGAAATCCGATAACACTATTATTGATTTTGAATTTTCGTGTACCTATCAACTTTTTAATACTTTTATTTTAGAGGCAGCCTATACATTTTCGTAAAATTATTTGAATTGAAATTGATACCGATAACTCTAATATTGATCTTAAATTTTGTCGTTTTATGAATGCAAATATACTTTTCTAAGGACCACATGATAATAGTACGTTTTGCAACCTAATTCCAACGCCACGAAAACTTTCCTTTAATGTATTTGTAACGTATTATTGTTAACCTAATTTTTATAGTTTCAGTTAATATTATTTGGAAATTAATTTTAATATATGGTATTTCTTTGACAATTTTATAAGCATTAAGCCAACGATTTAATCATGAAATCAATAAAAAGTAATTAATTTAACGGAATAATATCAGGCTAACTTTATTAGGAAACTATTTTGTTCGGTGTCTATTTTGAATTATTTATTCATATCGAATTTATTAATTTTTTGTTATTGGTTACTCATATTTGATAAAACGTACAATAAACGATTTTGTACTTTGACCTATAAATTTCCTGATAAAACAGAAGTCACTAAAAAACGTTTTCCTGTCTCCTTAATATCATATGTTGATATAAGAATTTCAAAGTAAATAATTACAAGAGTAATATTTCCGTCAAATACCTCTGTAATTTCCGTATTTGCTTAAGGAAGAAACTAGAGAGTTACAAGTCTGGTCAAACGTTACGTTTCTTAATTTACTTGTTAGAAATAAAACGCATTTATTAAATGTAACTACTTTAATAGTCAGAGAAAGACACAAACAATGATAGAGCATATGACATCAGGGTGCAGGTAAACTATACAAAAAACTTTCGTCAGAATAATAATGTAAAAAATCATTAAAAGTCCACCTGACATGTAGCAAAATAAAAAGCAAAATTGTGCTCAATAGGAATCCGTATAAAGTGAATAATGAAACTAAACTAAACGCAGTCTGGCCAGAGCGTTATAAACAAATAATTTTTACGATAACATAATTAAGATCAACTAAATTACATACAGACACACAAACGGAAAATTATACAAACTATACGTAATATTAATGACAAAAAATGGCACGACAATAAATAATTTCGACATAAACTTTTTCGTTAGTTGAACACTGCTGCGTTTTTATGCCCAATTTAAGTATAATCAACTGTAAGCTTCCACGAGCATCTAAGAAAATTTCTTATTGACCCATTTCCGACATACGTTTGTTTGATTTAAACAGATATCTGCAGCAGCTCGATTGGGGATTTATCGATGATTCTTTGATAGATATTGATGTTAAATCTAAATTTTTCTTGGATTTTATTACTTCTGTTCTGGATAAGTTTTTCTCAGTTAAGTTCAAGATTTTAACCAGTGACATGAAAGTTAATTTAATTTGGTACACTGATCATTTGCGGCAATTGAGAGAGACGTTACATTTTCTTCTTGATATTTATAAGACAAATCCTACTAGCGATTTGAAAAAATTGATTAATGACGAAAAACGTATTTATAAAAATGACATATTAAAAGCAAATATAGTAGTAAACGATAATTACATTCGTCGGAATAAGAATCAGCAAAAAATAATGTGGAATTTGGTTAATATAAGCAAAAATAGAACAGATAATTCGTCATAAATTATTTCTCCTGATGAATTTAATAATTATTTTGGAAACGTCGCTCAAAATTTAGTCCTTGTCATCTGCCACCGACAATTTTGAAAATTATTTCACAAGTTTCTTGAAAACCAGTGCTGAAGTCACTTACAATCAAGTCCTAGATGTAATTGCCAATCTAAAGAACAAACAGAGTAAAGATGCTTCTGATATCAACATGAAAATTTTCAATTGTATCAAATACATTATTATCATTCCACTCACGAAACTAATTAATGAATGCATCAGAATGAATGTGTTTCCAAAATGTCTTAAACTGTCAAAGGTGTTACCTTTGTTTAAAAAAAACTATATTGATGATCCGGCTAATTACAGACCTATTTCTATCGAGCCGTTATTTGCCAAAATCTTTGAGGTAGTTCTCAAATCTCAAATCACGAATTATTTTGAAAATTATCATCTATTTAGTAATTGTAAATATGGTTTCAGGTCAAAATTGCCAACGGCGTTAGCAATTAATTCGTTGATGAATTTAATAAATTAAGGTTTCGAGGACAAAGAATTTGTGTATTGTCTAAATGTTATTTGTGGCATTATCTTAATTTTTTTTTCTTCTTCAATTCTTTGGGACTTCCTGCCACATGTATGTTTTCTTTCTAAGCGGTGGGGAATCTACAAAATATATCACAATTAACCAGTATGTTACTGGTAAAAAACCTCTACGCCTGTGACGTTTACGTCAAAGGATCAGTTAAAGGTCGGTTTTTTACAAATAAACAACACAAATAAGTATAAAAACTTGAAATTAAATATTTCGCCGACGTTTCGGAAATCTAATCTGTTTCCTTTTTCAAGGCTTTTTTTGAAAAATCTTTTTTGCTTTGTATGACAAATACACAGCTCTAAAAATGTTTGTTATATTCAATATCCATAGATACTTACTATTTTAGAGGTCCAAGATCTGCGAACACGCGTGGGAGAACGGACATAGAATAAACTGGGACTCGGCAAAAATTTTAACAAAAGAGGCAGATAGCAAAAAAAGAAAAATAAAAGAAGCCGCAATAATATTATTGAATGAGGATAATTGCGTGTCGAATTGTTCCGTAGATGTCTGTACAACTTGGCTGCCAATGTTAAAAGAAGAACTTCACAAACTTAACATTGTATAGAAACTAAAAAACTGTTAACTATATCAACAGTTCTATGTAAATAGTAAGTATCTATGGATATTGAATATAACAAACATTCTTAGAGCTGTGTATTTGTCATACACAGCAAAAAAGATTTTTCAAAAAAAGCCTTGAAAAAGGAAACAGATTAGATTTCCGAAACGTCGGCGAAATATTTAATTTCAAGTTTTTATACTTATTTGTGTTGTTTATTTATAAAAAACCAACCTTTAACTGATCCTTTGACGTAAACGTCACAGGCGTAGAGGTTTTTTACCAGTAACATACTGGTTAATTGTGATATATTTTGTAGATTCCCCTAACACCGCTTAGAAAGAAAACATACAGGTGGCAGGAAGTCCCAAAGAATTGAAGAAGGAAAAAAAAAATGTGTGCATGTTCAATTTTTATACCTAAGTAAGGCTTTCGACTCTGTGCCCCACAATATTTTAGTGAACAAACTGAAATTTTATAAAGTCTCTGAAGGCAACAGAAAATTGATTATGTCATATTTAACTGATCGTCATCAGTTTGTTCATTTTAATAATGTTAATTCTGATAACATTGATATCAGATTTGGTGTCCCTCTGGGTTCTGTTTTGGGACCGGTTTTATTTCTAATTTATGTTAATGATTTGCCAAATAGTAGTTCTTTAACAAATTTCACTCTCTTTGCTGACGACACGACATTGGCTCATTCCCATAATGATTGTAATATTTTAATATCAGAAGCTCATGGTTCATAACTGGTTTTTAAATAATAATCTAGTATTAAGTAATGGTGAGATAGAGACTATGATGTTTTCTTTACGACAGCACTCTGTACAGACGACCTCTCATTGCATTCAGTTTTGGGCATTATTTTGGACAGTAAGTTGACATGGGAAGAACACACGTCCTACACCTGCGAGAATATATCACGTAATATTTTTTTATTGCGCAATTTAAAAAAATGTTTGTCACAGTCAACGGTTCTAATGGTATATCACGCAATAATTCAGTCTTCCATTACCTATGCCATTTTAATATGGGGCCACTCGGCACATACCTGAACAGTTTTTTCACTGCAAGGAAAGGCTGTCAGAATCGTTGCTGGGTTACCATATAGGGATGATTGTAGGAATTCTTTTAAAAGACTTAGGATACCTACCTTGCCCTGTGCTTATATTATACAGTGCCTTGTCCATGTTAAAACAAACTTAAACAATTACATAATATGTGAAAGTGTACATACGTACTCAGCTCGTAATAGAGGTAATACATATTTAGATTTTTTGCGACTTTCAAAAACCAGAAACGGGACATGCTATTATGCAGTAAAATTTTTCAATGTGTTACAGATTGCTGTACAATCACTTGATTTTATTCGTTTCAAATACGCAATTAAGCGATTCCTCCTGATAATGCATTCTATAATTTTGATGAATCCCCGTTGACTGATTTTTTCCGTTTAATTTCATAAACTTACTCTTGTATGATCATTATTATTTGTTCGTTATTCTATGTGCTACATTGTTATTGTTATTTACTCAGTGTGTTATTTATTTGTTTTATTTATTGTTGTATTTTTTTTATCTAAGACAACCACTATTTTGTTGAGTCTTTGCTATATTTTTATTTTTATTTGACTTGTCAAAGCATAATTTGGGTTTATATGAACAATAAAGTATCTATCTATCTATCATTTCATATGACATTATTTCTAAGTTTGCATCATTTTACCTCTAAGTACTGTACTACTAAATCAACAATAATATTTAACGAATAGAGTAGTTTTCTGAATGCGACATAAAAACAAAAAATTCATATTTCTCTAAACATCTTGTATAGGTATTCCAATAATATAACAAAATATTTTTTGTTATATTGTTTATATTTGGTTATGTTCAGTTACTAATTGTGAAGATAATTATTAGGTTTGTTAGATAATAGGGCAGTATTAATAATAAACGAAATTATTCGTTATATCCTGGATACAAATATTAGCTGTAGGTAAACATATAACTAGTAAAAAAACATCATTATAAGTAAATTTTTGTTACTGGTCACTATAAATACTTGAGTAAATACAACTAAATGTATGCCAACCAGTGTTTCAAACTTTGGTATTGTAAGGTATATTTAGGTCATTCTTCGATCTGGGCGGATAAAATTAAAGAAAAATTGAGACATCAGCTAAAATTAGACCAAGTTGCCAAGTACTTTTTTTTAAATTTGCATTTTCGACTCTATTAATAATGTTGTCTTGTTCCAAAAAATCGTTTAATTTCGACCTTCTGCAACATTTATTTACTTTTTTATTTTGACGTGTCTAATACAAAATTCGCTAGACAATACCATGGTTTTAAGTTTAATAAAATAACATCATTATCAGGTATTGTTTGGTGGTCTGTTCTTGGACTAATAAAGTTTTAAATGGTGTTCACCAATCTAAGTATAGTCAATTCTTGGAGTCATCTTTGAAAACAATCTAACCTTTTGCCATGAGACAAATGATATCGTGATTTTGTAATTAGAAATGCCAAAGAATTTGTCGATAAGTTCTGGATATAATTGTTATTCGACGAATTTGTCAAGTCAAAATTAGAATGCGGTTTCATAATTTAGAGTCTAAGATATGCGACACATAAACCTGGCATGGAAAAAATGCAAATATTCTGATATAGAAATATACAGCAAGAGGTACGTCTCAATGTGCTCTACTACACAAATATCAAATACATAATTTAAAATCCCGCTCTGAGTATTTTTATATACAATTTTAGATAATCAGATAGATTAAGTAGTTATGCTATCAAATTATATGTTGCAACAGTCTATAAGCATTCAAATAACTATATCATCTAAATATGTCTCTGTGTTCAAATTATACATATGTACAAGATGACGCTGATACATTTTATACTATTAACAAAGTTAAGCACTCTGCGTTATACTTAAATTAATAGTATTATTAATTTCTGGTACAAGCATTTCACGTAAATCTTATTTAAGTTCTCGATAAGTATTTATTATTCTTGTTCTCTATCGAGTGTTTTGCCACCTTAAAAATGTTTAAAAATTTATGGAAATGTCACACCATAAGGATTAGACAGGGGTTGGTTTTAGAATATTTCTTGATTCTTACAAAATGTCTCTTGTAAAATACAAATTCCAAATGAAGAGCAAGCATGATAACTTGCCGGAAAATTTTCGATTTCCGTTGTCAAAACTCTTAAGCCATCACACATGACACTTTGTTGTTTATGTATTTCCATATAACAATGTTTATTATCTCCCACCCCGCAACTGAATTTGTATCTCGGTATTTGTATAATATCTGGTACATTTGCAAGTGCTTTTAGGTTATTGGTGGTATATTGCTTTGCTATTGTTGTTAATTTTTGAAAATATTGTGCTTGGTAATATATTCACGTTTATCTAAAAAAAAAATTGTCTGAAAACTTCTTATTATTGTATAATTATGACACAAATAACCCCTGCAACCTGCTGGCAAGAAAAAGAGAGATAAGGTAACCTAGTTATGTTTCCAACAAAATAATATAAACCAAATTGTCCTCCCTGGAATACACCGGCGTGTCATTATTTATAATGAAGTTGGATAAAATATGAAAATTTGAGTAAAAATGTCATTAGGATGCGCGGGTAAATCAGTGTAGAATTTCCTTCTTATTTATATTTGTCTGATATTCCATTGACCGGAGATGTACAATATACATCATTATATTCGAGAAGTTTGTATATGACATTTATAATTTAATGATGTAGCATAGACTCAATCCGTTTTCCGTAAGCAAGGCAATGTATATGAGAAAACAATGTTGAATATAAAATTTAATGGTGTGCTAATAATAGTAATATAATATAATAAAGGTGACAATAATAAAGATACTTTATTTTAGTAGCATGATGCAATACTTGTTATGAAGATGACGTTGAAGTCTACTTAACTGTAAAATACCACGAAGTTTCTGTTTTCTTTAAATGTTTTATTATCCGCTTTTCAAGCCGCCGCACGCCGAGATAACTCCTTGAAATTCTGGGACCATATTGTGTTAGGTAAAGGGAATCGAGGCCTACAGCTTTAGTGGAGTCCGAACCACTTGCAGTGGTTATATAGCAGTATAGTTATATAAAGTTGTATATTAATTATCTATAAAGTTGTATACTAGCTATCTAAAGTTGTATATTAGTTATCTCTAAATCCTAGTACGTCATGATCTACTAAATGGATGCAAAAATAAATTAAATTATCAAATATCGTTTTAAAAAAAATATGTAGATGGTTCTGAAGAATTACTAGATATTTTCAATAGTTACAATCAATTCCTGAAATTTACCATAGAATATGAGGACAACGATAGGAGCGTTCCATTCCTTGATACAAATGTCATAAGAAGGGAAGATACGCCATTATTACTACTTGGTACAGGAAAACAGGTTCATCTGGATGGTTCCTACATTATCAATAGTAACATTCACACAGACAAAAAATTTTGTTTATCTTTCTCTACCATACCTAGGTTCCACGTCCAACAAAATAAAAGAAGTATTGTCGGGTATTGATGGTGACAAACTGGCGTTCAAAAACAAGTTAACCTTAAGAAATGTATTCTCTAAATTAAAAGATAAAGAAAACTTTCAAATCTATCAAACGTGGTATATTGTATTCCATGTAACGATTGTGAAGAAAAATATATAGGAGAAACAAGTAGAAAACTCAAAGACTGAATCACTAGTCGCAAAAGTAACATTAGACTCAACAAAATGTCTTGAATGCTGTCAAAATATGTGTTAACACGTAACCACAATATCAATTACAATGAAGTGAGAATTTTAGATTTCGAAACCAATGTGAAAAGAGAATATGTTTTTAAATGTGCCATATCATCAACGAGAATACTGCCATGAACGCTCGAAGAGATATCAACGGACTCAGTGTATATTATCATTTTACATAATTACTTTAATAAGAACAGGATGAGTAGGGCCTAGTTAGTTCTGGGTTGGCGTGCGAGTGGGTCGATGTCACTACAGCTCGCGGAGTTGAGTAGGACCCCCAAGAGCTTTTTTCGGATGCAATCTTGCGGGAAGGGTGTTTTGGGTTACAGCCCCGGTTTCTTTTGCAGGAGTTAGTGGAGTCGTGGGTGTGACACTGACTCATTCATCCGCCGGATTAGAACCCACTCGACCACAGCATAAACAACACAACCGTGTTAATCAATTTAGAAATTCATTACTAATACGTAATAGGTAGCGAATTTTGTATCTTTCTATAACATTTATGTAAAGAAGCAAAATAATAAATTTCTTCTTAATGAAGTTTTTCGACAATTTCTCTTAACGTTTTTACTGATTATCAGCGGTCAGTCTGTCCGCAGCGAATACAAGTTAAATTTATTAATCTTAAGTTCTAGCTCTTGTAATGCAGGCAGTAATTTTTAAATGGAAATTGTTATTGTTTTAAACTCAAGGTTTTAACATCTTTATTAATCTCACGTTTGTAATTATTTCTTGTAATGTCATATGCAGATTTATAAATTATTATTTGTAGTATCTTTACTCATGAAGAAACAAATAAATTTTCGAAAGCTTGAAATAAATACAGAGGGTTCTTTTATTTAATAGGATTGCATCCCCGTTAACCATTGTTCTATTCGTAATATAAGTATATACTAAAATCTAACAAAAATTGTGTGATACATAATTTTAAATTTGGTGTATTCAGAAAACATGAAATAATTATAGTTACGTGTAAATCTTGATTACATTTTAAATATAAGAATCGACCTACTCTGATCCAGATATAATTTAATTAATCCCGAATTAGAATTTTTTTTGTTTTAGCACGAAAGCTGTTATTAAAATTATTGCTGAATTTCCTATCAATATTTATACAGTCGGTTTAGAAACCTCAAATGGTATAGGTAGCACAATCACAATATTGAATGAACTTCATTCCTAGAAATTACCTACTGCTGCATCAGCATATACCGCTGAACCATATGCAGAACGGCACTCCCTAAAATTCACTAGCATCTCTATGTATCAAAATTATAGTATCTGTACGGATTCGCTTAGCTTAAGGTGGTCTTTATTTTTCACTTTAAAAATTTGATTGTCCCACACGCTCAAATTTATACCAAATTTAAGGTAGCTAGTTCAACTCCTTCCCGTGCCTCTAAAGGGACGAATATTTGCATACTTCTTAATATTCGAGTTTTTGTTCTTCATCTCATAAAATATCACATAAAGCAAAAAAATGAATAAAAGATAAATTATTTCATAACTAATTGTCTATAAACATGATCTAATGCAATTTCTTGCAGGATGTACCGATACATGAGGAATTGCATAGACGTACATTTAGATCCAAACGTTAGAGTTAAGTAACCTGTTTCTAGAAATATATTATCAATCGTTTTATATAACACATAAATACACCTTAGCTAAAATCTAAAGCTTAAAATGTTCCATAAAAACCAAATATATGGACAATCTTATTAATAGATAGATTTTATAAAATGCAAAGAACGTAAAAAACTTTAAGAAACGATTAAATGTGCTATATACTGATATCTTCATGATTTGAATCTGAATCTCTTCTGCCAATTACCCTGCATTTAGTTGTTGCCCAGGACTCCCAACATTTTTACAAAGCTTGTGATTTCCCTGAGAGCTAATTTTCCTATGTATTCAATTCCTCCTTTTCTATGTACTTTAGCATAATGCAGATTAACATCCGGATTAGCATGTTGCATTCGCAAAGTATGTGTTTCGCAATCTATGTTACATTACATTATCTGCATTTATCATTTTGAGCATTTCCCATATTCTTAAGTACATCTCAAGGGGCAACGGTTTGTGAGAAACCATCATCTGGTTCTAGATCTCGTTAGAATACACAAGTGTACGAAATTTCAACTCGATATTTAAATTTATTTTGGTTAGCACCTTTAACGATGGAATGGGGTTGCCGGTGAGGGCATCAGATGTCAAAATTAAAGCCCTGGTTCTTAATATATACCTCAACTCCCAAGATTCTGGACACTTAGTAGCTTGATTTACTTATTTTCGCCTACTTAGCGCTATATGCACCTCAGCCATTTAACACTTCAACTGAAAATATAGTGTAATTCAAGAGTTTAAAAATAATTAGGTAGGTATGAGGTACCAGTCATCACACCACTCTCTTCATCAACCTAGAGCATTGATCAGACTAAAATAAAATCGTGGGGCGTAGCGTAACCTGAGTAAATATGTAGGTGATCGTTCTGCGATGTCGCACGATGATAGTGACGGATTTATTTTTACACACATTTTGCATAAATTGTCTATTGAGAAGATGCATCCAAGGCATACCTATATTGATTTGAGCCATTGACTGTAGATAATTGAAATTAGTGTGATTAATGCTCTAGATTGATGAGGAAAGTAGTGTGATGAGTTGTACCTGGTACATACCTAATTATGTTTTAGCTTTTAGTACATTATCTGCATCATTATTATGTTTCTTTACAATAACACCGTTTAACTTACTTTTTTTTTTTACTTATTTTGTATAGTATACCGACTTGATTTAATCAATCATCATAGCATGGTAGATAACCTCTATTGTTATTGAGTGAATGTTAAACGAGGTGATCACTTGAACTGTGTAAACTACCATATTCATGTAAACTATGTTTTAATATATTACAAAGTAAGTTCTAGCTATATATAGTTGCCACGGTTCTCGATTCAACACACAAAAATAAGAAGGTAAACATACCTGAACTGTAGTATACGGTGTTCTCCCTGTTTTGAACGAGCTTTACTTTTGTTATGAGATATACTTTATTTCTAAACGTCATTATAATTTTAAGACTATTTAAGACTATGTACTACTATCACTAAATGAGTGAGAGCTGCAGTCGAGTGTGGCGGACTGCGATTATCTAGTAGAGCACTGACATCTTGAAAAGTATACTTTGTCGTATACTTTATTTTATTATCATTATTTTGTTTTGTTTTAACGTCTTATTTATTTTAACGTCCCGGAAAAGTTTAGCTTATGCTATTCCACCACATAACCAGGACGGCGAAATGAGATAAGGTCACCCATTTAAGTGATGGACTCGCCCGACGTGCCTTAACTTCGCCGATCGAGTTCTCGCCACTGGAACAGATACCGTATCTCGCCTCACACTAGGAAAGAAAAATGTTCATGAAATAAGTATTCGCAGTATTTTTTTTCTGTTCACTTATTTAACGTCCGCTTATTTTCGCTGCTAAGACCAATCACCGACGCCAGGAGACGAGCTACCCCTAACTTGAACATTTTGTCGGCCCTCTTCTCTATCGAAGTGTAGGAATTTTTTACTTGCCTAACATTTAATAGACAAGGGACCTACTGTTTTATATCTCTTCCAAATGATGGTATATCCGCTATGTAACCCCCGCCCAAAGTTACATATCTTCTACGTATGCGCTGATATTATACAAGCCATTAGAGGGTGTATTTTCCTGGAAAGGATCACCCATCTAAGTACTAACCGCGCCTGACGTTGCTGTATTTTCGTATCGAAACACGAATTTATGCAGACGTCTCTACGCTCGCTCCTAATCGCACTATTTCGTATAGTATTTCGCAATTTAACTTAACAAAGTTGTTGGTTTATATTCTCGGCATATGTTCAATGTTCAACTGTAAATATTTTAATAATATTCATATTACATACAATAGTCGTTCTTTTGCATAGCGTACAGGGCACTTAAATAATATTGAAATTATATTTAAGTGTTAAAATCTTAAATATAAATCACACATATATGGTTATAATACACAAGTGAACATTTTAATTTAACTTTATCAGCCCCTTTAATAATGGAGTGGGGATGATGGAGGAGTTGAAAAATCTCAAGTTTCTGTACTCTTATCAGATTACTTTACTTATTCTCTCTATTTACCCCTATTTACCCCCCAACCCTTTACCGGATATGTTTAAAAAACAATCCACTTGCAGATCTCGTTATAGTACATGCGTGCACAAAATTTCAAGTCAATATCTTAAACCGTTCGAGAGGAAACGTGCACACAAAAAAAGTTACAGACCGAAAGACAGACAGACCAACAATACTGACAGAAAGAGACAGAAACATTTTCTTCGCTCAAATTTAGAATCTCGACGTTTCATGACATTCTAAACCTATTTCGACAAAAAGAAATTTGAATTTTTTTTTTACGGCTCCTATACTTCCAAACCAGTACGTAGATGTGGAAGTAATAAACAATTATTTACTAGTTGGGATATGGTGGGGTATCATTCAGTCAACAACTATTTTGCGCTAGAACAAACCTGAAAACACGTATTTGATTATGTATTTCAAATTATGCCGAAGGCGCCGGTCACATGCTTGATGTGTTTCTGAAATATTGTTGATTTCATCAACAGCTTGATTAAAATATCTGTAACGTTGGTTGAAGCGTCTTTATATTGACTATAGAAGGCGTCTCGTGAATGTATACTTAGCACAAACAGTAACTTTAGGATTAATTGTTTTAAGTGTTGTGCAATACGGTGTACCCCAAGGAACCGTGTTGGTTCTAGTTCTCTTTATTATTTTTATTAATCATTTATTAACCATTCATAGCTCTGGCAAAATAGTTAGTTTTGCAGACGATACGGTAATTTTTTATGAAGCACCATCTTGGACTGATCTAAAAGCAAGAGTAGAAAATGATTTAAAAAATTTAATAAATTGGTTTGACCATAAACTGTTGACTATTAACTATAAAAAAAACTACTTATGTTCCTTTCAACTGCAACAAAAGTAATTTACCTGGCTATGACAAACTTGAAATATATTCCAATGGTAACTTAATTGAAATAAGTAGTTCCAGTTTTACTAAATATTCAGGGGTCTACATAGATCAACATCTAATATGGACATACATATTAATTCTGTCACCAAAACACTTAGAAGCATACTATAAAATTTAAATTCTTAAATAAAATAGTGGACATAAAGCAAATGAAAATCATATACCATGCACTAGTAGAGTCCAGACTATCTTATGGAATCTTGGGATGGGGTTGCTTTGAATATTCATATAAAAATGCTTGAAATAACACAAAAGCAATTTTTAAAAATAATGTTGAATAAAATTCCAACGTATCCGACTAACCTATTTTTTACAGAATGCAGACTCTTTGATGTTAGGCAAATATATTTTTTTCAGATTATCGTTAACCAATTTAAAAATAAAAATAATTTGGAGTTACTCTGATATACATATACAACAAGAGGTAAAATTAATTTACAAGCAAAAATTCCCCCCTCTGCTAAAACTATAGGTCAAAGAAGTTATATCTTTCTTTCGCCTCGCTTTTATAATATCTTGCCAACTGATATAAAACATTATAATTCATTAAAACATTTTAAATATAAATGCAAAATGTATATTCTAAACTTAGACAGAGATTTTATCCATTCCCTGATCAACATAAAAAAAATTAAGAAAAATGAAGAAAAAAAATTAATGTAATAGTCATATTCAGATATACTCGCATTTAGATGCATTTAGATGTACTTTCAGAAATATTTTCAACAGTTTTACTACATGTCTTGATCTTATATACAGGGTTGGGCAATAGTCCCGGAACGGCTCGATTACAGCCGAACGGGACCTCGTATCAACTTCGGGTTTTCGACACTGTATTCAGCGAAATTTTTAGAACTTCTTGACATGTATTTCAGGACCGTGACGTCATTACGTTCGGAGGTGTGACATAAGTGTCAATTTTTTTAAATGAAACACTCGGTATATTTTTCCATATTTGTATACTTTAAGGAGTCCCAAATTCAACGATGTAACGTTTGTATGGATTCTGTTATGTAATGTGGTCTCAATAAGGGAAAATTAGAAATTACAATCGTAATTAACAGAGAATAGTTTTATTTTATTAAATGTTCAAATTGGAATCCTTCCACTGCCTGACAATGTGGTTGCCTGTCCACAAATTCCCGCTGAACATTTTGGAGGGACTGAGGTGTAATATTATCGGCAACCGCTAGAATTCTTTCTTGAAGCTCTTGTACCGTGGCAGGTCTTGTGCGATACACCACAGACTTCAAATGACCCCAGAAAAAAACCAAGAGGGGTTAGGGCAGGTGACCTAGCTGGCCATTCGATATGACCTCTTCTACCTATCCATCTTCGGGGAAAGACAGTGTCCAAAAAATCTCTTACAATTCTGGCACAGTGTGGCGGAGCTCCGTCTTGCTGGAAGTGCACGTCATTTGCGATCACCTGAGGATTTTCGCGGTTGGGAAATATCTGAATTACAGCGGGTATAACTCTTTCGCGTAATAAAGTTAAATATATATCAGCAGTTAAATTACCATTTAGAAGAAACGGCCCAATTGTGTTCCAATTATACCCGCCAGACATTTACTTTTTGTGGATGTTGTGTGTGCATTTCTTCCATCCAATGAGTATTCTCAGCAGACCAATAGCGACAATTGTGGCGATTGACAAATCCATTTAAACAAAATGTAGCCTCATCGGAAAACAAAATGCGATCTACAAACTGTGGCGTCTCGTCTAAGAAATTCATAATTTGTTGACAAAACTGCATTCGACGATCAGGGTCATCTTCCGCAAGTTCCTGAAGTAAGCTGACTTTGTAGGGATGTATTTTATTTCTCCTGAGTATTCTTCGAATGGATCTTTCACTGTGACCAGTTTCTAATGAAAGTTTCGGAATTGACGTTTTAGGCTCCTCCTGAATCGCTAACAGTACATCTAAAGCTCTGTCGTCGTTTGTCGCTGTTTTTGGGCGGCCAGTTTTTGGTAGATTCTTGACATTTCCCTTATGTCCAAAATTGTGCAAAATTCGACATGCTGTCGACTTGGAAATCGGGTTTCGCTTAGGAAAGGTATCGTTAAAGAGGTCACTTGCTTCCTGAAGGGATCGACGCCTCTCTCCGATTCCAATCATCATGAGTAAAGTTATTCGTTCAGTGTCGTTCAGTTGAGCCATTTTAAAGACACGTTTTTAGAATCATAAATTAGTAGTACAAAAGTAATGTCACAGTGAAGTTTATACCACGAATTACTTAGATAAACTAGTAAAATAATGAGAACAATTTAACTATGACCTTTGTTTTTATTAAACGACTACAAAAAAACTTGTTTACGTGTGTCTTAGTTTTGTAAAAAAAATGGTAAAAAAAGAGTGTCTTTTTTGGATACAGCTGTTTGGATATCCACTGTTCTCTGTTAATTACGATTGTAATTTCTAATTTTCCCTTATTGAGACCACATTACATAACAGAATCCATACAAACGTTACGTCGTTAAATTCGGGACTCCTTAAAATATACAAATAGGGAAAAATATACCGGGTGTTTCATTTTAAAAGATTGACACTTATGTCACACCTCCGAACGCAATGACGTCACGGTCCTGAAATACATGTCAAGAAGTTCTAAAAATTTCGCTGAATACAGTGTCGAAAACCCGAAGTTTATACGAGGTCCCGTTCGGCTGTAATCGAGCCGTTCCGGGGCTATTGCCCAACCCTGTATAATAAGAAAGCACACGGATTCATTATCTATGAATAAGTGAACCCACGTACAAATTAATTTTTGTGTCTTTTTCCGTTTATCTATAAATATTACTTTACTGTAGTGTTTCTTCCGAAATATTATATGTTAGTTATTTAAGTACAGTTCTGTATTTATGTATCTACAAATCTACTTACTCAAATTTTCAGAAATATGTATTTTTATATTATAAATAAACTTATTATTAATATTATATTATTATTATTAATTAGCTATTTTCAGTGAAAAAAAAGTTGTTACGACAAATTCCAAGAAAGTTATGATCTAAGAAATTTAATTTAACATTTCAAGCTACCAATTTTACCAGGTAATTTGAAGTAAGCTTGCCTTAAAAATAAATCGAAGTAAGAAATAAATTAACAGACTGGAAAGTTCAAGAAGTACATAAATGATATATAGTTATTTGTAATTCCTCATTCTTTAAAGTCCGATATTCCTGAAGTAATTTATGTCATCGATTACCTTGATAGGATACTTCATTCAAATAAAAATGTACTTAAACTTTATGGCCCAATAGAATTTTATGTTGCTAATATGGATCAACGAATTAATAGAATTAGCTCGCAGTTAAATATTTATACATATACATACAGAGTGATTCATAGTGGATGGAGTATTAGAAATATATTTAGAACGGGTAAACATATCCTTTTGAACATTATGGGAGTTACTAAAGTCAGTGTGGCCAATCGGACCAAAATAATTATAAGCATGTAGTACTTCCAGTTATACCGGAAGTTGATACCAACTATTTTAAATGGAATATCCTATATATTATCGACTTTTCTGAATGAACATAAAATTCTGAGTCCAGGCATACCCTATATCTAAACCCAGCAGTTTCGGACGTATTTGACATTTTATAAGAAATTTGACAGCTGCAAGTGATTGCAAGAACCGTTATTACTTTGTTCGTGTAGAAGATCTTTCTTTGCTCTGTGGCACATAGAAAGAACACAAGGCGAGCTACACTTTGCATTAAAAGTAAATTCCATAATAGTAAACCAAGTGTTCAATTTTTCACGGTACATTATGTCAGATTCAAACCTCAAAAACTTTTTTATTTCAATTGGAACACCCTGTATTTACATCAAGTTATTTAAAATTAAATTACCTTTTCTGCAGTATATGCATTGTATGGGTTAAAATTACAACTTTCTGAAATATTGACGATTTTCTTAAATGTTCAATAATTTTTAGTAAAAATTGCCATCAACTTAGCCATGATTAGAACCAATCATAAATGTCGGTCAATCTCTTATGTCTACAAATACCAATACGATTATATGACACCCACGAAGACTTTTTTAGATTTCTTTATTATTTATGGAGAATTTGATAAAGTAATATCAAGGACATGTAACACATTTGCTACTCGATACCCACAAGAACAGAAACCAGCACCATACACTGTATAACATATATCCGATAATTTTACAATATTTGGCTCTGTCAAGGCAGGAATTCTAAAGAGAAAGCCTTAGGTATATTAGCTCAAAGATAAATCTTTTTAACTTACTATTTAAGTATTCCTCAGAGAATTGAAATATCACCACTCCATAATTTCTCATGACACAATTAACATTAAGCTCTGCTAATGTTCTTGAATATTTCGCTCCCTGAATACATGAGGATTGGTGATACTCCAGTAGTGGGAATTGTATAGACTAAAAAGTTCATTTTTGGTAAATTTAACATCATCTGTCCATACAATATTTCCCAAAAATTATTGTCATGTTCATGACATTAAAATAAATTCACAAGAATTTTCTCTCGTCACGAAATCAGTTGCTTTTAATTGTTGAGTTACATGAAACGAGAATAGATCTATGTTTTGACAACATTCCACGAATTGAATTCTTGAATAATCCCGATTCCACAGCAGCTTGCCCAACTGACATAATTGAAAATGCCCGAAAATGCCCAAAAATTGCTATTTCTATACTTTTGTCCACAACAATAGGCTTACTCCTTAGAATTCCTGCCTTGACCGAGAAAAATATTCCAAGATTATCAATTACGCGTTTTACAGTGTATGGTGATGGTTTCTGTTCTTGTGGGTATAGAGTAGCAAATGTGTTACAAGTTCTTGATATTACTTTATCACATTCTCCATAAATAATAAACAAGTCTAAAATGTGTTCGTAGGAGTAATTTACGTGCCGGTATTTTTTGACATAAGAGAATTACTGACGTTAATGATTGTTCCTAATCATGGCTAAGCTGATGGCAATTTTTACTAAAATTCATTGAACATTTAATAAAATCGCCAATATTTCAAAAAGTTGTAATTTTAACCCCTACGATGCATATACTGGAAAACAGAAAATTTAATTTTTAATTACTTGATGTAAGAAAATACAGGGTGTTCCATTTGAAATAAAAAAGTTTTTGAGATTTGAATTTGACAAAATGTAATGTGAAAAATGGAACACTTGGTATACCATTATGAAATTTTCAATGTAAAGTGTAGCTCATCTTGTGTTTTCTCTATGTGCCAAAGAACAAATGAGAATCTCCTACACGAAGAGAGTTATAATGGTTCTTGCAAATTGTTGCACTTGTCAATTTTTTTATGATATGTGGTATATCTCTGGAACTGCTGGGTTTAGATATAGGGTGTGTAATATGCCTGGACTCAGAATTTTATGATCATTTGTTTTCTGAAACAAAAATTTTTGACGCTCGACAACTCTTCTTCCAAAAAGTTATTATTTATCAATTTGAGAACAAATATAACTTGTTATACCCAGAACACTCCTACCATACTCGGAGCAGAACTAATGAAACTGCTAGGACACAAACTTCATAAAAAACAATTGGGCAAAGGTGCTATACCTACCTAGCGCCGAGATTATATAATAGCCTCCCTACGAATACAAAAAATATATCATCACTAAATAAATTCAAAAGAGAATCAATCTTTATTCAGGCCACGGATCGTACTGAAATACATAAAAGAGTTGACATAAAAAACAATTAAGCACCTACTAAAATATATATAAAATAAATAATAAATAATCTGTCAACATGTGAATAAGTAATGTACGCCCACTTACAAGATTTCTTTTGTGGGTTCTTCATGTTTGTTTACATACTGATTAATTGAATACTGTAATTAACTTTATTTTATTTATTGTAGTTATTTTAAAAATAGTTATGTTAAAAATAGGCCGTTGTCCAATGAAGTACTTTCTTCCGGGTTTTGCCGCGGTCGTCGAACTTGACTTGACGTTTCGCTGATCATGCTGTCAGCGACCGCGGCAAAACCCGGAAGAAACTACTTCATGTTAAAAATATTTTATTATATATTATACATACCATTGTTATCTAATTATAATAATTGTCAATTTGTATACTTGTTATTATTTGCTATTATTATGTAAATAAACATTATTATTATTATTATATTATTTTAAAAAGTCGATAGTATATAGGGTATTCCATTTAAAATAATCAAGTTGGTATCGACTTCCGGTATAACTGGAAGAATCACATTCTTGTAATTATATTGGTCCGATTTGCCACACAGACATTAGTAACTCCCAAAATGTTCAAATGGATGTGCTTACCCGTTCTCCATATACTTCTAATACTCCATCCACTATGAATCATCCTGTATATTTTCAAAATATTTTCGTTCGTTTTTGTTATTCGTTAATTTTTGGACCTACCTCGAAATCGATATTAAGCAATAAGTTTCAATTAATCGAAGATGAAATTTTATTTCATAATTTTTAGTCATCGTTTAAGGTAGGTCAATTAAAAAAAAAATAGTGACTCAGTTTCACGTAAATCCGCACAAGTTATGCAATTATGGAATCCCCATTTTTGCTCACTTTTGCTCTAGACGTAGCTTCATGAAACTAATAAGGAATCCCCGCCGAGCTACAGTTTAAAAATAATTTTCATCTAAATTTCTTACGTTATTTCAGAGCAATACTTGAACAAACATGAAAGAAAATATATATGGGTCAAATTGAGTATACCCTCCTTTTTAAAATGTTTTAAAATTAGTTAAAGAAGCAAGTTTTATATATTTGGTAGAGCCCAATATTACAATACGATGACCGTAATACGAATAACTAGCATATACGTCAGATCGCGTTATGATGTTAGGTGTGCCGTGCATGAAAGAGGTACCGACTAAAAATACATTCAGCTCATAGCCATCATACATAATGGTATTTGCCTATGCAAAATATCGCTCAATGTATTCACTAATATAAACTATCTAATACTTTATTGTCGTCAAACGTATTAAAAAATTACTTCACACAAAACATTTCAGTACTTAATGAAAACTACTCAATATGAAACAAAATCAAATTAAAAGCAAATGACTTAAAAAAAAGAATTTCCTAACATAAATATACTTCATATAAAAAACCTACAAAGACAATATACAACCATATGGCGAGAGAAATCAGTCGTAACAGCTTTGGGGATAATCTCTCGGGAAATCTACTCCACCGGGAACGGTGGACGTAAATTTCTGTCTCTTGACTTTATCATCATCGTATTGCCATATATATTAGGAGAAAAGCTATTTTTATTGTAGTTATACAATGTATACCCGAACGGGGTACGGCACTGTTGTAAACTTTCTTTGCGTTGGTTTTTAGACAAAATATTATTTATAAAAAGTTTTGCTTATGTATAAGACCATAAGCAGGGCTTAGATTTGTGATAAAATATACATATATAAATATATATTTTACCGGAAATAGGGGCCGTGATTTTTTTAACTATTTTATTTTACAAAGGTAAAAATAATAAAAGATTATTCAACTTTTACTTTATGTTTAATTAAATTGTTGACCCATCATTTTCTCAAGACAAAAAACATGAAAGTAAAAAACCTTTTTTAAATTTCTCGTATAGAGCAGCGATCATTTCTTTGCTTATGGTGTTTTATGTTGTTAGGTTTCTGTACTTTTAATAGCTTGGTTTACTTATTCTCTCAATTTACCCCTATTCATTCCCCAACCCTTCACCGGTATGAAAACAATCCAGTTCTAGATCTCGTTATAGTACATACGTGCACAAAATTTCAAGTCAATATCTTAAACTGTTCCAAAGAAAACGTGCACATCAAAAATGTTACAGACCAAAAGACAGACAGACCAACAATACTGACAGACAGACAGACAGACAGAAACATTTTTTTCGCTCAAATTTAAAATCTTGACGTTTCATGACATTCTAAACCTGTTTCGACAAAAAGAAATTTGAACATTTTTTCACGGCTCCTATACTTCCAAACCACTACGTATCCACTACGTATATGTGGAAGTAATAAACAATTATTTACTAGTTGGGATATGGCGGGGTATCACCCAATCAACAACTATTTTCCGCAAGAATAAACCTGAAAACCCATATTTGATTATATATTTCAAATTATGCCGAAGGCGCCGGTCACATACTTGATGTTTTTCTGAAATACTGTTGATTTTATAAACAGCTTGATTAAAATATCTGTAAGTTAGGTTAAAGCAGCTTTATATTGATTATAGAAAGCGTCTCGTGAATGTATACTGTAGCACAAACAGTAATTTTAGGATTAATTGTTATAATTAGTTATTGACAGTGAAAAAAAAGTTGCTTACAAAAAATGCCAAGAAAGTCTTCTAAGAAACTTAAATTAAATTTAACATTTCAAGCTACCAGTTTTACCAGGCAATTTAAAGTAAGTTTGCCTAAAAAATAAATGGAAATAAGAAATAATTTAACAGATTGGAAAGTTCAAGAAGTACATAAATGATATATAGTTATAAAGAAAATAGTTATAAAAAAACATACATGTTTTACCGGAAATAGGTGCCGTGATTTTTTAACTATTTTATTTTACGAAGGTAAAATTAATAAATAATTAAACTTTCACTTTACATTTAAATATATTATTGACCAATAATTTTCTGAAGACAAAAAACATGAAAGTAAAAGAATTATTAACAAGACAACTTTTTTAAATTTCTAGTATACAGCAGCGATCATTTCTTCGCTTATGGTGGCAACAGAATGCCGAATTTCCGGTTTTATGAAGTCAATGATGTCGTTAAAATCATTGACATAGACTTTTTGTTTTATATATACCAATAAGAAATAATCTAATGGAGGCAAGCCAGGCGACAATGCAGAGCATGCTATTGGTCCACTTGTTGCAGAAGTGAACACCACGTCATTTTGTTATATAATAATAATAATAATAATAATAATAATAATGGATAATAAACATTGTAAAATATTGTCTAAATGTTATTTGTGGCATTATCTTAATTTTTTCCTTCTTCAGTTCTTCGGGACTTCCTGCCACATGTATGTTTTCTTTTTAAGCGGTGCTCGGGGAATCTACAAATTATCACAATTAACCAGTATGTTACTGGTAAATAACCTCTATGCCTGTGACTTTTACGTCAAGGGATCAGTTAGAGGTTTCTTTTTTCTCAAATAAACAATACAAATAAATAAAAAAACTTAAAATTAAATATTTCGCCGACGTTTCGGAAATCTAATCTGTTTTCTTTTTCAAGGCTTTTTTTGAAAAATCTCTTTTGCTGTGTAAGATAAATACACAGCTCAAAGAATGTTTGTTATATTCAATATCCATAGATACTTACTATTTACATAGAACTGTTGATATAGTTAACAGTTTTTTTAGTTTTTATACAATTTTTATACAATATGTGAAGTTCTTCTTTTAACATTGGCAACCAATTTCTACAGACATCTATGGAACAATTCGACACGCATCTATCCTCATTCAATAATATTATCATCAAATTATCAAATTATATTATCAAATTAAAGAATCCGTGATAATACTATTGAATGATAATATAATAGATGCGTGTCGAATTGTTCCGTAGATGTCTGAACAACTTGGTTACCAATGTTAAAAAAAGGACTTCACAAACTAAACATTGCATAAAAACTAAAAAAACTGTTAACTATATCAACAGTTCTATGTAAATAGTAAGTATCTATGGATATTGAATATAACAAACATTCTTAGAGGATGTATTTATCATACACAGCAAAAAAGATTTTTCAAAAAAAAACCTTGAAAAAGGAAACAGATTAGATTTCCGAAACGTCGGCGAAATATTTAATTTTAAGTTTTTATACTTATTTGTGTTGTTTATTTAAAAGGAGAAACCTCTAACTGATCCTTTGACGTAAAAGTCACAGGCGTAGAGGTTATTTACCAGTAACATACTGGTTAATTGTGATATTTTGTAGATTCCCTGAGCACCGCTTAAAAAGAAAACATACATGTGGCAGAAAGTCCCAAAGAATTGAAGATGGAAGAAATTGTAAAATATAGTAAAACACGTAACTCTAGACGAAACCATAGTGTAGTAAACAGAATACAAAATAATAAATAAGGACGAGAATTGCTAATATTACTAAGTACGCTCCTGAAAACTAGTACAACATTTAAATATTCTTTTATGGAATAAAAGCTGTGACTGATTAAAGTGGCTCGAACAGTGCTCTTAAAGAGGTGAGTGATATTTATACTTTTTATGTTTTTAGGGAGTTTATTATATAGCTTGGTGGACATGACATTGGGACCATTTGCTACTATTGACAGTTTGTGTTGGGAAATCGTCAGATTTTGACTGATCCTTAAATCATGCTCAGTAAAGTTATTCCTGGGAATATAGTTGTCATAATGAGACTTTACATAGGACACACATCTGAGTATGTAAAGGGATGATATTGTTAAAATATCGAGTTCTTTGAATAGAGTTCTGCAGGGATGACGTATATTTTTAAAGGTCATAGTACGTAAAATCTTTCTCTGCAATATAAGGATTTCATTTATGCGACTGCAGTTACCCCAGCAGATAACATAATAATTAAGGCTAGATTGTACATATGCATAATAAAACATTTTTAATATATCTATATTGACAAATTTTCTCATCTGCCATATAAGAAAGCATTGCGTTATTGATACATTACACATACATGTTGTTGATTCATTAGTTTTATTCGAAGCTCTCAATTTTCAATGTCTAGTTCTGCCAAAATAAAATTATTTATAGCTTCTGCATCCGAATTTTTAATAAGATTCTCTGCCAATTATTTTGGATACGTTATAGGTACCACACCATACATTCAATTTTATAATTTTTTACTCTTAGGTATTAAACTAAAATGTGTATTCTCTTTAGTCTAGTATCTACTGCTTTGTGAGGGAACCACCTCATTGAGAATATTGATTCATCAGTAACTAGAATAGTTAGATGAAAGACATTATACTAAATATGCGGCGCGACAGTTACATGACAAACACACTGTCTGTCGGAAATTGATATGCTGCGTATGACAAAAATATGTAGCGCAATACCTAATAATATAAGAAAAATACAAAACTTAAAAGCTTTTAAATATAAAGTGAAAATATATGTTATAGAATACGAAAATAGATTATTAGACTTCTTTTAAAGGTATTATATTACAGCAGAATGGGTGGTAATACTCTACTTATTTCAGCTTAATAATATATGTTAGATATCAGTTAATGTAAGTATGTATGTATTGCATGTAAATAATCATATTTGCCAGAAAATGGATACATATGAAGTATAAATATTGTAGTGTAAAGGATTAATGTTAATTTATTCTGAACAACTGTTTGTCTTTTTTAGTTATAACTGTTAACTAACTCACTTAATACTTGAATAAATGAAATAAAAATCTATTTTCAACATTTTACCATAGTAGTAAACAAAACTCTAAACAGCGGCTATTATCTCCGTCAAGTAATAATATATGATTAAACAATGGTTTGAGTAGATGAAATTTGTTGCTTACTAAAATTCTCTGGATATGAGATGTGCTAATATCTATGTCTTGTGATCTTTTCCTAAGCGAAATATTTTAATTTTCCTGTACAGAGTTCATATCTACAAGAGTAGCCGCATCGCCATAATTGTATTCCATCTTTACCTTCTTTATATTACTAACATTACAAGTGGTATCGAATTTATTAATTATCTTGCGAGTGGCTCCGTGAGTCACATATGGAGAGTTTTCGTTAAAAATTTGAATTGTATACACGATATACATATACATTAGCGACTAAGTAACAGTTTACTGTGTAAATTCGTTGGGCATGAATTAGATTTCTTAATAAATATTATTCGGTCCACAGATATTTAGGTTACTTTGACACAGACAGAGGATATCCATACATATTCTTAAAAATAATTAGTTAATTTACTTTATATTTTTTACATTTTAATGTGAATTTTCCCTCTGAGTAAATCGTATTTAACTAATTTTATTAAATGCAAAATAAGAATTGAGTCGTTTTCTCTAAATTTTGTGTAGTTACAAAATCGCGGTGTCTACTTTCTGTGAAATGGACTTTTCATCAAATACTCATTCAAGCGCTCTGCTGAATAGAAATTTTATAAATTTTACATTTTTGAACGTCCTATATATTTTATCACAAAGGAACATGCACTAATCTGTCCCTATGGAATTGGCTGAATATTGTAGTTCACGCGATGCTGATTAAATGTCTCAATTTGCACAAACCTCTGCTGTGGCTAGTTTGGTCAGTATAGTCACCCGAAGATTCAATAATAATTATTGTACCATACGAGATTTTAATAAAAACGGTTCAGGTGTTTGAGTTTTACTTAAAAGTTCCTTAAAAATGTAATATTAAAGTATAACAAGAGCATATCCAAAATAGTGAAAAGAAATAATAATAATAATAAATGACTAATAATTATACAGGGTGTTCCTTAATGGCGTGCTAATATTTAAGGGTGTGCGTCTGTCGAGAAAAACGCAAGAGAACGTTTTCATGTAGACCATGCTAAGCAGAAAAAATAATCCACATGGAACAATGTCAGTTGCGTACCACTTTTTGTTAAAAAATATCAGAGGGCATATTTGCAGGGACGCCACTGGTGGAGCTATAAAATAACTTATCTAACTCAAACATGTGGTTTTATATTCTATACATAGCAACACATACCAAAATTGAAAATAACGTCTAAAGTACTTTCTGAAATATTAGAAAATAACGATAAAAAAATAATTCAACACCCTGCACTGAGGGGAAATTCCAGATTGCCCTTAATACAGGAAAAAATTATCTCGATTGGACGGATATTAAGGTCTCTAGAGATTTTCGAACAGTAAAAAATCTCTAGAGGCCTTAATATCCATCGAATCGGGATAATTTTTTTTCTGTATTAAAAGTAATTAAATTCCCTATGCATCTGTCGAGGCAAATTTTTAAATAACTCTGTCAACTTTTATTAATACCATAATAAACTGTAAAAAATATTAAAAATATAAATAAAGAACCAATATCCCTACATTAATATGAAAATTAAATTGTTTTGTCTACACATGGTACACAAACTATACAGGGTGATTTACCACAACATGCGGAAAATAAAATGGTGTACTAGTTTTCTATGTGGGAAATCCCCTGCAGAATAGAGTGATCCGAAATAATTCAGTACATTCTTTTGCACTACTTAAAACTTGTAATGATACGCTACTGAACCCTGGAATTTGGCTACCCTTAATCCTGCAATTATTTACGCGTATTTACTCGTACTCCGCTTCGTGCCGTTTTCAATCGATCAGAAGTTGTTTACGTATGGTCAGTTTTTTTCCGGCTTCCGTTTGGATTTTTACGTTTAGAAAATTGTATTCGCCTGATAAAAGGGGAGGGGACGTGTTATGGTTGCACCGCGTTACGTCAGATTGGTTAAAGTCATAGACGGCGCATTTCTACCAAAAAATAAGGTAGTTTTCTTTGTCATATTTTTTTAATCTTTCATTTTTTAACTCCTTTCGGTGGGGACAACTTATTTATAAATTTTCCGCATGTTGTGGTAAATCACCCTGTATAGTAGTAAAATCAAACTGCCAAATATATAATTTGACAGCTAACGGCTGTCAATAAGATAAAATTAATACAAAAAATATTATTTGTATAACATACGAGAAGGTATCTCTTCTGAAAACTGATTTTATAATTGATAAGATTTGTAAGACATGGCTAGCAAAAAAAAAAAGAAGGTATGAGTTGTCACTTGACGTCTGTCAACCAAACTACAGAAACTAAATGAAATTTAACATTTTAAAAATACAATAAATAGATTAATAATTAGAGTGTCTTAAGGCAAGGAATCCTTACATATCATTAAAGAAATTTGACAGTTATTTAAAAATTTGCCTCGACAGATGTGTATGGAATTTAATTACCTTTAATACAAAAGAAAAAAATATCCCGATCCGATAGATATTAAGATCTTTGAACAGTAAAATCCGGAATTTCCCCACAGTGCCCTATAGCAAAAGTGGTCCCTATAAAAATTAGAATAATTTTTATAGGGACAACTTTTGTTAGAGGCTGCTGAATTGTTCTTTAATCGTTATTTTTTAATACCTCACAAAGTACTTTAGACATAATTTTCAATTTTGGTATGTGTCAATAAAATATAAAATCACATGTTTGCGTTAGAATAATATATTATAATATAAGTGTATAAGTAAGCCTTTAAAGCACGCACGGGTTTAGGACACGACGAGCGTAGCGAGGAGAGTCCTAAAGGAATAAGTGCTTTAAAGGCTACTTATACACATGTATTATACACCATTTTTTATTATACCTGCACCGCAAAGTAAAAATTAGAAAAATTTATTAATGTAGACTCATTTTACAAGGTAATCTATGAATTTAATTTTTAATCAATAACATAGAGACGGTTAGAAATTTTTGTTTGGTTGCTAAATACTTGTCTTTATTGTTTAAAATTGATTGTTACCTAGAAAACTTTAAAGCACTAGTGCTTTAATCGCCCGATTTTACACGCTTTCTAGTTTCAAAAACAGAGACTATAATTCAGATATAATAATAAAGGTATATTATAGCTCCACCAGTGGCGTCCCTGCAAACATTCCTTCTGACATTTTTTAACAAAAAGTGGTGCGCCACTGACGCACACCCTGAAATATTAGTACGTCATTAAGGAACACCCTGTATAATTATTACTCAATTGCTATTATTATTTCTTTTCACTATTTCGGGTATGCTTTGTTACACCTAAATATTACGTTTTTAAGAAACTTAAATAAAACTCAAACATCGGAATCACTGAAATGACGAAGCTAGCCACAGCAGAGGTTTGTACCCACTGAGATATTTGATCAGCATCACGTGAACTAGAATTTAGCTAAATTTCAGCCACTTCGATATGGACCGCTTATCCATAAGATATATAACTGCTTTAACGGTTAAGTTAAAAAATTGACCATAAGCAACTGAAACCGATTAATTTAATAATACGTTTAGGATTGTGTCAATACGGAAAATTAATTTACAAATTCAAAACCTAACTGACTAACTGAATAAAGTCAGCGGTATCATGTGACACCCCTAGTGAACAGGAATTAATTTTGCACTGACCACTTTAAAGTCCGTTGAAGTGCAGTGTTATTTGAACCCATTTGTTCAGTAATTTTATTTGGTGTCCGACTAATTAGCCTTTGAAGGGATAAATATCAGTATTGAATGTCAAATAAAACCACGCGTTGGAATTTTAGCAGACACGCACTAACTTTATTCCCCGTCTAGTTTAGGCAATAGCATTTCTGACTAAAAAGTTTACCGAATTAATGGATTTTTACGAAACTTTTTGTATTCTGTTCGTTTTGATGTCTAGATTAAACAATAAAAAAATGCAGCTATTGCCCCGCAATTGTTATAAACAATGATTTTGTTGCTAATTTGTTAACTAGAAAAGTTGAGGTAAATTAAACAACAAAAAATTCTAGATAATTTGACAAAAAATAACAACTTTCTACTCTTGCAAAATTTTCGAAATAACGCGTATTTTCCGAAATAGAGCGGTTCAAATTTTTCCATGAAGGAGGGAGGGAGAATAATAATAATAATAATAATTTATTCATCCAAACGACCATACACATGGTATAGGACAAGTCAACGAAACACAATTAATAATAAAATAAATAAACAAATACACTAAGTGACATAAATAACTAACAATAAATAGATACAAATAATTTCAGTTCAAATACTTATCTATTCTATAATGCAACCACAACTTCTCAGCGGGGTGCTGAAGAAGCTATGAAAGCGTAGCAACCGGTTAACTCAGGGATGGTCGAGCGTCACTCTGTGGCGAGAAGAGTTATTTATGTATCTATTTTTTTTTTGCAATAAATAATTTGAGTGTTATTAAACAAACTAAACAAAGAAAAAGGGCGCCAGCGTATTCATGCAACTGATATTCCTGCAACGGTTTAAGGATGAAACAATCAAAAGCAAAATTTAAACAAAATAACAATCTATTAACAACAAATGATTTAAATTTACAAAATCTTTACAATAGGTTGAGTGAAAAATTTTTTTGATATTTACTACAATATAAAAAAATATATATATAAATAACGTTTATATTGCAATGACATTTTGTTAAGAGAAAAACGAAAAAAATTAATTTGAAAAGGTAAATTGAAAAGATCAACTGGTTTACAATTATATCTAGTAGTTATCTTCTGACCAAGAAAAGCTACGATGATAGTTAATTGCTTACGTAACTTTGGGTGGCGAGTGCGGAGTTCCAGTGTATCAATTCCTGGAGATGGCCACAGGTACCTGGGTTTAAGGACTTATATTGTTTGTCCGGGTCTACGAGGAGGTTCCAGGATGACACGAAGTTGGAAATATTCAGCGAATTATAGTTCTTGTCCAGCCACTAGCAAAACTACCCTGTGCTTGATCCAGAATTGGTCGATCCAGTTATTACATGAAAAACAATGATAATTCAGGAACCAGTTGATATAAATTTAGTTAAATTACACAAAGAAAAAAAACTATCGGTTAAAATTTAAAATGGCTAAATAAATTATTAATTAACTTTAAAACTTACTGAAAAGAATGATCTAGCAGAATACAAAATTGAATACCATTGGTTAAGCCAAGGTCACAAATTTTATAGAAATTACAAAAAAATGGGTATTAGAATTTGTAAAATTTAAGCAATGAATCGAAAAAAAAAAAACAAAAAAAACTAAACACCAATAAAAAAACTCTACTACTAGATTATCACAAAATTTTGGCCCTGAGGCTGTGAATCAACAAAATTGTTCTAAATTATGATGAAATGGTTAAAGCAGCATAAAAGAAATCGATATTAAGATATGACCTTAAGAAAAAATTAAATAAGAAAAATTTAAAATTTTGGAGATAGTCTCCGTACTATTATAAAAATTAATTTAAACAAATTGACTTTACGTCTCGTACTTTAATAAATTCAATAATTAGTATGCTAGTCGTGAAATGAGATCGTCTAATAAAGAATTTTAGAGCGACCCCATACAAAAAAAAAATAGATATATATAGATGTGTAAGTATATAAGATACTATAAACTACTGGCAAACATTATTGATATAATACATAAACATAAAATATCCAGCAGGAACTATCCCAAAATGACAAAGATATAACCTACTGCTGGGGCAATTCACTAACAAGTGGTTTTTTTATTAACCACAAGGTTAACCTCAAATATAATATTAATAACTTAACTAAATGCCAGCTTAAAATTTGATATCAATTAAAAATAACTAGGTTATTATTTTAATGAATTATAATACAATAATAAAAGCGAAAATTTCAACAAAGTATTATAGGATGGCTCTAAACTTCCAATCTTTTAAGACGGAAAGTGCCGGTTTTCAATTCCTGTCAGTTCCATCTCTCTCAAATATTCCGCTCGCGCATGCTCAGTTGCTTTTAACTTGGATTTTATTTCAGTTATTGTAGCACGGTCGCTAAACATGAGTTTTTGGCGACAACTAATTGAATAATTAACAAGTTACGGAAAAAAACTTGTTACAATAAAAATATTTATCTATTAAGTAATTCCTTAAAATAATTTTGAAGCGATTTAAATTATCAATAGACTTAATATTTAGAGGCAATTTATTATAAAATAACATACACATATACGCAGGATATTTTTCATAAATAGATAATGCATGTATTGGTAAGCACAAATCGTTACCCTTCCGTGTATTATAACTATGATAATAATTATTTTTAGTAAACTTATCTAAATTTCCCTTAATAAATAGCAACGTTTCAAAGATATAAATTGACGGCAAAGTTAACTTAATTTTTTGAAACATTCTTTAAGTTATGTTGTTCTGGAAACTCCTACAATAGTTCTAACCGATTTCTTTTGCAAACGAAAAGCTCTTATTGCGTGATGAGAGCATCCCCAAAATATAATGCCGTACCTTATTCTGGAATAAATTAGTGCATAATAATAAAATAACATAACCCTTTCTGAAGTAATTTGACGTAGTCTGTACAAAGCGAAGCAAGTAGACGACATTTTTTGCAAATCATTTCGATCTGTGTTTCCCAGCTTAAGCTGTTATCTATATTTATACCTGAAAGTTTTGTATTGGTAACTTGTTCAATTGTTTTGCCGCTGTTTTTTATAAGGCAACTTTCAAATACTGTTTTAATTCTCGGTATAAAATTCGTAAATACCGTTTTACTTGCATGTACTAACAACTTGTTTTCGTTAAGTAACATAAAAAATTTATCCAACATAATTTGCGTATCCGATATCTGTTGTCGGCTGCAAATATAACTAATTGCTTACTACTGTCAATGCTTGGGAGATCATTAAAAAATAGAAGAAAAAGCAGTGGGCCCAAGACTGATCCCTGTGGTACACCGCAGTCAATTCCTATTTCCTCCGATCTTACTCCATCAATATCTACTAACTGTGTCCTGTTTGAAATATAATTATGTCCTTATTCGATTGTTAACTAATCCCCTTAAACCATAAGCTTCCAACTTTGTCAAACGTAAAGCGTGATCCACCAGATCAAACGCTTTACTTAGATCCAAGAATAAGCCGACACATTTCTTATTACTATCCATATTAAACTTGCACTCACAGGAAAGAGAATCTTACTAACAGGTGATTTTAACATTAAGTTCAACACTCGGGACCCACAGGCACAGCAAATCAGTATAATTTTTCACTCTTACGGATTGAGACAAACTGTCTTTACAAATACTAGACAAAATTCTTACCTAGACAATGTTTTCACAAATTGTGAATTGAATACAATACTGGTTGAAACTTGTGATCCAAATCTTTCCGATCATCTCGGTATTTCTATACAGATTAGACAAAAAAACAACATAGGTAGTAAAACTGGAATTAATTATAGGCCGATTACCGATCTTGGACTTTTGCAGTTTTATAACTTAATTGAACACACAAATTTTGATTTTATAAATGAGGCTAATTTACAAACTGAAAATAAATGCGAACTGTTTTTGGATTGCATAAGAAACGCTAGTGAAATCTCCTTTCCATTAAAATCAAAACTTGTTGATCTCTCTTGTAACAAGTCTAAGCTGAACTGGTTTAATGATGACCTTAGAGCTATGAGAGATTATCTGAACTTTCTCAGAAGATCGCACTTAAGCGATCCTAATTTTATTACAAAAGAATATCTTAACTCGTATAAAGCACACTATCGTACTGAACTCAGTAAACCTAAAAAACATGCTCATGACAACTATATAAAAAACTCTTCCAATTCTCAAGCAGCCTTTTGGTACCTCATAAAAAGAAATAAAAAACATCATTATAGTGAGTCTCTAACAGTAAACGAGTTCAACATTTACTTTACTGATATTGCAGATAGCATTATTAGCGAACTCCCAGAAACAAATCAAAATCACCGGAAATATTTTAAAAAGACAAATGATGCTTCAAATTTCAAATTTAGGGAAATTACCTAGAACGAAGTTCGTGACATAATCGATAACCTTAAAAACAGCAAAAGTCGGGACGCTTATGACATCAATGTAAAACTTATCAAAAAACTTAATTATAATCCCCTTGACAAACTTGATAAATATGTGCATCAAAGATAAAGTATTTCCCAACGTTTTAAAACTTGCAAAGGTAATTCCCATTCATAAGATGGGTTCATATGACGATGTTAACAACTATAGGCCAATTTCATTGGTACCAATATTAGCAAAAATTTTTGAAACAGCATTAAAAAATCAAATTAATGAATACTTCGAACATAATAACCTATTTCACTGCTGTCAGTATGGTTTCAGGAACAAGCGATCCACAATTCTCGCAATTAATAATGTTGTTCAAGTTGTCCTTGATACATTTGAAAACAAGAAATATACAACTGCTAGTTTTTTTGACTTATCTAAAGCCTTTGATTGTGTCTCACATGAAATTCTTACAGGCAAATTATTAGGTTATAATTTTCATCCTGACAGTGTGGCACTTATTAATTCTTACTTATCCAATAGATTTCAATATGTTAACTATAACCTATGCACTTCCGAAAAACGTAGGGTTACTCATGGTGTTCTTCAAGGTTCTGTGTTGGGTCCCATACTATTTACGATATTCATCAATGACCTTGCCAATTCTGATGATAATACGAACTTTATACTGTTTGCAGATGATACTACTGCACTAAACACTAACCTCACACCTGATGATCTAAAACAGACTGTCACAAACACGGTAGAACATATTTGCGAATGGTTTTTAACAAATAGATTAAAACTAAACGATGACAAGACACAATCATTAACATTTACATTGCGAAACAGGGATCAAGAAGAACAAACTGATCCATCCGTAAAATTTCTAGGTGTGTACTTAGATTCACTATTAACCTGGGAAGAACATATTACAAAACTATCTACCAAACTTTCCAAAAATATCTATTTCCTTCGCAACCTTGTCAACACAGTATCCCCGAACTACCTACTAACCGCTTATTATGGTTCTTTTCATGCTAATATGTTGTATGGAATTTTAAACTGGGGACACTCAGCGCATGCTTCCAACATTTTTGGCTTACAACGTAGATGCATTCGCATACTATCTCATCTTAGATACAGAGATGATTGCAAAGGCCAATTCATTAATCTCAAGATATTAACTATGCCTTGTGCTTATATCCTCGAGTGTTTACTTTATCTTAAACAAAATGAACATCAATATGTAACGCACAGCCAAATCCATGAATATACTACAAGGAATAGCGATAAAATTAATGTCAATTTTCTTCGTCTTACGAGATCTAGAAATGGAACAGGTTATTATTCTGCCAAATTTTATAATACTCTTCCTCATTCAGTAAAAAATTTGAACTTCTTGCAATTTAAAAATAAAATGAAAGGTTATCTAAAAACTAAGGCCTTCTATAGGTTTGAAGAATTTATTGAGAATGATTTCTCAGATTTAATTTAACAGGCACTGTATATTCATGACCTCATATTATTACCCTTACTTAATTTGTTAATTGGTTTATATAATTTTATACTACTTTTAATCTTGTGTCACTCTTTGTCTTATGTAATTTTGTGACTTATCCATTTTTAATATGTTTTACATCTACTATATTCTCCAATGATTTGACGTATGTATTTTGACACCAATAAATTATTATTATTATTATTTTCATATACTAAATTTAGGAAGTTGTAAATGGCTGAATTTGTAGACTTACCTTTTCTACATCCATGTTGAGCGTCGTTTAAAACATTATTTTCTAATATAAAGGTAGCAATATTCTCAAAAATTATTTTTTCTAATATTTTAGAAATAGTGGATAACAGCGACACAGGCCTATAATTTTCCACATTTACGGTCTCGGCTTTTTCATGTAATGGAACAAATTTAGCAATTTTTAAAATGTTAGGAAAAATTCCATATGTAAAGGATAGGTTTATTAAACATGTTAAAGGGGACAAGATATAATGAATACACGACTTTAAAATATTTGCACTAATTCCATCTATACCAGGAGAGTTACTACCCTTAACTACACCACGTACTGTTTACTCGCTGACATGATCAAGAATCATTGTAGGGTGGGTACTCCTTGCTTACATTAAAATTAATAGGTTCTAAATTTCTGTCAACTAGTTTATCATTTAATACCTTTGGAACATTTATTTAAAAAAATCGTTCAAAATGTGCCATTTACATGTGCCATTTCTTCTTTGTTATTTATTATTGTATTATTTATATGTAGTTCTTATTTGTCTTTTGATAGAATTTTTCACATTATCATTTATAATTTTCCAGGCATCTTTTGACTTATTTTCGCTATTAAAATATAGTTTATCATTGTACAATTTCTTGGCCTCACGAATTAACTTTTTATATATTTTCATGTTTTTTTATAGAATAAAATATCATTCTTATCATTTGTGATTAACTTCTTAGAATACAATCTTTTTAAGTTCCTTGGTGAAATTTTAACGCCTTTGCTTAACCATGGCATTTTTGCAATATTGATATTTAGTTTTAAGTTTCGTTAATGGAGACGCTATTTCAATATAATATGTCAAAGCATTAATAAATAATTCAAATGCCTTATTTACATTACTGCTATTATAAACCTCACTCCATGATTCATTGCTTATGTGTGACAAGAGCATATCGTAATTGTTCTTACTCAGAAATCTTGTGTACACATCACTATCAATACTACTTTTTCATTTTTTAAATTAAAAGATAACAACTGACCGGTGTGGTCCGATATGCGCTGAGACTGAATGTGGACGGCACGATGATCTATAATCATTTTTAAGGGAGATATACACCATCAAAGTCAAAGGTCCGAGGATTTCACTTCTCCAGTGACAGGGATCCGCTTCGGCAGCAACTGCAGCCATATGAGGGACCATAAAATTATGAAAGATATGCAAAAAGAACGGAGAAATCGAATGGTTCAAACCAGACATCCCCACGATACTTCGTTTCCGAGGTAGGGCCGCTCAAAATCACCGGAAGCTGCTCTGCGAGTTACACTCACATTTTGATATTTTTCATTACAAATTTTAATTGCATATTGATACGAAACATTACCGATTCCCTAGTTTTCACTACATAAATTCGTTGTTCCTGGGTTAACAATAAACACTATTCGCTCGACAGTTGATGATAATAGATATTTTGGTTAATTCGACACTGACAGAGATAGTGATATTTATATAAGTGTAGCTTAAGCATTTTTGAAAATCATTGAACAGTCATAAATCATGTTCGAAGAAAATAAATAAAAAGCACTTTACTTTGCAAATTTTATATTCTTTATATTTTTGAATATGACCCTGCTCATGGCTTACCATGATAAACAAAACTTTTTATACAAAATTATATTTTCTCGAAATACCAACAATAAGAAAGTTTAAAAGAGTGAGTCACCCTAACCGAGGACACAATGTATATATTTTCATTGAAATAAATTTAACCACTAACTCTAAATTATATTTGCACAAAACGAATCAACGTGTGTTCCTGACATTTGTATAATTGATTCATTACCGTTTTTTGAAAAATTACACATGTTTTCCTTTAAACTACCTCCCTAATAGATATATTCTTGTGTATGCACATACACGTCTCGATGACACTAGATGTATCTAACTAGTCAGTCAATATCGCAGTGTTTTTCTAAAGGGCGTAACACCAATTTATGAAACAAAACTAGGTGTTGTTCGATATAGGCGTGCCGCTCTCAATTATAAATTACATAGCTCAATGTCTTCACAAACCCTTTTATCGATTACATGTTTCAGGTATTTTTCCTTTAGCCAGAAATAACACAAGTTCTAATAATAGCTAAACATGTTTTAAATTCAGGTTGTTCATATTCTATGTAGTCATTCCGAGACACAGATTTGAATTGAAGTAATGGTAAAACAATAAACGCAATGAAAAGCGAGACATATCCTACACCTTACTTATATATATACAGTGTCTCATAAATAATGGATAATTCTTAAAATGGTAATAGTACAGACTATAACATGTTAGAGTGCCATAGCTTGACCTTATTTTCAAAATATTGAAATTGTTACATTGCTACTCTAGATTAGTATTTTGCATGCCACTGCCACAAAGTATGCAATTTTTTTTGGTGAGTATTCAAGAACAGTGCTATTAAACGTGTATAGGAGTCTTTAGATAACGACGACGATATTCTGGAAAATAAATATTTATTAAATCTCGGTTTCACCAAGATTACATCTGTTGACTTTGACGTTTGATGGTGTAAAGAAAAGTGTCAAGCGAATCTTGCCACTTATAAACTTGCACACCACCAAAAAAACAGAATGAAAAACCTACTTTGTTTACAAAATTTGAAAAAGTGCTCATTTCTCAAAAACTGAAGGGTTTTCAAAAAAGTGAAGCTGTGATATTCTGATAGGTTATGGCCTGGCCTATTACCATTTTTAGGATTATCCATTATTTATGGGACTCCCTGCATTCAATTCTACACTCCATTAACTTTGAATAGAAGAAATATGTTTTTTAAATTCATATCAATTCTACGCAGTCATTTAGAATAAGGTGGTATGAACGCATGATTTTCGAATATATTTCGGACGTGGTTTTTTTGCTGGCATTGGCTCAGAGACACTATCGATTACGAAAATCCATGTTACCAAACGGTAATCTGGTTTGATATTGTTTGAAACAATGTTGTACATGACGAAAGCAAATATTACATTTTTTCAATAAAATAAATTTTATCTATATTCTTTTAGCGATTTCCAACAAAAAATGATCGATAACTATTCGTAAAGTTGATATTTTCAAAGTTATTAATTTTTAAGAATTGAAAAGTCTCCAGTTCCTCGTGTTTTTGATGCTCTAAAAGTATAATAAAAATACATTACTACGCCAACCACTCATGAACTCCTTGTAACTACTTTATATTATGAAAATAAAAATTAGAAAGAGTGATTTAATTCTGACTTTACATTTAATTGAAATAGTTAAATACGATTTTCTATTGACAATGCTAACCCACGAGCAACGAATTTACGTAGTGGAAAATTATGGAATTGGTGATGTTTCGTATCAATATTCAATTAGAATGTTTATTGAAAAATATCAAAATGTGAGCATAACTCGCAGAGCAGCTCGCAAAGTTAAAAAGTTTAATTGCACTGGTAATGTCACTAATATAAAGAACATATAGAAGGCAAGCAATGATGACGATGCGCCAACAATTGTAGTTATAAATTCTGTACAAGAAATCCCAGGGATTTCACTTAAGAAAAGATTCCAAAACATATAGGTGTTAGCATATCTTATATTCAGAGAATTTTAGAAAGCGATCAATTCCATGCATTCAAACCAATGTTTAATTATACATTGCTTGACGGATATGAAGTTCGTCGCTTGGAGTTTTGTTTATTAATGGGTGAGATAACTGTTGAAAACAGATTCTTTCATTGAAATATTTTATTTAGTGATGAATCAACATTCTCAACTAATGGGGTGGTTTTCTCATAAATTTGTAAATACTGGGCTTAACGATTTTCAAATTTTCGGTTAATGAATTAATAGTCAATAGTTTAAAAATTGAATGTATGGTGTGGTTTAATGTATCATAAAATTATTAGTCCTCATTTTTGGAATATAATTTTAATGAAAACATGTATGGGGAAATTATAATTACTTTGGTTTTGGCAAAGCTAGACAATGATAATTTAGAGTTTAGAAGAAAGTCAATGTATCAACCAGACGGGTGTCCCGCATATTCAACAATTCAAGACAAAAAATGCTTGATGATCAATTGTCCAACAAGTGGATCGTCCCATATAGCTTGACCTCCACGGTCACCAGACTTGACTTCATTAGATTATTTCTTATACGGATATTTAAAACAAAATTCCATGCCAATGATTTTATCAAAACCGACTTCCTAGAAACGAAGAAATTACCACTTCTGAATAAAAGGAATTTAGAAAAATGTTAGAAAAATGTGCATTCGTTGGAGGTCTATACTGGTGCAGGCCTTTAAGCTATTTTCAGTTCTACAGTGTTAATTTTCAACTTTCATGTTCCTCGTATCTTGAGAAAACCCTGTCTCAGTAATTTTGCTAAATGTTGTGTAAAAGTTTAATCGTATTTTATAATTTTTGGCAAATAATACAAAATAATACGTCATAATCAATCGCCTCTTGAGATTTTAAACAATTATTCTACATAAAGCTTTCAAAAAAATTAAAAATATAGTTACTTTGCTTATTAAAAATTTTACATTTTTTACATTTTTGAATATTCTGTATGTTTTATCACACATTTGATCTGAGATTTGGAATTCTTAAATAAATATATAGATATTGTTTGCCAGATACCCATCTTCATATTGTGGTTGAGCACAATCTGGTGAAAGAGAGCTTATATTAATTAGGTATAATAAAACTGTAAAGTTGTAATGTAAAAAGTGGATTTTCGGCAGATGGATCAACAACCATAAATCTCTCGATTGCAAGAGGACACCTTCACCACATAAATTACCTAAATAGAATTTAAACGCACACTTCGTTTCCAACGATCTTTATAGTATACTGTTCTACAACAAGGCAAGGCAATACTACTGAATGACGTGCAATCATTAGATAGTTAAATACGAGTTACTCTAGATAGTTCAAAAATAATACAATAATGTCGAGACTTCTTGGCACCTTGGTATCTAAAACGTCGTACATTTTTCCTACTATGCGCGTGTTAGGATATGTGCTGATACTATATATTTAGTGGAAAAGTCTGAAATAGTCATGTAAATGCAGAATTTATAGAATAGCTGAGGGCATCATAGAATGATTTATAAGGTAGTTACGAAAGCTAAGATGTATAATATTCGATCTCGACATTCTCCTCCTTCACTTCGCGTGTATATTTAGTTAGTTCAACATGTTTTCAGTGTACACCTGATGCCATTGGATTAAGTGACAGCCGTGGCCTCGTTTTATTTGAACCCTATTTGAAGGTTAAGGGTTCAACTGCTTGCTCATAACATAAAGTGCTGTGCCATACTTATCTAGGGGTTGAAGCATATGAAAATCTAAGGACGATTAAGGCTAATGACATCAAATAGAATAACAATAATAATTCTTTTATTTTGGTTGTGGCTGTTTTATACTTTCTGACATATTATGAGAATCGTTAAATATAATTTTTTAAATTTAACTGTGTCTTCAAGATTAGATGATATATGTGGAAAATTTATTTGGTAATACATATCTTCCTACTAAAGCATTGTATATTTATTTGGTGATTATCCCGTAGAAATTACATGGAAATTATCATGTTCTACTAATTTTGCTGAGTACTAAAGCCATAAATACTACAGCCATGATAATCAATCCTACGTGTTACAGGACTGTTACAGTGCTTAATAACTGTTATAATCACATACAGTGTTCCTCATATAAAAGGGGTCGTATTTTTGTATGTTTTACATTAATACAATATACAATACAATAGGTCGCCAAGAAAACAACATAACCTTATTTTGTGTTTATTTACATTTCAAATTATGCATTCTTATTCACTTAATGCATATAATAGGAACATTCTATTTGATATGTATCCATTCTATCAGAATTAAGAGCGATTCATAATTACAACTCACTTTCAATTCAATTTGATATTTGTTTCTACGTCAGTTTAACTTAACGATTGTGTCCCAAATATTCCAGAGTTATAACTTATAGCGATATCCTCATGATCCTTAAGATAATTTTGATTACATTCTGTTATATCAGTAAACATCTCCACCACTCTTATACAAAATTACCTTATGTGTAATTGTCTAACTTTTTACCACTTTAACACTAGAATCTGATCTTCCTCAAAGAGTGTAAATGAACAGTTTTTTAAATCTACCTTCTCAAGACAGAATAATATCCATTATTTTCGGTATTCGAGAATGTTTGCTCTTAAACCATGATACCCTTTTCACATTACCATGCTCTTAAACTATTTATTTTAGAAAAATTATTTAAAAAATCGACAAAAAGGTACACTTTAGAGAAATACGGATTTTTAATATGAGCTCTTAAACTATTTATTTTAGTGAAAATAATAATCTTACAGGAGCCATTAACCATTATAATATTTTTTTAAGTAGCGTTACTTATCAAGCCTTAACTTAAGTATTTCATTGTTACATTAACGAAATATTTCACCATATTAAAATACATAAATAACGCCGAGCCGTCGGATGTTATGACTGGAGACTTAAGGTGGTTTGATAAAAATATTGCAGCTATACAAAGGCACTTCTCCGAGAGATACGCCTATTTTGATTAAAATATTCTTGGTAGATTTTTTTGTTAGGTGGAAAAATGTTTATTAGGAGCGCCTTAAATAATGTTTTAAATACACAGGAAAATACAAAACAAAATAAAGAACCTACCACAGACTATACTTATAAAAACGTTGCTTTTTACTTAACGAAAAATGTTTATGTGTTGGCGGTTGTGGGAGAGGTGAGGAGTTTGAGGAGTAGGAGTGGAGTGAGGTTGGGTTGTTTGTGGGGTTGTCCATGCTGTGGGTTATGCGCTGCCCCATGTTCCCTAACATCCAATTTGAGACTTCGTCCATGAAGTCTCTCATCATTTGCATGCTACTAGCTCGACGTAATCCAACAATCGGTATGTATCTGTCTGCGTTCGTCAGGAGAAGTTTCTTTTCAGCTACTTGCAATCTCTTGCACTTCGTGTCAGAGATGACATTCCATGACCAGCAGGTCTTTGGTGGTTGGGTGGGGGGTTACAGGAGCCAGCATGCAATTACCTGACATATTTGTAACCGAGAGAGACATTATTAATCATATTAGAACATGACAGACAGAGAAAATGACATGAGACTTTTTTTTAGTGGTGAAAACTTCATTAAATAACTCAAAATGTCTTTTATAGTTGTTACAAGAATTTGTATGAAGCAAATATTTTTTTGGTCGTTTACCTGCCACATAAATCCAAAAATGCAATTGGCGTATATCTCGATTAGTTCAGCGACAGACACTCTAAACCTGCAAGCGATGTCAATGGACATAATATGAGAAAAAGTATCAAATTGATTTCTTTGTTATCGAAGAATTACCACTTGTTGTTATTAACTTTTGTTTTCATAGCTTATAGTGCAATACATTATTCTGAACATGAAATGAATAATACATCTTTTTCAGTTGAAAATCTGTTTTGCAGGTAAAAATTATTTTTGAAAAAAAATTTTTCTGACGGCTCCTATCTCAAATACATTTTAACCCACTATGATGTAATCTGATACAAGGGCGTTTCTAAAGGTGCTGAACCCCTTTTTCCATCCTAGAATCGGACACCTCTAACCTAAAATCAAATGTGGTTACGTCTAGAGATTCATTTTATAGGTATACATACATTCACCACCAAAATTTCAAATTATGCAGTTCAGATGAGCGAGATCTAAGGGTTGATCCATGAAAAGTATATAAGAAATAATAATAATAATAATAATAATAATAATATTTATTTATTCATGTATAGCTGTAGATTATACAGATAAGAAACGTCAGATAGCATAATGAAAATGTACGTAGTACGTATGGGATATAAACGAATACAAAACAAAAATGTAAAATTACACTTTAAAATTATAGAAAACATATACACATATAGACACATACATACATATACATATCTACACACACACATGTATCACAGATAAAGTATATAATACAAATTACATTGAATATGCCATGAGGCATTTCAAAAGTAAAACAAGTGTGTAAAAAAAAAAAAAATATATTATATATTATCAAAGGACGCAGATAAAAATTCATCTATATTTTATATAGATTTTATATATTTTTTAATGTATTGTAATTTTGTACTTTCTTCAAATTAATGGGCAACTTATTATATAAATTGATGCAGTTATAGTTAGGTGAATGTTTATATGATGTGGTGGTATGTTTTGGAATACGCAATAATTCACCATGCCTTGTACTGTGGTCATGAATATAAGAATTGCAATTAAATAAATAGAAATGTTTTTTGACAAAGGTTAAACACTTGAAGATGTAAATAGAAGGGGCTGTAAGAATTTTGTTATTTACAAACACCTGCCTACAACTTTCATTGTAATTCAAATTAAAAATTAATCTTAAAAGTTTCTTCTAAGCTACGAAAATTCTCTGAAAATCTCTTCCACATCCCCAGCCGATTATATTCAGAGAAATATGTGAGTAAGCCATTGCATAGTATATGCTTAGTAGTCATGGAACAGTTAGGGTATCCCTCATTTGTAAAATGGCATAGTACGCTTTATTTAATTTTGTACAAACACCGTCAACATAAGCATCTCAAGTAAGCCTGCTGTCAATACAAGTTCCTAGGAACATTACTGTGTCCGAAAATTGAATTTCGTCATTCTGGTTATTATTAGGAATACCTCTTCTGATAAAAAAGTTTATACATTTGGTTTTAGTTTTGTTAAGGATAAGTCTATTACGTTCACACCAGGTACTTAATTCACAAATAGTATTTTGAATGATATATTCTAGTTGTTGTGGTGTTTCTGCCGATAAGGATATAGTTGTGTCATCAGCAAACATTGTGACCAAGCCCCCAGTGATATAGTTCGGAAGATCATTAATAAATAATAAAAAAAGTAATGGTCCTAGTACAGATCCTTGTGGAACACCAAGTTTAACGTCATGCGCTACCGATTTAATACCATTAATATCAATGACCGTACTCCGTCCCTCAAAATAGGACTGGATCCAGCTACCTATGTTACTAGGTAAGTTATAACTACTGAGTTTCGTTATTAAAAAATTTGAGCATACCGAATCAAACGCCTTAGACAAATCAAAAAGTAATGAGGCAACATATTTGCCTCTATCAAGTTCTTGGTAAACCAAATTAAGTAATTCACACGTAGCTTATTCTACTGATCTATTTTTCCTAAAACCATGCTGATAAGTAGTCAGTAGTGCATTATTTTCCAGATATATAGAAAGACAATTGCTGACAATTTTTTCAAATAATTTAAACAAGGTATTTAGGATAGAAATTTGTCTATAATTATCAATGGTGTTTAAGTCACCTTTCTTATAAATTGGTAAAACCAAAGCGGTTTTGTACACATCCGGAAAGCGACCTTGCTGTAATGACTGATTGAATAAATATAACAATGGTTGCAAAATTAGATCTAAAATACTTAAAATTGTGACCAAGGACAATTCATGGGTTCCTGATGATTTATTGTTCTTCATTTTATTTAAGGTATCAATAATGTCAAGTTCAGTGATGGGACCTATATACAGATTCGGGATATTGTTGTTTGGCATTATTGTACAAGGGAGTGCTAAATTTTGTCCAAAATGATTTAATGCATTCTGTTCGGCTGCATTAGAAAAGTGGCTAGCGAAAAAATAAATATTTTTAAATGTATTGTAAAAGGTGCGTCTGGTTTGACAAATGAAGTTATATTGTAATTTCTAAGATTACTGCGCATTCTACCACTCAAGCCTAGGCCAACGTCATCAGTGAGAAGCAGAATTTTATTTCGATCTGATGGATCGCGCGCATCGCATACACTACGAATACTAGTATCCCGAGTTGTTTTATTTCCTGACGCTACATGACTACTTTTAGGATAATCAGTTTGGGTACCTTGGCGTTCATTGATGGTTGATGTATTTTGCGTAGAGTAGCACTGTCTAATATTTTCCAGCGATTCGGTGTTTGTAGATATATCTCTAGTCATTTTAAAAATGTCTGAGTACTTACACTTTTTGTTGGTTCAACTTTTTTAGAGCAGTGTTTATTTTGAATATTACTAATTTGTTTCTTTAGCTCATATATAAGTTTTTTCTGTTGATTGATTGTTTCTGACATTTCTTCTTCGGTCTTTAAGGCATCTTGCATAAATATGTCGTGGTCATGTTTTAATTTTGAGATGTACTTATCTTTCCAATCCCCGTCTTCAGTGAGTTCACTGATGGTCTTCTCCATATTGATTTTTTCTTCCTCAGATTCACCTATATCTAACCATTCGTTATCTGCTTTGCAACATACTATTTTATTGTCTCTTAGAAAACTAATTTGGCTTCTGTATCTTGGTAGGCAGCTTTTATGAAATATATTAGAGCATTTAACACAAACATAATGAATAAATTGTTTGCTTTTACAGCACTTATAGCAAATTAAAGAGGAGCCACGCTGGCTTACGTTCGCACAGTTCGACATGGTTAACTCTTTTCCTAACTATGCTATTCACCGTTTTAAAAATACAAATAGTTTAAGGTCGTGGTGGCACACCCTTTAGAAATCACCTTTCTTTATTTTACACGTAGCACCATGCAGCCTATGATACTCTCAGAGAATCAAAGACCACATTTGAAAAGGTCTTATTGAAACTAGTCAAGTAGTTATTCCTTACATGATCCTTAAATTCCGCTCTGTCAGCTACCTCGTGCTAGAGGCGTACGTGTAGGATAAAGTGAAGCGAACCACAAGTTAGCACCTTGAATATATCGATCGAGTCGTACATCATGAAAGCACAATAATGTGTATATGTACTAGACTTTTGATTGTATTTGATGCTAATTTTTAATCGATTTCAAAAAACTGGTTAAACTTATTTTTATGAACTTTTCAAAAAATAATTTATTATTATTATATCAAAAGAAAAGAGATTTATATGAATCCTACCTTTAATCCTTCCAGCTTCCAGTGGCCTCCAGAGAGGGAATTCAATGGTCGCGGCCGGTGTAATATTCAAAAATGAAAATGACCTTTGTACACACCGAAGAAAATTGGAAAAGGAACACAAAAGCGGAAAAATAATAATAATAATAATAGCACTAAAGGACCTTATTTCCACTTAAAGCTAACATTAATGAAAGAAATATTTTCCAAAAAAATATTAAAAGTGACTGAGGATAATAACTTATTTTTAAATAAAGTGCACGCTCACGCGCGAGTTTTGTTAACCATGTTCGCATCATCAGGAGATGACTAAAACAAAGTGTAAGAGAAAATATGCACTCATTTATATTAAAATGTGACGGTAGATTCAGTCCAATCAATTCTGTTATCCTAAACTCTGTCACGCTTCAACAAATCGTGATAGAGCGCTGAGATCCCAATCTGTAGTTAGTAGGGAACGCAGATGTGTTTATCCGTAAGATACCATAGTCTTCATTGTGGTAGTAATATCGGGTTTCCTAACGATGCGACAGCTACTTGCTCACCACCCATTTCATATCTGATTTCCTCGAATAGAAAACCTAGCACATTACTGGATAAATAACAGCTCTTGGTAGGGTCGCTAGGAGTAACTTCCATTCTATACAGGGTGTAACATAATGGAATGTCATAAATGAAGGAGCGTATTCCTCGTACAAATTTAAGAATATTTTGTCATATAAACAATTGTCATTAGAGCCTTCGTTTATAAGATACAGAGCATTGTATCATTCAAAAATACAATTATTTCCCTATATGTCTCTTGAACAAATATAGATATTTACCTGAAATTTTGTGTTTAGAATACATGATTAGTATTGTATTTAAATTTAAAAATGAAGCTCCAGCTTTAAGCTGTGCCAAATGTAAGAAAAACGAACTCAGAAATTTTAATTTTTAATTTAAACAAAAATTAGCAAAGATAATCGAAACAAGAAATTATTGCAATAATTTTAAAACTGTTAAAAATGCGCAAAAATGTCAAGAAAACATTGTTTTTCAAAATTAAATTTGAAATCCAAAAAAGCACAAAAAAGGATTTGGCCCAGTGGCGTGCCATAACTTCATGAAAACAGGTACCCTACATACTTCAAATCTAGGTCACTGGTTAAAGCTGGGGCTTCATGTTTTAACTTTAAATACAATACTAATCAAGTATGCTACACCCAAAATTTCAAGTACATATCTACATTTGTTCAAAAGATATATAGGGAAATAACTGTATTTTTGAAAGCTACAACGCCCTGTATCTTGTAAACGAAGGCTCTAATGACAATTGCTTATATGACAAAATATTCTTAAATTTGTATGAGGAATACGCTCCTTCATTTATGACATTCCATTATGTTATACCCTGTATAAATGTAACTGTCTGCAATGTCGAGCAATAGTAATAGTAAAAGACATATTTGTAATACTCATTTTATTTCCAATACATAAATTTGCAAAAAAGGAAATAAATAAAAAATATACAAAAACTTAAGGCAACTTAGAATTAAAACGCATAATATATAATAGTCTAAGAACTAATAACATAATTGTCTGCCATTCTGCCCCATCTGAGCAGTGATCATTAAGCAGAGTTAATGAAAAAAATTGGTAAAGGTATTTAAACAGAACTGCCCAATATGGAAGGCTTGCGCAAATACCTTTACAAATGCCCATCATGGTTGAATTATTTATTGGGATGACCACCCTGTAAATTTTTCAATCAAACTATAATACGTGCACTCGTAGGTGCATATGCCAAGTATTATTGCCATCTCTCACATTTTCAGTTCCATATTCATGTAGTGGAGTGGAAGTATAGTATAGTCGTTAAAAAACTATACATACATTTTTTTTTTTTTAAATAGATTTAGAATGTTATGAAACGTAGAAATTTTAAATTTGAGCAAACAAATTTTTCCTTTCATGTATTCTAGTGGAAAAACAAATGTTGCTATTTTTTTAAAAGTTTTAGAATGCCATGACACGTGGAAATATAAAATTTGAGCAAAAAAAAAAATTATTATTATCTATTCTAGTGGTAAAAAATTTTTCAAAATTGTTGGTAAAAATTTTTTTTATTTTTATTTTCTGAAATAGGCTTAAAATGTCATGAAACGTGGACATTTAAAGTTTGAGCAAAAACAATTTTTTTATTATTTATTCCCTTTAGACGGTCCACCCTGTACATTTTACTGTGAAAGTTTAATCATTTCATCGCTGACAGTAGAGTCAGCTACCTACCAAATTTGACTGTTCTCCGTCAAGTACTTTTTCTTATTTAATGCACCGACAGACAGACAGACAGAGATACTGACGGAATTGAAAAACCTATATTTTCGTAATCTATATGATCTGAAACGTAAAAATTCGAAAAAATCTCGGAGGATGATTTTTTCTTAAATACAATACTTCTCTTCGGTATGAGAGGGAAGTAAAACGTTTGTTCAAGTGTTGTATATTATGAAAAAAAAATGAACCCCCCGCCCCCCCTGGATAAAGTGTTAGTCGCCCCCAGCGCGCTTGATTCTCATCTTAGGCATATATCCATATTTTACTGTCATCTAGAGACAGATCATAAACTACCATCCCCCAAAGTTTCATTAATTGTTCAAAAAATCGGTATACTTATTTACACAGAACTTCCCTCTTTATTTGTGCATGGTGGTCACTCTAAGAAATTAATAATCACGAAATGACATTGAAAATAATAATCGGAATATAGTTATCACTATTATTACAAAGAGAACCTGATAAGTTTTGATCAAAAGAAGATACAGTGTGCTCATCCAACAGCAAAAACTCAATACTAAATAACAGGTGCCAAATATGGAAGGCTTGCGCAAATACCTTTACAAATGTCCACCATGGTGGAATTATTTCTTGGGATGACCACCCTGTAAGTATATTTTTCAATAAAAGTATAATAGGTGCATATGCCAAATATTATTGCCATCTGTCACATTTTCAATTCCACATTCACGTAGTGGAGTGGAAGTATAGTAGTGGTTAAAAAATTTCACTTTTTTTGAAATCTTTCAAAAATGTAAAAAAAAATTTCAAAATTTTGTCCTTCTGAAACAGGTTTAGAATGTCATGAAACGTGGAAGTTTTAAATTTTAGCACAAAGGAACGTTTCGTTCTATTCTATAGTAGTGGAAATTTTTTTTCTTTTAAATAGGTTTAGAATGCGATGAAACGTGAAAATTTTAAATTTGAGCAAAGAAGCAATATTTTTCCATCTATTTTAGTGGAAAAACATTTTTCAAAAATGTTGTTGAAAAAATATTTTCAAAATTTCTTTTTCTGAAATAGGTTTAGAATGTCATGAATCGTGAAAATTTTAAATTTGAGCAAAAAAATATTTTTTCTATCCTAATAAAATTTTTTTCCAATGTGGTAACAAAGATGTTGCAAATTTTGTTGTCCGAAATAGGTTGGGAATGCCATGAAATGTGGAAATTTTAAATTTGAGCAAAACATTTTTTTTATCTATTCTATAGCAAGTAGTGAAAAATCTAAAATTTTTTGAAAACATTTTTAAGCATTTCAAAAAAAAAATTAAATTTGTTTGAATAGATTTAGAATGCCATGGAAACGTGGAAATTTTAAATTTGGAAGAAAAATAAATGTCCATCCATTTTAGTGGTAACTTTTTTTTTTAAAATGTTGGTAAACAAAAAATTTCAAAAATAATTTTTTTTATGAAATAGGTTGAGAATGCCATGAAATGTGGAAATTTTAAATTAGAACAAAGAAAAAAAATTGATCAATTTTAGTGGCAAAAATTTTTTCAAAAACGGTGAAAAAAATTTTCAATTTTTTTTTCTGAAATAGGTTAGCGTGCCATGAAACGTAAAAATTTTAAATTTGAGCAAAAAAAAATTTTTTCATTATTTATTCCCTTTAGACGGTCCACCCTGTATATTTTCCAGTGAAAGTTTTAACATTTCTTCGCTGACAGTATTGTCAATTACATACCAAATTTGACTGCTCTCCGTCAAGTAGTTTTTTTAGTAAATGCACCAACAGACAGACAGACTGACGGAATTGAAAAACCTATATTTTCGTAATCTACGTAATCTGAAACGTCAAAATCCGAAAAAATCTCGGAGGGTGATTTTTTCTCGAATACAATACTTCCCTTCTGTATGCGAGGGAAGTAAAAATAATTAATTATAGTTGCCTAGTTAGAGCATTGCTGAAATTTTGAAGAATAGTAGTTTTATCTGCAGATAGCCGTAAAAAGATAAGCAGATGCCTAGGTTGGAGATAGAGAGTGGACAGATGGCCTCAAACGTTGAATTAAGAGATTAGACCCCTTCATTCCTGGGGAAGGAGGTGGAGACTATTTTTTTCATGATTCAGAACACCTAGATATACGTTTTACATGTCTGCCTATTCAAGTAAGGTAGAAAAATATGTCATCTCATCAGCTCTTAGACTATAAGCATTTATAATGAATTTAAAAATCTTTATTGCTTTTCAGTAACAAGTAACACCATTTTCTGAATTATCAGTCAAAATTAATGAATGAATCTACCTACTATTTTCACTGATAATTCAAAAGATGAACTTGCTGATTCAAGTGATTTAATTACACTGTACTTTACCATCGTCCACCCCAGTGCAGTGGTCAAACATGTCACAACAGGATTTTGTGAAAATTATTTGATTTGTTAAAACAAAATACTCGTTCATTTCTTCTTAAGTACCTACTTGGACTAGTTTATATTTTTACAGTTTTGTAATATTGGAAGTACTATCTAATACTGGGAGTACTTACGTAAAATACTTCAAGTAGATTATAATTTCATAGTACTTCTTTAAGTAACAAGTAATACTTCGTCAAAAATTTTAAAAATTGTAGAAAATAAGTACCCAGTACAATACATTGCAAACATGTCCTTAAAATTAACAATACCAGTACAGAGATGTTAAGAGTCCTTAAAGTAAAGTACTCAAAGTACCTAAACTACTGCAGTACATTTTTGTACTTAAGTACTGAGTTCTGTGCGTACCTGACAAATCTCAAAACCGTTTTCGCTGGATGTCGCCTCCTTTTAATTTAGAGTTAACAACGATCTTAGTCTATTTCGTCTTCTCGGTCTGACTGTCTTAGCTTGATAATTATCAAATCTTTGCTAAAACTCTTCAAACTTCTGAACTTAATAACATACTTTAATTAATGTCAGATATGTGATTATTATAATTGCTCTATTATTATAAAGATTCTAACCTTTAGAGGTTTATTAAGGAAGACGCTTCACTTTTCACAAGTCCTTAATTAATTTATTATAGACTTTAATTTCAAATTAAACACGCGTTCATTGCATCGTTAATTTTGGCTTAATTAAATATTTGCTTATGCACAAATACAAACAAAGAAGCATAAATAATTATGAAGCGTGAAATAGCTATAAACAACGTTCTAAATGGAGCTAATGTACCTTTCTTTATGATTAGGGATTAACCAAGTATTTTACGGACGTCATCAAAATATATTTGAAAAGTTTTAAATGAGCTATATCTTTGTTAATGCACAGCATTGAACATTTTACATTTTAAAGGGAAGAGTTAGAATTACGTAGTTTTGATATCAAAGGATGGAACCAGAGACAAAGTTAAAGTTATGGATGCCTTTGTTAGGAGAAGTTATTTACGAAATTACTACTGCTAATATTATTACAACACTAAGGTATCCATTTAACAATGTTTTATATGCTGTAACTTTCTGTCTTGTATTGTTGGAGTGTCTGGTGATCCTCCCCCTAAATAACCATCATTATTATGAAGTAATTTGTAACCTTTCAGCCGGCTGTAATACGAAACACTGACGAATATTTAAGCTAAATTGTTCAAAAGAAGTACATCATGTACATGTTGTAAATTTACTTACTAAATTAGTCTTGCAATAACAGAAAAAGGAAAATCATAAACTGAAAGACAATTATTTTTTTCTGCGACAACATTTACGTCATTCTATGCGTTTTCATGTTATGCTGTACAAATATCGACATTAAATAGTATAAAACCTGTGACTGGTTCAGCGAACAATGAAAATGAAAAATATATTTATTTAAGTAGTGTCTAGTACCTCAGTACTAGAAGTTGAAGTAAAGTCAACTCGAAGCCAACAAAATCACCAGAGAAAATATTCCTTTTATTGATAGAGACACCAAGTGTTAAATTAAAGAAAAAGTTAAAAAATTGGTTGCATACTATGAGAATGAATGAAACTAATACATCAAAAAATACTAGAATGCTAGTTGTCCATTCGTTTTTAGATACGACAGATACATTAGTAATTCGGGCTCTAACTCGTATCTACTCTACGCCTCTCCTTTCCATAATATGTCCACTTAGCTGTTGCTAATCTTTCCTGTCCCCAATCATTTTCTGTTTGTCTTTTTTTGTCTTTTTTGGTAATGTCTATTTGTCTATTCTTCGACAAACAAAACAATATTTCCACATCCACATAGTGGATTGGAAGTATAGTAATCGTAAAAAAAAAAAATCTTTTTTTTGTTGATATAGGTTTAGAATGCACAAAATTCTAGATTTTAAATTTGAGCGAAAAAAAAAAATTCTGTCTGTCGGTCTGTCTGTGGGTCTGGTAACTTTTTTGTAGGCACGATATCTCTGGAACGGTTTAGGATATTGATTTGAAATTTTATACACATATGTACTATTATATGATCTGAAACTGGATTGATTTTTGAACTTATCCGGTGAAGGGCTGGGGGGTAACTAGGCAATAAATAAAGCAAGCTGGTAAGAGTACAAAAATTTGGAATTGGAGTGTATACACTAGAAGTGGAGGTCTCAGATTTTTTTATAATGTTTGTATCTCCCCGTACCACCTCCATTCCATTATTAAAGGGGTTGATAAAATAAAATTGAGATATTCATTTGAAATTTGGTACACGTATATATTATAACGACAACTGGAACCGATTATAATTTGAGGTATTTCCGTTGAAGGGTTGGGGGTTAAATAGGGATACATATTGGAAAATTAGTAAAGTAAGCTGGTAAGAGTACAGAAACTTGAAATTTGGTGTGCGTACTAGAAGACAATACCTCAGATTTTTGTGTAACATTTTTCAACTCCTCTACCATCCCTACTCCATTTTAAAGCATATATATTATAACGACACCTGGAGTTATATTTAGAGATGATTCCGTTGGGGGTTTAATAGGGGTGAATATAGGAAAATAAGTAAAGCAAGTTGGTAAAAGTACAGAAACTTGAGACTTGCTGTATATACTGGAAGTCAAGGCCTAATATTTTTTAAATATATTTTAATTCCTCTCACCACCCCCACTTTATTATTAAAAGGATTAACAAAATAAAATTTAGATTTTCAGTTGAAACTTGATACATAATATGTATTATAACGACATCTGTATTTAGATTATATTTTGAGATGATTCCGTTGAGAGATTGGTGTTAAATAGGGGCAAATATGGGAAAATTAGTAAAACAGGCTGGTAAGAGTACAGACACTTGGGATTTTATGTATACTTGAAGCCAAGGCCTCAGATTTTTGATAACATATTTCAACCTCTCTACTACTCCCACTTCATTATTAAAGGGTTTAATAAAATATATTTGAGATATTCTCTTGAAATTTGGTACACGTATGTATTATAGCGACATCTGGAACTGGATTATATTTTGAGAAGTGGTGGGAGGGATAAATAGAGGTAAGAAATTAGTAAAGCAAGCTGAAAGTTTAAATTTGGTGTATAGTAGAAGCCAAGACCTCACATACTTTCATAATATTTCTCAAGTACAAATAAAGTCAAGATGTTTTCCTTTCAAGAGAATTGGATGGATAATCTGGATGTGGAAGTAGTGATTCCTTAGGCAGCGATTTTTTTAATACCACCTTCTAAATTCCCTATTTTTCGGCAGCCGGGAGACCGCCAAGTCGGTAATTGCCTCTCTCGTCTTTTTCCCGTATTAACTACCAAAATTATTTAATGAATGCTTACTTTCACTTATCTTAAATTTTAATTGATTTACAAATCTCTTTGGGTTACTTATTTTACTGCAATTACCATTTTTAATTTGTATTACACTTAAAGGGGTTGTGCCTTTTTTTTTTGTTTATCATACACTTTTGTTATATAGACCCAGACCCGCCCCGCCCCGCCAAGCCTTTCAATTGGCACGGCACTACGCACCGTGGATGTCTGTATGATCACGGGTTGGGTATTAGGGAAGCAATTTTTTGTTCTAATTTGAATAAAGTTCTTTTAATTTGTTTTTAGTAATATAATTAGAAATAGTTAAAATAAATACATAATTTAAAAATTTTAAAACCAAGTGGAACTGTTAAATAGATTGCTCTGCAAAGACAAAAATTATGTGATTGATAATAATAATAATAATAATAATAATAATAATTATGTTAATAAACGTAAAATTGTGGGACGCCCGAAGAGTAAAATGTGTGCATTTTTTCTTAAAATGTTTCATATAATTTTTAAATTTACTAAGCACTAGGTTTCTTCCTCTAGGTAACATGAGTTTACTCCCTGAGTTTCAATAAAATCGTATTTTCTATTTTGAGTTATCGTACTAACAACGTGATAAGCGGATAAACGGACGGACTGGCGGATTTTGAGATTTATTGGTTACCATAATGGTGGGAGAATTCTTCCTGTACGAGCAATACTCACGGTTTTATAGACATGGCGATCAAATGTAATATACTCTTCGTTATCGTATTTGCGAGGAGTTCTCGAATGCTAGTAATGTTGACTCATGTTGTGCGTTCCCATAATTAATAAACCACCATATATCGTTCACATCACGAACGCTGATGTTCACGTCATCAATTTATATAAGTATCAAAGACACGCAGACTTTGTATCAGTTTGTTACATGCGTAGAATTGTGCAAATAACAGAAACGTGTGTTTTCTGGAGATACAACACCAGTACCAACCGCAGTGATGCATTAAATCAATTATCAATACAACGGTATATCTTAAATTTAAAGATCATGACGTAAAGCTCAACATTTTTTATATGAAGAATAGAGATAACAGCCTATTAAATATACATTGGCAATAAATCCATTAAAAAATGGGATATAACTAACGAACGTACTAATAAAGAAAATACACCAGCTAACCATTATACTCTTCGTCGATTTACGGCATTGTTTATACAATTGTTGCACATTTTATTTGATACTCTTCGCAGTTAAGGAGGCTGAGGCGTTACATTTCCAACCAAAAGTAAGTCGAATTCTAAATCGGAACTTTTTCATAATAAATTATTAAAAAAGGTTATAAGTCGATGATACCAATAATTATTGTCATAAAGGCATTTTTTATTATTAATTAATTATTTAAGTAGATTTAATTGTTTTACTTAATGAACTAACTTTTGGATGTATTGTCCAAACTTATTAACAAGAGAATACATTTATGTAAATATCTGTGTATTTTACAAATTTGTTTCAGTAAATAATTTAAAAAAAAATGAGAATCAGTAAAAATTAAAATTAAATCATGAAATAATTGAAAAATCAGTTAAAAATCATTAACGAAAAGAAAAATTTGACAGTTTACAAATGTTTAATAATTTTTTTTTATTTATTAAAAGTCCCCTAATTAAATTGGAAACAATACTGAAATATGAATAGGACATAGATAGTTTTCTGAACTGCTCACATTATTTGGTTATTTGCTATAAATTAAAATGTACCAAAAAATTGATTGACGGAGCCGTTACTCTGTGGTAGTTAATCATTTGCACAAATAAGTAAATCAAACACACTACTATGTTTTCTACCACCATGTGGTAGAAAACTAAGTAGTGTGTTTTATTTTGTTATTTGTGTTAAAATGTACCGTTTGCATGCTGGGTTGACATATTTTCCATAAAACTACAGGTAAAAGCTTTTTAAAATTTTCAACTTTACGAGTATCCTAATGACTTTGAATTTTTTACAGAAAATTGTGTCATATAAAAATCTACTAAAGATTTTTTTCATTATTTTCCTCTAACGCCTCAACCTTCTTAAATAACGAGTGACGACCTTGTCTAATTGAGAAATTAATGAAAGCCGCCGAAGCTTAGTCCATAATCTTATCGCATTTGTCACAGATTTATTGCCATTTTGATAAACATCAGAGAATATTGACTAGTTAGCCGGTTCTGCATGTAACAATATTATATAAGATAAATATATAAATTTAATAAATTGGAATAATGAAAGTTTTTTATTTATTCATCGTTTTGTTAAAAAACAATAGGGTTCTTCCTCTAGCTAATACTAACTTACTGTCCAAATTTCAATACAATCGGACGGACGGATAGACAGACAGACAGACGGGCGGACGGACATTTTGAAAGTTGTTTAGAATTCGATCAACAACACAGTGACAGGAATTTTTTTCTCTACGAGCGGTGTTACTGGTTTTAGAAATGTGCCGATCGAATGCAATATATTGTATTATATATTGTATTTACGAAGAGTATAATAATGTACCTGGTCTTATCTCAACTATTGCAAGTAGGAAAACACGCAAGTATAATATTTAGTAATAAAATACCCCTTTGATTATTTCTAGTTTTGACAACAATACATTTGTAGATGTATTTTTTTTTATTAAAACAAATCGTTTAATTGAAAGAACTTGTTTACGGCTTTCTTAAAAACAAAAGTTCAATATTATTTTAACGAGAGTTTTGTGAGAATGCTGAGCAGACGCAAATTTCTTTGAAAACTGGGTCAAAATACAAGAAACAATAGAGGGAGTCGGTGTAAATCGTTTGCTGTTTAAATTACAAAGACAAGAGAAAACAGAGAAATGAAACCAGTCACTTCTTTGTATTAAGCCTTTAGACAAACATCAAATGTAAGCTAAATACTTAAGAAAATAGAATAAGACTTTCAGACTGGCAAATAAATAGAAGTTGTAGCAGCACTCAAGGGTATAATACTACCATTCTCGATTATGTAGAGAAATTGGAGCTGCACTCAACAGTACGATAAAAATATATGAAAACAATTACTTACAGTTCTAATTAGCAATTGTAAATTGTAAGAAACATGATCGGTACCCTTGCTATAATGAGTTATCAGTCTAATGTAATAATTATTGTACATACTACACATAAATTTAATAGTGTCCTGGACAATTATTATGTCTCTAACATAATCGTAAAGATTGAAAGCATGGTGTTAATATAGTATTGATTCAACTCTCACGTTCTTTTCTGATACCATAAGTAATATCGCATACATAGTAAACTTTTGTATTAATCATTTAATGTTTTCAAAGAATTAAAAAGAGAGACGTATTGTTGCTGCTATAGTTATAATAGATTTTCCGAAAGAACAGGATTTACGATAATAAAACTGAAAATTCCTTATTCATGTTAGTACATTAAAAAAATGTTTACACATGTCAATAATTAAAAGTATAAAATAAAGAAACAAAAATATAATGTATAAGACAAAGACAAATAAACTTAGTTTTGGTATTTAAAAAACATTACATATTAAAATATATCTGTTGTTGTTAAGATCTCTCATAAATTTATAAGATACATGTCACTTTTTAAAAATTCGTTCAAGGTATAAAATGCCCCTGCAGTTAGGAAATTTTAGACATTCTTTGTATTTTTTGAAAGGCAGATTTTTCATTTATTCTGGCAGTTTATTATATAGCATGGGAACATATTAATTTGTAGAGACTTTACTTTTGCATACTCTATGGTATTCAATTTCAAGATTCATGTGTTGTCGTTGTCAGGTATGGTGGTCGTGTATATCAGCACGCTGCTGAAATGGGTTCAGATTTTCTTTGACCCACATTAGGCATCTAAAAATATACAAGGATGTCAGAGTCAATATCCCCAGTTTTACGAATTTGAGTCGAGCATCCTCCCGATACGCAAGGCCACTAATCATTCTTATAAGCTCTTCGTTGTAACTTAAATATTTACTTTGCACGAGGCGAGTGTCCCCATGCCAGTAAGCCATATCCCATATGTGATTGAAACATACTATAGTATACTGATATAAGCACCGATTTATTCACTGATTGATATAAATTCCTCAACAAATAAATATTTTTTGACAGTTTCTTTGACAGCTAGTCTGTATGTTGTTCCCATGTTTGGATTCTAAATAGATTCCTAGAAACTTAACAGAAGAGGGATTAATGAAGTCACAATTCCTTAAAGTGACGATGCATTGCATCGTTTTGTCGTCATTGCGACTTAATTGATTTGCACTAAACCAAGATGCTGCTTTCGACTGTGTCTCATTCATGCCCCTTAGGAGATTGCTTAACTTTTTGTTTATGTCTAGGGTTGTTGCGTCATCTGCATAACACAGGATATCGGTACCCACAATACAATCCAATAAATCATTTATATTAATGAGAATTAACAGCAGACCAAGCACCGACCCCTGTGGTACTCCGTATTTGAGTATCTTTACTTCTGAATTCAGATCGTTATATAGAACTATTTGTTTCTTGTGCGACAGATGCGACTAAACTAATTTCATATTTATATAACTGAATCCATAATATTTAATTTCAATATAAGAGTGTCATGGGAGATACAGTCAAACGTCTTGGTCAAGGTGCAAAATGTTACTCCTACATAATAACATTCATCAAATCCCTCAGAGATTTCAGTAACTAGTTCTAACAGAGCCATCTCTGTGTTACGTTTTGTTCGAAAAGCATACTGACCATTGGCAAAGAAACTATTATTCTCGAAAAAATCAGCTGTCTGTTTCGCTATTAACCATTAGATTATTTTTGCAATTATAGGTGTATGATATTTTCTATTTTTAAGTATTTTTCAAACTAGAAATTAATTAATAACAAACAACAATAAAAAATGGACTGTAGTGAGTATAAAGAAGAAAAACTGACTTACCAAACTGCATTCAAACTGCACTAACACTATCGTTAGGTATAGGGGATGACAGGAGGGAAAAATGGGTAATTTAATACCTAACAATATGTACCAAGGAATAGTAATCAGTTTAAACTATATCTCATGATAACAACGTCTAGCTATACTCCTATTACTTGTCTATATAGGTTTTTCTCTCAACATAAAAAAACTACCAAAGAAACCAACTATATTTTACACTTTCTGTACAAAAAGCAATAATCTTTATTTCAGATAAAATACCTACTAGGGTCATCTATTGATAATAAGATCAATTAGAGTAATATAAATTACAGATATTTTAAATTAAAATATAATTGATATATGGACATAATTATATGCCCAAGTCTCAGTTATCTCTAACGATAACATTATGCTGACTACTTATTTCTAATTCTAACAGATATGTGTAACACTTTATTAGTTAGTCTATTTTATAACTTTGTGGCCGACGGTTGTAAAATATATTCAATATTCATTTCGTAATTGTGTTCAATTAAAAATAAAGTATTTTTTAAAAACATTGTTTTCGGAGTGAATACTTTAACTGGCGCTGCGAACAGGATTATTCAACGTAGAAAATTATCATCGAGATTTGTTACTACGGCGGATTTTAATCCCTTGTGAATAATCAACAAAATTGGCCTGGTCCACCCTCTGGACAGTTGACAGAAAATCCTTCAGTGATCTTTCCATCAACACGACTCCTTCACCGAGTGCGGAATAAGGAACCATCATTTTTCAAACTAGAAGACCTGGTATCGAAATGCAGATTCCTATACTCTTCCTGTAAGTACGATTTCCTTTATTCCATAGTTAACCTTAGCCTTAAGAGCCAAAATAGAACTCTTTTCAATTTTAATTTTAATTCAATTTGTAAATTTTAATAGTCCGGTCAATGGCTAGCAATAAACTGAACGTAGAAGTAATTGAAAACAAAAACCATAGAGCCTCTCCATACGATACTACTAGACGAAATTCCTCAAATTCTGTACCTGGTGCAAGTCAGTTAGGTTTAGAAAATATTAACACATTAGAGGGTATAGTTTCAGATAAAGTCATAATGCCTCCTACTATTACAACAACAGATATTTCAGAATTACTCAAAACTTTGCCTTGCTTTGAACCCAACGATAATTTACCTCTTTTTATTACAAAAGTTGAAAAAGTGCTAGAAACATTGGAACATTTTCTTTAACATTCTTTCAAGACGTTTTAATCACTCAAATAATTCTAAGTAAAATTAAAGGCCAAGCCGCAACTAACATATTTTTAGAAAATACCAGTGGATGGGGACATATTAAGGCTGCCCTAATTAAATATTATGGTGATCACCGTAATGAAAATTTGCTAAATTCAAATCTACGTCAAACTAAACAAACATCAAACGAAACTCCTTTATCATTCTATCACAAAATTCTAGAAGCACAAAACGCGCTTATACAATACGCTCAACTTCATTTAACTAATCAAGCCATTTTAGAATATGAAATTCAAAGAATTAAGGACGCTAGTCTTGAACAATTTAAAGTAGGAATCCGAGAACCTTACCGTTCTCTACTTTCATATGTCCCACCCTCTAGTACCGAGGAAGCTCTATTAAAATGCCATGAATATGACAATAACCAAACTGCAATCCGACAATTGCATATGACTCCACATAAATTTTCCTTGTCGAATGTGCCTAATACTCCAAATATGTTACAAAAACCACCTGTATTCAACATGTTTAGACCGATGGCCCCACAACAGCAACAATTCGCTACACGTAATCAACCTGCCCCATTTAATTACAATCCAAATAGATTTTTCACGCCGTCACAAAATCCACCTAATCAGTTTACACCGCGGCATTTCGGAAATATAAATCAGCCAATACCCCAAAGGCGAACTTTCCCCACGAACGCGGAAGTATTTGGACAAGCTAAGCCGAATACATCGTCACATAACTTCAAACCTACCCCTATGTCTGTTCAAACTACTGTCACTAATAGCCCACGAACGCTACAATTTCAGTACTCATACCAAAAGCCGAATTTTATTTCTAAAGAATTACACAACGCCGAAATAAATACCGAAACCCCTGAACAAGAAAGCGAATATTTCTTCGACGAGGCACAAACACAAAACGAAGAATTTTATGATGAAAACTACCCCGATTATAACTGCGAAAATTTTCAGATAACCGCCTCTCAACCGGACACATCGACTTAAATAATCTTCACTATGGTTCCAAGCTACCATTTTTCTATCTTCCGGAAAAAGACCTAAAAATATTAATAGACACCGGAGCTACAGATTCGATAATTAACCCTAATAAAATCACACAGTTTAAGCACCACCTATTTATCGAACCATTCCACGTTACCGGATTACACAAAACTATCCACTCAGATAAAAATCTAAATTTAAATTTACTCGAAGAATTAGGTATCAATAAAAACATTAAAATTAGAGTTGTACCCTGGCATAATAGATTTGACGTGTTAATTGGATCCAAGGACTTGCATAACCTAAAAGCCAACATAAATTATGAAGATCAAGTAATACGCCTGTCTGGTACTTTAATTCCTTTTTATTTTGAATATAATGATACCCAAATAAATCATATTTCAAAAGAAAAACACATTCTTACAATCCCTACTAGCATAGAGAATGGAGAAGTCTATATCCCCGAAACTCCACTTAACAACGATTTTACATTGCCCGAATGTTTTACCTTTACTTCTAACGGTTTCGCAACCGTCCTTATCGAAAATCCCCAAGGTATAGAAATAAACTTCAACGAACGCCTTCCAGTAATCCCTTGCGAATATTTTCAACAACAAACACCCAACGACGACTTACCCAATTTAAAATTTTCTGAGAATATAAGAACACAACATTTAAATAACGAGGAAAAACAAAAAATTATAGAACTTTGCCATATATTTAAAGACTGCTTTTATACAGAAAATAGCGATTTAACCTTTACCAATCAGGTTAAACACTCTATACGTACTACCGATAACGAACCAATATTTACCAAGTCCTTCAGACACCCTCACAATATGCAAGAGGAAATACAAAAACAGATCACAAAATTACTTAAAGATAAAATTATTAGACCTAGCATGTCGCCATACAGCTCCCCTGTATGGATTGTTCCTAAAAAGGCAGATGCTTCACAAAAAAAGAAGTATCGAATGGTTATCGATTATCGGCGCCTAAACGAGCGAACAGTCGAGGACAAGTATCCCCTGCCGAAAATTGAAGAAATTTTGGACAATCTCGGTAAATGTACTTATTTCACGACTTTAGATCTAGCTCAAGGGTTCCATCAGATCGAGATGCACCCCGACAGCATCGAAAAAACCGCGTTTACGGTCAACAACGGGCATTACGAATATTTGAGAATGCCATTCGGTTTAAAGAACGCCCCCGCGACTTTCCAACGGATGATGGATAATGTCTTACGCGAATACCAATACAAAACTTGCTTCGTCTACATGGATGACATAGTAATATTTTCCAAATCCCTTCAGGACCATATTATTCATTTACGTCAAATATTTAAAAAATTACGGGAAACTAATTTAAAAATTCAGCTTGACAAAAGTGAATTTCTTAGAAAGGAAGTATCATTTCTAGGACACGTCATCACTCCCGAGGGTATTATACCAAACCCTCTAAAAATAGACGCGATTCAAAAGTACCCCCTTCCCAAGACAATAAAAGAAATTAAATCCTACCTCGGTCTTGTAGGATACTACCGTAAATTTATACCAAATTTCGCCAAATTAACACAACCTATGACTAAATGCCTACGGAAAACAGAAAAAATTAATCCAAACGACTTAAATTACAAAGAAGCCTTCCGTATATCAAAGGAAGCTATTATAAACTCACCAGTACTAATTTACCCTGACTTCTCGAACCTTTTACTCTCACCACTGATGCTAGCAATGTTGCCTTAGGTTCAGTCCTATCTCAATCAAATAGACCTGTTGCATATTATAGTAGGACCCTTAATTCAGCCGAAAAGAACTACTCCACTATTGAGAAAGAACTTTTAAGTATTTTGGCCTCATGTAAACACTTCAGGCCTTATCTATTCGGAAAGAAATTTGTAATTGAAACAGACCATAACCCCTTGGTATGGTTATCAAAAATTAAAGAGCCCAATTCGCGACTCACAAGGTGGAGACTAAAACTCGAAGAATTTGACTTTGAGATTAGATATAAAAAGGGAAAAGAGAACTATGTAGCCGACGCCCTTTCGCGGATAGAAATTAACTTCAATGATACCGATTCTCTTACCCCACAATGCAATGAGACCCCCAATACAAACGAAATCGATGAATTAATCAATAATATGTTAAATGACCCTGAACTACCTGAAATAAGCGACGATTTTCTTCGAGAGTTAACAGACACCTGCCACTCAGTTAATAACGACGACAACGGCCTCGTCATACCAATCACTGAACGCCCAGTAAATCATTTTAAAAATCAACTCGTAATAATAGCAGACGAACTAGCTGAAGAATTATCAGTTACACGCAAATATTTATTTGACAAAACAAAAATGAGATTAACACTTAAAATACCCGTTATAGAGACCGAGAAACATCTATCGGAAATTTGTAAAAATTACATTAACCCCAACCTAACTAGTTGTCTGTACCTTCATGATGAGAACTTTAAAGACACCTGTCTAAGACTATTAAAAAATAATTTAAACAATTCCATCAAAATACTTCTATCACCTAAATGTCTGAGTGATGTAGAAGATAAAAATGAACAATTAGAATTAATCTCCAAGTATCACAACGAAACACATAATGGGATAAATGAAACGATAAATCACCTACGACAAACTTATTACTTCCCCGATATGAAAAATCTCGTAACATCCCACATAAATAAATGTGATTTATGTCTTAAATCAAAATATGAACGAAATCCTTACAAACCCCCGCTTAAAGGTCCTATGATACCCAGTAAACCATTTGACACAATACATATTGATGTTTTCTCGTACAAAAACTCGAAATTTCTAACATTAATTGACGCTTTCAGCAAATATGCGCAAGCCTATCTAATTAAAGCTACCACTGCCCCCGAAATACTCAATAAACTTAGGCATTTTATCTCCCACCATGATCGACCTAAACGTATAGTAACTGATCAAGGGACCGAGTTTCAAAATAACACATTTCATGAATACTTAAGCATGATAGGTGTGGAACTCCATCACACCACAGCTTACAACCCCAATTCAAACTCGTTTATTGAGCGGATTCACTCAACTCTACTAGAAAAACTACGAATAATCAATTTGAAAAATCCGAGTGAAAAACCCAGCAACCAAATGCTAACCGCAGTTTGGATATATAATCAATCCATTCACTCCTCTACCGGATTTTCCCCCTTTTCCATTTTATATGGCCCATATCAACACGAATTAAGCTTTGCCATGGACGAAGGGCTATACGAGAATTATAATGTTAAACGAAAAAATGAATTCAAACCCTTTTTAGATCAAATATATCAAAAGGCTACACAAAAGGAACAAAAGGCCCTAGATAAAGTCAACCAAAATCGGGACCAAAATGTCGAACAAATAACACAAGACCTTCTGTATGTTAGAGAAAAACCCCAACAAAGTAAACACAAACCCCTGTATAAAAAGGCCCTTCTAATTGACCAAACTGATAAAACTGTAAACTTTCTATCACCCCACGATAAAATAAGTAATAGGGATATAACCAAACTAAAAAGAGTAAGAAAAGATCCTTGTTCACAGGTCCACCGCGACGATGGTGCATCTACTTCAAATCACCCCAATTGAAACTCCCGGTTACTACGAAGAGCCCCTAGGCCTCGCAAAAACATTAAATTTCTATCATAAAATATATTTTTCTTATAATTTAAATACATTAAGTGAATATCTCCAGCAAATAAAATATAATACAGAAACACTATTAAATAAAACTCAATCAGAATCTTATCTTATAAAAATTGTTCAAGACCAAATAAAAACTAAAATTCTTACGTTAGAACAAAAGGTTCATAAACTAATCAATCCTTCTAGAATGAAACGAGGACTGATAAACGGACTAGGAAGCATTGTAAAATTCATTACGGGAAATTTAGATCAAGAAGACCTAAATAATATTAATAAAAATATCGAAATTCTGACTCAAAACCAAATAAAAATCAATAAAAAAGTATCGCAAAGTATAACTATATTTTCACAAATCACCAACAAATTATATGATGAATTAAAAATCATAGAACAAAATCAAAACTATACCATCTCTATAGTACACCTCTACACTAAACAATTTAAACAACTATACTTATTGCAAACACATCAACAAAGCTTAAATAATTTTGAAAATCAAGTAGATGTAATAATTAGAACTATTACACTCACAAACGATGAAATACCAAATTTAGAAATCATTACCCTAACGGAACTTAAACAAATTCAATCTGAATTATTATCTGACTATGACAAGAATACTCTATTACTGCATGACTCATTGCACCCTTTCGAAATTCTTCAAAATACAAAATTAGGTATCGTATCGATTAACAATTTAATAATTATGGCTCTTAAGATACCTATCCTTAATCCCACCTACTATAACATATCCAAAGTCTATCCATTACCCGACGAAAATTCAGTCACCCTTATACCCCCTGCACAATATTACCTTGCCAGTGAATTGGAACTCAGATGGACAGACAGATGCAAATCCACGATAAATCATTACATTTGCCGCAACCTACAACAAACGCAATGTAATCTGCAAGAAATAAATAAATGCGAAACAGCCAAAGTTCTGCAAGCCGAAGCCTACAAATTAACATCTCACGGACTTTTAACCTGTTTCTCTAAACCAAAGGAGATCATCGAAAAATGTCAAAATATCATTACAAGACATTCTATCACCCGAAACAACATTATCACTTCTCCATGTATCATAATTATTGACAACAATTTAATAACGTCAAATAATGGTACCTGGACTATACCCATTAAAAGCGAAACTCATCTCGACTTGGAACCTTCCAAGACGATTGTTTTACAAAATCACCACCTGGAAGAAATCCCTAAACTTCAAGTAGACCTCGAAACCCTCAAGGAAGATACCATATTAGACAATCCCCAGCTGAATGTTGCACGTGCCTCTGCAACCCTAATTTGTACAATTCTACTAATAATGTGTATAATCTTTTTATGTATTATTAGAAAGAGACTTTATCAATTGTTTTGTATCAAGAAACACCTCATCCAGATCGACCCCCAGGAGCTCAAGACAATTAAGGCCAACGCAACCCTTGACGAGGACGTCAAGATCTAAGGAGGGAGGAATTATATGCCCAAGTCTCAGTTATCTCTAACGATAACATTATGCTGACTACTTATTTCTAATTCTAACAGATATGTGTAACACTTTATTAGTTAGTCTATTTTATAACTTTGTGGCCGACGGTTGTAAAATATATTCAATATTCATTTCGTAATTGTGTTCAATTAAAAATAAAGTATTTTTTAAAAACATTGTTTTCGGAGTGAATACTTTAACTACATCCAGTCCCAACCAATAGGCACCAATGATATCGGACCTTCTTATAAATGGGTGTAACCTTTGATATCTTAAGTGCATCTAAGAATTCTCCTATTTTGAAGCACATGTTAATTAATTAATTCTTTCATATGTTAGGGGTATTGGTATTAGGTTTTTTATGTTCTTAATTACTTTAACGTTTATACCATATATATATTATATATTTAGAATTTTTGTTCTTCAGCTTATCTACTTCATTAATGCTTACTTCGTGGAACTGAAAATGTTGAGTTATTTGCATTTTTAAATAATTATCAGGTGAAACATTAACATCAGGTATGGAGGAAGTGATTTTATCTGCTTGAATAACAAAAAAAGTATTAAGTTCACTAGCATTCAGTGTATTTGCCTGCTGATTCTGATTTTTTGGGCGGCTGTTATTAATAACATCTCACATTGGTTCAGGAGAGTTATTTTTTGATTTTGTATATTCTTCATTGGCTTTTCTTCTGCTGTTTAGCAGTTCAGCCATATAATTTTCTATAACTATTACGCATATTCTTATTATGCTCAGTGGAATCACATTTATGCAAGTCATAGAAAAAGGCAAGAATTTCTCTCATATGTTTCAGGCGAGGATTAAACCAAGTGACAGTATGATTTTTTATGGAGTTTGTAGTTGCCATTTTTTCAGGAAAAGCCACTCTCATGCTTTGCACAATATTATCAATAAACTGTTCGAATTTACTGTTCATGTTTAATTGTGTTGATTTGATGTATCCAAAATCGATTGATTCTATTATGTTATAAAATATAAACACACCTTGGTCATTTATTAGAACTATTTTTCGTTTACATATTTCATTCTTGCTTTATATATTTTATATATTAATTAATTAAAATGTTATCGAGGCAATTGTTACCTCTTGTAGGTTGCAATATGCATGACTTAAAATTAAATTAAGTTATCAGATTATTAAACTCTTTATCTTATTTGTTATTAGTGTGAAAATGTATATTAAAATCACCTACAATTATAGTTTTATGTGGTCCTAGACATATTTTATTAAAAACATCTGTAATAATATTAAGAAAATTATTGAACCCAGTAACACTTTTGTTTGGTGATCGATAAACACTGATCACAATACACTTACATGTTAGGATCTCTTCTACAGCCAATTCACAGTCATGTTCTTGTACTAAACATAATTAGATCGCTGCGGCTTTTGAAATAAATACCTTTTTTACAAATAATATGCTTCCACCATGAGAATGGTTTACTCTGGTAAAGTTTGATGCCATAGTGTAATTGTTGACATTTACGCTGGTTACCTCATCTGGCTTTAGCCAGTGTTCAGTGAAAGCTAAAATATCTGGAGGTATCATTATATCGGCGAAGTACCCCTCAATTTCCTGAATTTTATTCCTTAGTGATTGCACGTTGACGTGGAATGCTGAAAAAGCATTTTTACCTTAACTGATAATTTCATCTGTATGGAATGAGTCTTATTCAGTTACGCATTTTGGTTCTCCTCTGGACCTTTCTGAAAATTTTCATTTTCGCTTTCCTCTATGTAGTTTCTTAGAAAGTTATATCTGTCCACTGTAATGCCATCTGGTCAGAAATTTAGGGAACCTAAGTGGAACGGTACACCCAGTCTAAAAGATGAAACTTGCTATTGATATCGGGTCTGTAGTTTTTCACATTGGCATAAATTTCTGTATTATTCACCTATGCATTCAAGAGTGTCAATAGGTTTCACATCCGAGTCAAAATTGGACAGAAACATCCGGCTTAATTTCTGGATTACCTTTAGTTTATCTAGTGGAGTGCCTGGGTTGGGCTTCCCTCTTGCTATTTTATTGTTAAGTTTTTTTTTTGTTTCTTTGTGGTTTTCAACCGTTTTTATCGGTCTCGTCATGATTATGATTTACTGCAAAGGCCCTTGCGTCATTTTCCTTTCCTGTCAAAGATACCTTTTCATCTTCTTCTTCCAACTTTCGGTCAACTGTCGTACTTTTATGTATCTGCTGGGTTGGCAGCTCTTTATTTTGCGAGCTAACTGCAGATTGATTGATAAAGAAAATCTCACTCCAACTGCTTCGTACTATAAAATACTAATACAGATATTTTTCACTATTTATGCAATAAAATATACATACATAACTGACACCCACAATATAAACATAAGGAAGAAGTAGCAGTTTACAACTCTACGACATGAAATGGCTGTTTCGATGACTTTTAGCAAGGAGTGTAAACGATTGATATTTACTAGGTCAATAGCGCTGCGGAAATTTTACAAATACGTGCACGATTTATATTGTTATAACAAGAAAGGGGGCAGTAACTTTCGGTTATGTTCTATTATCATGGATACATGTACATTGGATGTGCAGTGTGCACATGTGTTCCACTACTTTAATCTTAGTTATTTCTTTAAAAGGGTGAGTCCACGTGCACCTAGACTTTTATAGATTTTGTGAGTGCATATTTGGATTTGATTATAGTTAACATAATAAAATGGTTGGCTGGTGGGGCCGTATACTTATTTGTAGTAGAATGTTGACCAACTCATCTTAGTCTATACCTCGCTCATTTCTTATCAGAATATTTTGAAATTTTAATAGTGAATATATACCTATAGAGTGAGTCCCTAGACGCAACTATATTTTTATTCAGAGGAGTCCGATTCTAGGATGGAACAAGTTCGGAGGGAAAAGGGTCGATTTTCGAAAAGAAAAGTATTCCCAATTTTGTAGAAGAAAATTAGTAAGATACTCTTAATCAGTACTTTTGGAAACCGCTTTGTATAAGACATTGTAGTGGGCTCAAAGCTGTTTGAGATAGAGGACGTCAAGTAATCAATTTATTCAACTAAATATATTTTTTATCTGTTAAACGGATTCTCAAATGAAAAAAATGTTCTCTTAATTTTTTGATCAGAGTAATATATTGTAATACACTGATCTGAACTTGTGGTAGGTACCTTGTGAAACATCTTGAAAGTAATTGTTAATTATAAATTAAACACTGCTTTTAGATTAATCAAACAATATATTGTAAATAATCTACATATGTTTCGGCTTATTAGGCCTTTATCAAGAGCCACTAATTTGTTTAATACTTAATTTAACATTCTTAATTATGGGAATATTTGGAGTGGACATACACTGATTATGTAAATCAATGGAGAGTTCTTAGCAATTAGTTTATTATAGGGGTATACAAGAAATATTGTTGGTGTGTACTTCAAAGATTTTTTGACTTCTAATTGTTCTAGCAGATTTAACGTTTACCTTTTCTTTCTGAATGAAGTAAATTTATGTTATCTGTATCTATGAAATGGTTGTTTTCAATACAGTGTGTTGACATTCCTGTATTTTTACTGTTATTTAAGATTGATTTTTTATTTTCTTTTACCCTGTTCACAACGATTCTACCACTCTGACTGATATGACGCTTTTGATTGTGTTTCTCACGAAATATTAATCCAGAAACTAGAATTTTATAGTATTAGAGAATTACATTTGTCTTTATTTAGATCATATCTTGAAAACAGAAGACAGTGTGTTTCTCTTAATAATAAAAGCCCTGACATTAAAATCAATAAATATGGAGTTCCTCAAGGTTCCGCATTACGCCCAATTTTTTTTATCGTCTATGTTAACGATTTGTCTTCATTCCTTGACGTTATTAAATGTACGTTATTTGCTGATCATCTGACCCTAAAAAACTCTTCTAAAAATATAAAAGAACTAGAAAATTAAGTAGTAGTTGCTACAGAAAAAGCTGAACATTGGTTGTCTGCAAATAAATAAAAATTGAACAAAAATAAAACTCAAAGTTTAGTTATAAGTACTGACTCGACTATTAATAAGGGTAATGGCGTTAAGTTATTAGGTATAACTATCGATGACGGTCTGAAATGGGATGTGCATATTGACCAGTTATGCAAAAAATTATCTAGCACAATCTTTGTCATCAGAAGATTGAGTAAAATTATAAATAGAGACACTCTACTAGCAGTAGATTATGGCTTATTTCATTCACACTTAAACTACGGAGTGATACTATGGGATAACTCTAGTCATTCACAAAGAGTTTTCATACTTCAAAAAAGAATTGTTAGAATTCTTGCTGACGTTCCTTACCTTGAACACTGTAAGCCATTGTTCATTAAATTAAAAATAATGTCACTGCCAAACCTGTACATTTACAATAGCTTATTAGAAATACATAGTAAAAAAAGTTAACTGCAGACATACTCCGATGTGAATTCTCATAATACTAGATATAAAGATAATATATATATATATATATATTCCTAAGTATAGGCTGTCCAAATCCAAGAGCAATTCTCTGGACGTCAATGTATACAATAAATTACCTAGTGACTGGAAATTATTAAATAATATGGATTTTAAAACTAAAATTAAGTCTTTTTTATTGAGAAACTGTTTCTATTTCGTGGATGGATATCTTAATGCCAATGTAATGTGATGTTTTTAAACTATCGATATGCATTAGTCGTGCTGTACTGAGCTGTGCACATTCATGTGTACATGCACTTTAGTTGTATTGTTTTATTATGTTTGTACCATGTAATTTTGTCCACGACTATTAAATAATGTACTCATTATGTATGTGTTTCCCCAAGGATAATGCTATCCATTATTCCCTGCAGTGAATAATAATTTCATTATTCACTGATTGCAGTGAATAATGAGAACAGTCAATTGTTTATAAGAAATAACTTTTTACTAAAAATTTAAAATGTCAAAATTGCTGCAACCAAAAGACAAGTGTTATCTCTCTAAGTTTTCTAAGAAGTACTCAAATGGTACATGCCGAAGAGGTACTTTAATGAAGACTCAAAAACTACATTAGTAAGTTTTTTTCAAAGCATCATCTATTAGCAACACGCGGCAATCCCCAACATTGTTTTTTAAACCATTTACCTACGTGTCTACAAACTGTATTGTTTTATTAGTAAGCCATGACAATGAATGTGTCAAAGCGTAATTCTGTAACTGATCCCAAATGTCAAAATTTGTGCGATTTCAACGCCAGCGTTATTTACAATAATTTTACATATTAGGTACTCAGAAAGAGTAATACAATTAAATTACTATTAATTTAATTGTATTACTTCTATATACTGACAGTGAAAACGAGATTTCTTTGACACCGCCAGAGATAAAGCAAGCTGCAGAAATCGCCTAATTAAACTTGTTCCCTCAAAAATCGAAAAAATTATGTGATGACATATGAATCTTTCTTAAATAGGAGAAATGAAATGAAGATGAATTAAATAAATATTAGATAGGTATTTAATAGTCGTGGACAATAGTACATTATTCAATGAGCATATAATGATGGCTATTATTCACGGGGGTGAAGTTTAAGACACGAGCCACAGGCGGGTGTCGAAAATCACAAGAGTGAATAATAGCCATTATATGCGAGTAGAATAATATACTCTGTCCAGGACTATTAAATATTTAATATTTATTTAATTCATCTTCATTTCATTTCTCCTATTTAAGAAAGATTCATATGCCATTTTATATATATAATTATTTAGATTTTTCGAGCAACAAGTTCAATGAGACGATTTCTGCAGCTTTCTTTATCTCTGGCGATATCAAAAAATCTCGTTTTCACTGTCAGTATCCTCCATTTATTTAATTATATTACTCTCCTTGAGTACCTAATATGCAAAATTATTTTATAAACAACGTTGGCGTTGAAATCGCGCAAATTTTGACATTTCGAATCAGTTACAGAATTACGCTTTGATACATTGTCATGGCTTATTAATAAAACAATACAGTTTGTAAACGCGTAAAAACAATGTTGGGGATTGCCGCGTGTAATGTAATGTACTTTCTGAGTGTTCATCAAAGTACGTCCTCGGCATGTACCATTTAAGTGCTTCCTAGAAAACTTAGAGAAACAACACTTGCGTTTTGGTTGCTACTATTTTGGCATTTTGTCATTTCTTATAAACAACTGACTGTCCTCATTATTCACTGTAACCAGTGAATAATGAAATCATTATTCACTGCAGGGAATAATGGATAGCATTATCATTGAGGAAACACATACATAATAAGTACATTATTATTAATAGTCGTGGACAAAGTATAGTATTCTATTTTAGTTGCACAACCAAAGTTTAAATAACGCCAAAAGTTATTGCATGTCTGATAACTATTTCAGGTGCGCATTGAATGGTTTCAAGTTAAATAGTGTACAGGGTAGGGAAAAAAGATGAAAGTGGTTCAAGAGCAAAGTGCGCTTATGTCGAAAAAAAATCATATGAAAAAAATATTTTTAAGAAAAAGCTTTTATTTTAAAAATCGGTACTAAAAAGTAAAAGATAATTTTTTTAAATTCATTGACCCGAAAACCAAAAGCTTTGGTCAATTGAACAAAGTAACTATGCAGTGCTATATGACCGTCCCCATAGCTTTTGGTTTCCAGGTGTATGAATTTAAAAAAATTATCTTTTACTTTTTGGTACAGATTTTTAAAATAAAAGCTTTTCCTCAAAAATGTTATTTTTTTGTTATTTTTTTCAGTTTTCTAGAATTCTCGCTAATAACAATGCAATTATTAATTATTCAGTGGCTTTATCCATGTGGCATTTAATTATGTAAACTTTATCGCGATGTATATTATATTGTATGTTCGTATATATCGTGTATTATATATAATACCTTTTTCTTATTTCCATACAGAAATGATGTCGTGACAGGAGTGATTAAAAATAATTAACTTTCTATTATTAATAAATTGACATTGTACAATATTTAGTAATGAACATTAGTGATGTAATCGATAGAGGTTACTTACTTATGCAGTGTTTTGGGCTCAGGCAATTTACTAGATATTTGTGTATTTATTTATTTAATTTAATTTTTTATCCATACTAACAGTAACGGATCCCACTACAAGGCGCAGTGGAAGTGTTTTGCGATTTACAAAATAACCAAATCTACATATTATACATACGCAATCGATTTTAATGAAATATTGGTTATCGATCATTTTGTCTCTCGGAAATGCCATTGAAACGTTTCTAGCTCTTATTCTGGAGCTCATCAGAAAGATAAAGCCACTCACAATTTATTTCATGCAAAAACCAAGACAATTTCTACAAATGCGTTTAAAATTAGATATTAAATGTTCAACATTGACTGATAGAAACAACCCATCTTCACCTATCTATTACCCAACTAGTGGTGGAACCTATATACTACATAGAGTATCCATTAGAATGAATTTTTTTTAAAGACAAGGTATGTAAATGAAATCAGTTTGGGGCTTTTCTGGTCTTTACCATAACCAGATGTGTGTTGTTAGAAAAGTACAGAGTTTCATTTTCAGTAGATTTCAATCCTTTATTGAATAGATAGGCTTTTGCTCGCATTTTTAACTGAAGTTTCATGGCTGTAAGGGGTTATGTAGATATTAGTTTACTCTGCATGGCCGTATGTAGATACTACTGTTACAATGAGAATTGTCAAGTAAAAAATGGACAAATTCATTTTAGAATTTTAATTGCTAGGCTATCGAAACAGTGCAAAGATTGGAAATTAATATATTTACAAATAGATAGATATATAGATAGATAGATAGATAGATAGATACCTTTGTAGCAAGTCACAAACTGATATACAGTTGAAATATTATTGAACAATATAAAAGAATATATAATATATAAAAGGATCTATATGCACGGGCGTAAGTACAACAATAAAATATAATTAGGTATATATGCACAAAATTACAATAATGTAAATATGTATAATTATTAATTGTGAGATTATGACACTCTAATGAGGTAATGAGTAAACTAATGCGCGTATCTAGTTTGTCTTTAGGTTTGCGTTTATAAATTCTTCAACGGAATAAAAACAGAATTTCACCATAAAACTCTTTATCGTTTTTTTAAATTTATCAAGTGTAAAATTTTTTATTTCTTCAGGTAACCTATTGTACATATTTAGGTTAAGAGAATTCTTGGTGTTTTTGTAAATTTGCTGATCTAGTATCATGACTATGGTAATTCACTGGTCTTTTATAAAGGTTTACATTTTTATGAATTTCAAGGAGCGAAACATATATAAATAAAGACGGAATCAGAAGTATACCGTACTTAATGAACCAAGGTTTGCAGTGTTCCTTAGGATTTACATTTGAAATAATTCTAATTGCCAGTTTTTGTAGCCTAAAATTTTTTATCACATTGCTCTCGTTTCCCCATAATACGACACCATAGCTAATTTGTGAATGAAAAAGCTCATAATAAGCTGAAATGAATGTATCAGTATTGACAATATATTTAAGACGCCTCAGAAGAAATACATAATATGACAATTTGTTACTGAGTTGCTCAATATGGCATGACCAACTCAGGGTGTCATCCATGACAACACCTAAAAGTTTGACACTGTCCCCCTTTGTGAAATTTTTATTTGTGGAAAAGAACAATTTTTGAGTCTTGTCACTATTTAATTTTAGCATATTGCCAGTTTTTGTTGCCTAAAAATTTTTATCACATTGCTCTCGTTTCCCCATAATACGACACCATAGCTAATTTGTGAATGAAAAAGCTCATAATAAGCTGAAATGAATGTATCAGTATTGACAATATATTTAAGACGCCTCAGAAGAAATACATAATATGACAATTTGTTACTGAGTTGCTCAATATGGCATGACCAACTCAGGGTGTCATCCATGACAACACCTAAAAGTTTGACACTGTCCCCCTTTGTGAAATTTTTATTTGTGGAAAAGAACAATTTTTGAGTCTTGTCACTATTTAATTTTAGCATATTGCAGTTATATCAAAGTTCCGCTCGATTTTCATTCTCACAAATGACATCTTGTAATTTATCTAGACTTTTATCAGAAAAGCGAAGAGTTGCGTCGTTCGCAAACATGATAACACTGCTTGGAAATAGGTAGTCAAATAAATCGTTTCCATAAATAATAAATAATAATGGACACAGGACCGAACCCTGAGGTACGCCATGTCTTACGCTTCTTAAATTAGATTGCTCATTATTTATGGAAACACATTGTTGTCTATTTTGCAAATAAGATTGAATAAGGGAGAGCGGTGGACCTTCAATTCCGTAAAAACTAAGTTTTTCCACCAAAAGCCCAAGATCGACACAATCATAGGCCTTGCTAAGGTCATACAGCGTGATCGCAGTGTGCTTACTCTCTTCAAAACCTTCAACAACGTCACTTACAAGTTTACTGATTGCATTTATTGTTGCACACTTACTTTGAAAACCAAATTAGTATCTATGCAACAATGAATATTTCTCAAAGTATTTCATTAGACGATTTTTTAGAATTATTTCAACAATCTTGTCAAAAATGGGTATTATTGATATGGGACGGAGGTTATCAGGGCTACTTTTACCCCCTTTTTTAAATATTGGTATGACTTTAGCAACCTTGGAAACATCTGGAAAAAACCTATTTATGATGCAAGTTAGAGGAAATACTAAGGTATCTAAGGTTTCTTTAATTATTTTGCTGTTTAAATCGTAAATATCGCTGCTATAGGAATATTTTAGGGCTAAGATTGCAACAGTGACGTCAAGTGTAGTAACTGGTTCAAGAAAGAATGAAGTATTTGGTCTCGGTGTATGCTCTAAGAAATGAATAGCATTTTCCTTTGCAGTTGGTAGATTTTTTATTATATTATCGGCGACTGTAGCAAAAAAATCCACAGAAACATTTGCATCTATATCAATTTCTTCGTTGGTTCTTCGTTGGCATTTTTACTGCGACAGATTTTCTTTTTAAATCTCATAAATAGTTTTTCTGCTGTTTTCCAAATCCTCCAAAGAATACGTTTCATTATAATTAAAAGCAAACAAAAAATAGTTCACTTTAAATCTGTTAAGTAAACTTAATTTTTCCAAATGGAACGGATTATTTTGTTGTTAAGGGAGCATAATATATTTAAGTATTAAAATGAAAAAGAATTTGTAACGATGAGTTTAAATTTCTGAGATACAATAAATATCTGAATTTTATCTAAAGGAAACATTTTTCTTTCTGGCTAGTCTATTAATAAATAAATATTTTTAATCTAAAAAAAATTTGCAACGATCACATGTTATAACTCAATTTTTCTAGATGATCATTCATAAAAAGATAAAAATATCTCATAAATCATATAACGGAACGTGCAGATAAGGTCCCCCAGCTCCTGTACTAATGTCAATTACTTTCAAATTGATTTACTTAACTAACCATTTAAGTTCACTTATAATCCGTTGTCCAGTATATTTTATCTTATCTTATTCCATTGCACTATAAACAAATATTTTCAGTTTATACAATAAATAAATAGTAAATAAATTTCGGCGTACAAGATTTGCTGAGATCTTACTCAGCATCACTTTTCCTATTGAAGACCAAGCATCATATAATCAACTGAATAGCTGGCAGACTTTTATTCTACAATATTGGCAGGAAGCACTCGATTATACGGTAACCATTCCTGAGTGATGTTTCAAATTATTTGTATCAGCCTTTCGACCGTCAAGGTTACTTGTATCTTCGGCTTCGGATAAAGTTTTACACGTTTTTTCTGAAAATCGCGCGCGAGTTTTGAATGACATTGCAGTGCTAATCGATTGAGTGAATTAAATCGTTTGTTTAATTGGTTTTCATCGTTTTCGTATGGTAAATATTCAATTAAACTCAAATTGTGTTAAAGCGCTTAATTTATTTAGACTTGATGAATAGTTTTCATCTACTTTGTGGTGTGATTTGGCTTCCGTTCAATTGTTCTGGAGATACTGTGGCTTTACGGAGGGCGTTTATCATCACTGCGATCACAAAAGGAAATACGCCACATTGTCAAGTTATAAATACAATATACACAAGCATTTATTAAAGTAAGTTTGCAATTCTGTTTTATCATTATTTGTATTCCTCATAAAACACGATGCAGCTATTTATGTTACTGTACCAGAAATATTATGATAAACATATATAATGTGCTTAAATGCTTTTGCAAATAGTATGAAAAACTTAGTTTACTTTCAATGTAATTTGTTATTTTTGTTATTAAGCGAATATTGCCATAAAACTTAATTCTTATCGTAACAAACGAAAGTTGAAGCTGTACATTTCAGAACAACAAATTTGAAACACGACTCGGCATTTATATAAAATACTTTTAGTGTTTAAAGACAAATTCTCTCCGTATTAGTTAATATTCACAACTTAAGAGGCATTTTGTCACCCACGTTTTTCTTTGTTGTATAGTGCAGCTCGCAGAATTATGCATATAAGAGCATGTATCCATCTTTTGAAATATGTAAGAGCCGCCCAAAGAAGCAAGATAATTCATAGCAGCATGACCGCATAAAATTGCTATATCTGGGGACCTTTATAACTCAGCTTTAGTGTTTTAAAATCATTCTATAATTTATAACATTCCTAATTATTAATGAAACAACAAACAGAATTTGGTTCTCGTGTCAATGTGAAACTAGATTTTACTTTTTTGGTTACTTGATCAAAATACATGAAAATGAATCTGTAAAACTAGGAGTACCGATAGATAAGAATGTGCCGTGAAATATTTCTATATCTGCACACATACTTTATCAATTTGATTACCTAGTTACGTAGAGGTACTGTTAAGAATCCAGTGAAAAGATTTCTTCTTTGATGTATAAAAGGCATATTTCTTGTATTTATTCTAGCAATAACCAAAATATTATCCTTCATTTAATGTATAATTTCTTAATTTTGATACACATTTGCTTTGAAAATATTTGACTGCCTTATATATGTATAATTATTGACAATTAATTATTTACTAAAATATGTATATATATTAACTTAGTAAGAAAAATAAAAACATTATAGCAAGATCAATTAATTTTACCACTTTTTCTAATATTTTAAATAGCAAGTGCTAGAACATCTTCATATTCAGTTCCTGCTTCTAGAGGTGTCCTGATGGTGTTGACTAAAACCATTTCTTGTTATATGACTTGCTTTTATTTCCACATCTACGTAATGGAGTGGAAGTATAACAGTGATCGCAAAAATGTTTTTGTTCTGCTTAGAAAGTCAAGAAGTGTCGAGATTTGAAATTTGAGAGCAAAAAATCTTTTTGCGCACGATTGCTCCGGAACCGTTTAAGATATTGACTTAAAATTTGGTACACATATTTAATAAGACGAAGTCTGGAACTAGCTTATATTGTGAACTTATTCCGTTGAAAGGCTGTTGGTAAATAGGAGAATTTAAGCACAGCAAGGTAGTAATTGTACAGATATTTGGGAGTTGGTGTACATACTAAAATCCAAGGTCCTAATTTTTTTTATGATATATATCACCCACCTACACCACTCCCATTCTATTATTGAACATAATTAAATCGAAATATTCACTTCCTTGAAATATGTATCTAGTGGAACGATATCTGAAACTAGACTATATTTTGATATGTTTCCGTCGAAGAGTTAGTGGCTAAACGTATTTCTATTGTATATTCTTTGTACCCTTATTGTTTGTTTTATATACATGTTATGACATTTTGGAACATTATATTACTATATACTTCCTGTAGTTTCTCGTTTTATAGATATTTTTTTAAAAACCAAAGTCACACTGTTCATACTAGGCCGGCCGTCGTAACTTTTATTTGGTCTGAAATTTAGAACAGAAATTTTATTGACTATTCTTACAGAAAACATTGCGCTGAACATGATGGTGACATTAAAGAAATTATGAGACACAGGCTTCATTGTTAAACAATGGCTTTTAGAAAAAATTCCCATGTTTTGACGTTTTTTGAATTTTTAACTAACACGGAAAAAAGAAAATAGAGGCAAGACCACACAGAAATGGTAGTTTTTATAAAATAAGCAAATTAGCTTATTTGTTTAAACTATTACAAAATGCTCGAGTTATCGACACACAAAAAAAACTGTAAATTCTGTGAACAAAATGCAACATTTTGACTACAATGAAATATCCGTACGCCCTTTCGTTGAACAGGAAAAAAAAGTTCATTTGGTTCATTCAATTTTTTTATAACAATTGAATGGTCGAAGATAAAATGTTGCTACAAGTCTCAAACGACGCGTATTCATTAAACATTAATTTTCTTATATCTGAACTTTTTTTTATCTCATGCACAGTTTTCGTTAAAAAGTCAAGAAACAACAAAAAATTAAAAAACCATTGTTTTTAATAATGAAGCCTGTGTTTTATAATTATTTTAATGTCACCATCGTGTTCAGCGCAATTTTTTCTATAAGAATAGTCGATAAAATTGCTGTTTTAATTTTCTGATCAAAATCGATGATTTTGACTTTACAACAACCGGCCTATACAACAAAAATGGAGAACAATTTTATTCTATTCTCTTCCAAATAGAGGTACATAGGGAAAAATAAGTAAAGCAAGCTAGTAGTATTCCAAGAACTTGGGATTAGGTGTATATACGGGAAGCCAAGGCCTAAAATATTGCAAGACCTATTGACTAAATGATCTCAAAACATATTTAACGCAGGTGCTTTTCCTCATAATGGAAAGCGGAAGAAACATCAGTTTTTGAATAATGGCAGAAAAATTAATAAGTAATAACAGTTCAATAAGTTTATTATCAAACTTGCGTATTAATTGAAATCATCAAAAGGAGACGAGATATTCATAAGAATAACAATTAATGATAAAAATTATAACACAGTAATAGCAGCGTATATTCAAACAGGTCCTACGCACTAGACTAAGTTATCATTAAACTCGAGATTTGCAGCAGTTCCGAGCTACAACAGGTCAGTCAATTATTTTCTCTCTTCTTCCGCATGCATATTCCTATTAACTAGCTCACTCATTTACTAGAGCTTTCTTGTTTAACTCAATTTAACCAACCAAATTTCGAACAAAAATAAACGTTTTTAAATGATATAAGTACGAAAACTTTTAGATTTCGTATATTCGCAATAATACTAGTTATTGTACTTATTATACTTAACTTTATTAATATCTATCCATCACTAAACCCCTAGTTTAACATTACCACTAATTATTTAGAAAATATTATCGGCATAGCTAGATAGATAGATGATTTATTTCATATTGGACAATAGGCTTGTTCCATGATATTCTTTTTATATGATTTTTATACGCTTTTATATATAGTGCTCGATATTCTTAATATGCAGTTAAAACTTTATATCATTATTTTTATCCATTCTCAAGATATAAGGGGTTGAAATTAGTAATAGTTGCAAAAACACTGCTCCCATTTGTGACTATTCTAAACTTTGGACTCGGAAATCTATCGACCACAACCACTAACAGCCGTTCAGTAGTAAGTAATTACCTGGAGTTGAATTTCATTTTAGGCATCTATGGAAAGAGGAAGATTGGCATTTTATGGATATCGTAAATTTCACATTAGAAATCGGAATTTCGGCTTGGTCTGTGCGAAAGAAAATGGCTATTTTCGTAAAAATTAAAAACCGTGCTTTAAAAATTCAAACTAAATAAACACTTGGGTTGAAAGGGTTCACGACATTTCTATAGAAAGAGGAAGATTGGAGCTATATCCTGATAGCAAGTTGTACGGACCAAATCGAAAATTCGGCTCGACACGAGCGAGAGAAAAGATGCTGTCTGGGTCCTTTCAATTTTAACCTGAAACGTCGAAAAACATGGGATTTTCAGATGCTCTTCACTAAATAAATACGTCGAGTAGAAGCTCGTTCTATGTTTCTAAGGAAAGGGAAAGTCGGCGGTAAATCGGAATCGTAAATTGCAGGACAGGCCAGGAGCGAGAGAAAATTGTAATTTTTTACTACCCACAGTCCCTCCGATGCCCGTTCTTAAAAATGAGAGGCGAGAGAGATAGCCGACATTTGTGCATTAACTACGAAAAAGCCATAAGAAACATTTCCTCGGAGTTCATTCCAACACAATCGCAATTAACACCCGAACTGAACGGCACCGATCTTGTTCCGATAAACCGACTCTTCGAAAGGTTACATTGCCATGCTCTTCTTTGCTTTTGGTCGGATGGTAAACAAATAAATAATTTTCTGGAGCATTTATACTTGTATTTCTGCATTCTGGAATTATATAATACTTAACATTATATTTCTTTGTACTCACATTGAATCGAACAAGAAGTATGTACCACAAACAATATTCTGAAAACACCTATAATTATAACAACTAAAAAGCATCAAGTCGCCGAGTCTATGCGTACGGTGACGTAGCGTCTGACCACGCCCCATTTTGGCGAGGTTGAGATTTTCAAATTCTTTTTAAGGTACTCAACGTGCGAATAAAATTATGATTTTTTGCAGATCAATTGTTTTATACTTGCACTTTCAATTAATGAAATAAAGATAAATGCCGAACAAGTCCATTACAATTGTGTACATTCGTCATTAAGGAACATTGCAAATTACATTCAAGATAAGAAACAACAATAAAGTAAATGTAATTATACAAACAACACAATAGAAAAATAAACATGAAATTTCTTTCACTTGATATTAATTGGCTACTTCTAAAAAGAATTCTGGTCTTTCTTCATTTTCATTGGAAATAATATTTCTTGTTTTGTGTTTTTCGATTGAAATGAAACCTTCTGTAATTCACTCCCATTGGCCAAATTATACCAACTTATGTTATTTGGATAAATTGAATATTTCATTTAAAATCATATAATCATGGAAGATTTAAAAAGCTAACAAACAGCTTATCCAGGTATTGTGGATTGTCAGTATCATTTGATTCGTGTTAGTATGTATTTAGACAATATCAAAGAGAGTTTAGAAGCCATAAATTACGAAGTGTCTAAGTTTGAATAAAGCGCTCTTAATAAATTATATATTTCTGTTAACTCAATTCCAACACTTGTTTTTCTTATTTCAGGCCTTATGGTCTTACTCAGGTTTAAAAATATGAGCGCAGTTTTAGATATTACTTACTTAAATATGATATATTATGCTCTATTAGAATCCAGGTTGTCATACTTGCTTGGGTAGTAGTGCTACCTATCTTCACCTAAAAATAGATAGAAATATTACAAAATAAAAAAATAAAAATTATGCTTCATAAAACTAGCACTTACCATCTGATGAAATATACACAAATGCTAAATTGTTAGATTTGAGACAATTAATTTTTCTGCATGTTACCACTTTCAACATAAAAAACAGACATTATGAAGAATTGATCATATGCACGACACAAGGTATAAAAAGGAAAATTATAAAACGAAGGCAAGTAAAAAAAATATTGGTCGGCGTAATCACTATTATCTTGCTCCCAGGTTATTTAATTGTCTACCACCTGAGATAACCAACAGTAAATCCCTAAATGCATTCAAGAATATAACTAAGAAATTCTTATTAAATTGCAATAGATCAGAGATAAAGAACCTTATAGAAATGAAATAACTGCACAATCTCATAATTTTGTTATAACTGTACCTTCAATAAAACAACAACAATTACTGTAAATAATGTGTGTTTGTCATTTACTTCTTTTTGCACTAAGAATAATTATTATAGATACATGTAAATAAGTTTTAATTTTTAACTAGTTGGTTGATGCAGCCTTTACTTGATGAACATCCATAATAAACTTAAATTTAACGAACACACTTTGGTTTGATTTTCCCAATAATTTATTAAGAACCGTAATGATCGTGTCACCTAACATAGGCTTTATCGGATGATGAGTTGATAACTAACTTACAATCTATAAACCGTCTATACCTAAATAAATACATTATCAGAATATTAACGGATTTCATATTATAAAAGTAATCAGCATAATAATAAAAGATAACTAATACATACCTTATACAAAATATTAAATTTGGAATAAATTTAGAAAAGTTATACTAATACCTACCTATCCAAATTATTTCCAAGAAATTTTAAGTAGTGGAGAATGATTTATCTCGGTTTGGTCTTTAACAAATTATCCAAACGTTTATGTTTATTAATTTCTAAACATTCCAATAAATCTAATCTCAATCCTTTACTCTCTACGTGTAAAATTTCGAAATCATCCTTAAAGAAATGTTTTTCTTCGAATAAATGATTTGCATATGTAGAAAGAGAAGAAAACTGACTTTACATATGCAAATCATTTATTAGAAGAAAAACATTGCTTTAAGGATGATCTCGAAATTTTACACGTAGAGAGTAAAGGATTGAGATTAGATTCATTGGAATGTTTTGAAATTAATAAACATAAACGTTTGAATAATTTGTTAAATGATCAAACCGAGATAAATCATTCTCCACTACTTACTATTATCTGGAAATTATTTGCATAGGTAGTATAGTTTTTCCAAATTTATTCCAAATTTAATATTTTGTATAAGGTATTTATTAGGTATCTTTTATTATAAGGCCAATTACTTCTATAATATGAAATCAGTTAATATTATTCTGATAATCTATTTATTTAGGTACTCTTCCATTTTTGTAATACAAATTACTTTCATTGTCAAAGATTCAGTATTTAAGGAGCTTATAAATTGTAAGTTAGTTATCAACTCAACATCCGATTAAGCCTATGTTAGGCGAAACGATTGTCATGGTTCTTGACAAATTATTATGAAAATCACGTTAATTTAAAATTTAAATTTTTATCTGTTTTAATTGATTTTTAATTCATTCTTGGTTAACGTTTTTTTAATACATACTGCTGTGTATCCACACTGTGGAACACTACCCAAGTATCGTGTTTGAAATCATAAATAAAATTCACAAATTTGTATGTATTTTAGAAAATAATCATAACAGTTTTACTTTAACGGATCATACAGAAGCAAGAATATCTGTGGTTTATTTAATTGATTCAAGTTCACTTATTCTCAGCGAGTAGGATGCAGAGAATGAAACTTGATATTGAATTAGAACAAAATATTTAAATAAACATAAAATGAAGTTAATTTAGTTTAAAAAGGTTATTCTAAATAGTATATAATAAAACATGAACTTATGGAGAATCACAATCTCATTTAAAATGAGTTAGAATGAAATAGGAAAACAAAAAAGTAAATTTATAAAATCTGACATTTATGTCAAAACTTAGGGCTGAAAATCATAAATTGTGTAGAAACACTGTACATCTACACAAAATGAATATTGAATGAAAGACTATTAACAGTAGTTGCATTGCAACGTGAGTAATTCAGAAATAGTAAGTCCATAGATTACAAAACACTGAATGACAATTTAAGTTTTCAGATATTTTCAAATATCATTGCAGAAAGGTGTTTTGTAAATGATATTTCACATCATGCAGAAAGAAAGGACTAATAGTATGATGTTAAATGTTTGTTGGCATATCAATTTCTTGTTTTAGTTTATAATATCAGTATTATGTCAGTATGAAAACTGCAGTACGTTTTTAACTACTAGCATTTTGTGTTTATCATTGCTATTCATCTAAATGTATGAATTAGTATTTATTTGAGATTGGAATTGTTAATTGTAGTTATAAGTAGATTTTAAGAAAATGTATGTAATATGTCAATATATTTCGAGTAATTACAATTATTCACTTAATCCTGAAAAGTAGAATAAGAAACTTATCAGGAAAATTAAAGAATTAAAAACAGTATTCAATTAAGGTAAAGAACAAACAAAACTGAATAGTTTAAATTTTAAATTAAAATTAAATTTTGAAATATTAGATCAAAATAGAAAAAAACAATTGAAATATTGGAAATTAACCCATTGAAACGAATAAAAATAACAAATCAGTTGATCACACACCGCTGAACAGCGAGCTGCGAAATATATTCATCCAAGAATAATTAATAAATTGAAAATAAAAGAAAAGTGGTGAATAATTTGAAGGTTAGAGAATTACAATCCAGATATATTGATATCAAGAATAAATTGTAAAAGTTGATTAAATATAAGAAGTGAGTATACTTTGAAAGTATTACGAAGTAGATTATCCGGAAAGCAGATTTAGAAGAGGGAAGTATTTGTTAATCCAGTTAGCAAATTTATATGGTGAAGAAATTTCAAACGTCAAGCAAGTGATAGAAATACTTCAAGGAAATCTTGAAAATAAATTGGAGGTTAGAAACAAACGTCAATCCAGTAAAGAAGAAGAAGAAGAAGCCTTGAGAGGTTAAAAAGTCAGTCAAGTGACATAATATTTCAAGGATCATAATAACCAGTTAGAGGTTATAATATAACATTACTCGAGTCGAAAGAAAGACAAGGTAAAGCTTTACAATATCAGAAATCCATGGTACATATTTATTTTAAATAAAGGCCATATTTATCATTTTAGTTAAGTTAGATTTTGTTATTTAAATTTGTTAATTACATTCCAAGTTCAAATTTGTTAATAAATTAATACTTTGTTCGTTCAATACTGAGTTTGATTTATTTAGATTGTTATCTTGATCGATGAGCATTTATTGAACTGACTTCGTTGGACCTTGAGTAAGAGTCATTTTATAGATTGTAGATAGTCATGCTAATGGTGTTCTATAGTCTATAATATTAACAGCTTTTAAGAAACTGTTTGGCGCCTAGTAAAATCATTTCAATTTACTTTTAAGAAGTAAAATTCGAACGTATAAAAATATAAAATAGATATCAGAATATAGAACAATACATACTAATCCTCCCCCCTCCCATTAAATTAATCATTTAAAATACTTACAAATGGGTTAACTATCCCACGGTGAGTCCTAGACGTTGTGAGTTATTCAGTTTATTTGAAATTAATGTAGAAGCAGTTATGAATGTATTTTCTTTGCTGTATTGAAGGTATTATAGCATTTTATAGCATAGTGTTACTGAATTATAATTGTGACATTTTTTATGTAAATAAACTATTATTATTATTATTTATTCTTATTATTGACACTGAAATAACTTGTACAGCATCCACGATGAGTTCCCTCTTTTCAACAATAGTTTCTCTTTGAAGAAATAAAAGTTTAGAAGTTACCAGGGTCTCACCTTGCACCCTCCCTATCTTTAAAATTACTAAAATTCTGCCTCTGGAAGGTGCCATGTGAAATGTTCAGGTTACTGGTATGGAAGGATAGATTTTAATAGTTTTTTAATAAAGTAATTCAGCTTAGATCCAACTATAAGTTAATCATTTAAATACTTCTTTATCGCAGCCTGACAACAATTGCTTTGAAATAACGCGACTATTTTTGTTTAGATAATTTCAATAAAATAATTAATTTGTCAGGTTCTTACTGCGGAGAACACCTTTAACGATTGTCGCGTCAGAGATAATCTAGGTCCACTACGATATATGATACAAATTGATTTAAAATGTGTATCTTAAATAATGAATTAAAATTTGACGGTGCCAGTCTATTATTTTGTCATTGATCGGCAATTGTTTACAACTGTTAATATTAGATACAAGAGCAGCTGGTCCAAAATTGTATATGAAACATTATTGACGATTTAAGCAATCATTCTAATACTTGAAAGAAAACAGAAAACAGTATATAAGTAATATATTTTGGGTCAATTTCTAAAAACCTTTAATTTAATGATTCGTTTTGGAAAATCATTTTAAGTGACTTAATTTTAAAAATGAAACAATAATGTTCTAAGATTATCGTTAATATAAAACTTTAATGTACAACGACTGTAATTAATATACGATTCAAATATATTGACCCCTCATTTTAACAGTGAATATCTCAGAAACCCAGGTGCGGAAAAATTGAAAATATTATGTGTTCATTATCTGTCTATTCTAAATCATTCACAGAATTTTAAATAATGTATATTGAACAGTTTTGAAATTCCGCTAAATTATATTGAAAAATGTCCTATTTTTAAGGAAATTTTGACCATACCAGTTTTAAATCCATTATATCTTGGGAAATATGCTTACTATGTAAATAATATTTTAGATACCGATAGAGCACTGCATTTTTTGTACGAGGAAATTTTTTAATAATTAATAATAATAATAAAAGTGCTTTATTGAATTAGTACAATTCAACAGGCCATTGACCGGGGTCCTTCAGCCTATTTTAATAATTATTTATTCTAAAATGTCACATTTATTCTCAGAAATGTGACCTCATGTTTATTCGGTTATTTATCAAGGTATTTAAACACTTTTTGATAAAATAGTTATTTATATGAAATGCAAGCAGTTTTTTTTGCATTCTTTTCTTCTGAAAATGCTTACATTTTATATAATTAACTATTTTTGGGAATAAATGCAAAATTTTACAATAAAAATTTATGAAAAAATTTCCTCGTGCAAAAAATGCTGCCTCTATCGGTATCTAAAATCTTATATAGCAGGCATATTTTCCAAAATATAATGGATTTAAAACTGGTATGGTCAAAATTTCATTTAAAAAATAGGACATTTTTAAATATAACTTAGCAGAACTTCAAAACTGTTCAACTTAGATTAATTAAAATTCAGTGAATGATTTAGAATGGATACCTAATGGACACATAATTTTTTAAATTTTTTCCGCTGGACCGTTTCTGAGATATTCGTGGTTAAAGTAATGGGTCAAAACATTTGAATCGTGTATTAGATCCACAGTAGCTAGGACAGTTTGCTTACTACATACACTACCACAAATAGAGGAACAACAGAGGAACAAATAGATTATGCATATACATCTCAGTTATATAAAAGATACAGAATTAGTTGTAATTCGAAAGTTTTAGGGATTTTTTTGGAGATTTCAGTGCTGCATTTTGATAAGTCTAATAAGACAGACACACAAAAAAATGTTTCGCAGCCCAATTCCGGAAATATAAAAAAAATGCCAAATTTAATTTTGACAAATTACCATTTGCAGAGAGTCCTAACCCGACTGATCCAAACAGACTTTGGAATCATGATCAGCGAACAAAAATACATGGGAAATCATGGTCCACACTGCGACTCCGAAAATATTCGAAAATGGCCAATTTTTGAGCATTTACAAAAAATCCTGACGGATGGCGCTAAACGCATCTTGGGAATGTATTCAAAGGTCCAAAATACTTCGGGTGCATGAGTTCAAGTTCTCGCGCACGAGATTTTGTTGTTGTTGTGTAATCGTTGATAAAACCAAACTCGATAAAATTTAAGTCATTGGTAGATTAAAAATGTTTGTGTAAAATGAAGTGTAATGGTAGAAGAACAAAACATGCAACAAACTAAAAATATAAAATTACTGTAGAATATTTGTTAATAAATAATAGTATAAAGTAAGCACTGGCGTATAAGCCTTTACGTCGTAAATGGAAACTATCTGGGACCGACCTCCAAGACGCCTCAAGTGGATTTGTGTGAGCAACCTCTGTTTATAAGGCAAGATAAACATACCAGTTGTGGACAAGAAACATAAGTTTTATGTAGTATTTTTAGTTTATTAATGTACTAGTTTATATCTTTATTAAATTGAAACAATTTTAGAAGTAAAATTGAAAAAGGCATTAAACATAGGTAATGAAATAGAAAAATGCCAGGAATTGGAATACGGCAGTTGAAAGTATTTACTACAAATACAAACTAATATACAGGGTGTGAAAAATAGTCTCTCGCGCCTCTTTCTCATAACCCGCTGTAAATAGCTCTTTTTACCGCGACGAGAGGGCTCTTCTTGCACTTCCATCGTAAATGGATATTTACCTGTGGAACGGTTAATATATAAAATGTATGTATGTATGTCTTGGCAGACAAACGAAATTAACGCAAACGGGCAGAAGGAGGTGTACACTGCTAGATTTAGAAACAGAAGAAACAGAAAACTTAGAAGAAGTATAAATAAGGAAATTATGTTAGATGGAAACTTAGAAGAAACATGGAAACTAAAAAGAAGCATCTTGCAAACGCCTACACTTCCCATCCGATGATGACAGATGGAAACTGAAAAAAGAAACATGGAAACTTAAAAGAAGCATCTTACAAACACCGACACTTCCCATCCTATATTCCTACCCCATGCGTCATGTGGCTCTCGCTGCTGACAACAAACATGTCCTATGTCCAACCCAGCGTACGCAGCCGGTCCAGCGGTATATAAAACATCCAAGGTGTGGTTCCGGTACTCGGTTTGGCCGTCCGTTGGGCGTGCTCGGCGAACGAACGAAATGCGTGTTGGAACGAAGCTCCAGACTGGAGTCGGCAGCAATGGTTACCTTACGCAAGCAAATCAATTAATCAATATGTGAAAGTAACGCAGTAAAAGTTGGCAACCAATCCATTGCTATGGATTTGAGTTACATCAAGTTAAGCGAAAAAATAATTCTTTCATTACTTTTATTCTTTTATTTATTTTTTTTAACTCCGTTTCTCAGGTAATGTGACGAATGTTGCGATCCAGACGCCAAGCTTCAATTTGCTTCAGATGTTCCTCTCAGAAAGGATCTTACAATGTTCGTGGTTTGCAACAATATAGCTTCATCAAGTGGTAGATTTGAGTACTCGCGACGCAACAAAAAGTGCTAAAAAAAAAAATACAGATATTTTTAAAAAATGCTAGAGTTACATAAACGTTTATTGAATAAAAAGCACTATTATAAATGTATTTAAAACATAAATGTGTGAATCAAAGTATGCTTAAACTAAAAACTACTAAATACCAAACAAAACAAAACCCCACAATAGTTTGTGTAAACGACTACTCGCTAACACCCGTATTATTGCCAATTTTATTGCTCTCCGGGCAGACAATGATACTAATGGTATTATTTCTTTCTTACCTCCAGCCACAGAATATTTTTCACTGCCATCTACACTGGCCTCACTATACTCATTTTCCTCATCGACATCTGAGTGAATTAGTTCTTGATCTGAAAAGTCCCATTCTTCATCGGAGTCATTTAGTTCTTCCTCCGATTCTGTATTGTATTCACTTTTTTCTATAGATGCATCTTCTGACATCCCTAATTCTCCTCCAGCTTCTTCTTCAGAATCTTCATTGAATAAAGCCTGAGCGATAGCCTCAAGTTCCTTATCGGTGAGATTTCTTGCATCTCTAACTGGTACCATATCGCTACAAAATATACTTCTTTATTCAAAAAAATTTGTTCATGTTTCTGTGAATAAAACAAATGGCAAAAAATATGTTTTACGCCAAGCAACCAAACCTAGAAGTTTTAAATTACACTTACAAAACTATTCGCTTGGCGTATAGTGTACACCAAAAAAAATGCATCACCAAATAATTAGGCTATCACTAGAGCGATTACAGTGCGACTAAGTGCAGTTTTAGTAGACACTTCAATAATAGGTTAGGTGGGATCACAGGGGCAGAGTCAGTAGTTAACAAGAATGAGAGAGTTAAAGGTTAAATTTTCCTTCACTGTCTTAGGGACAAGTCCAGTAGAAGAAATTAATAAAGGGACTACAGTAACAACTTCAAGATTCCACAATGCTTCTATTTGGTGGGCTAAAGCCTCATGTTATTATTATTATTTATCCAATAGCCACCGATAACTAGATAATGGATCTGAAGAACTGGTATTAAATAATTATTTATACACTACTGGACGGACCATATGATAGAGTTATGTACAATGCTTGCTCTATTCTGAGAGTAGTTGAATCGATGCAAAAATCAGAAATATCTGTTAAGGATTGTGACCTGTAGAGTGTTTCCTTACGTTCAGACCAACGGACGGAGAGTATGGCATTTTTCAATGTCAATTTTAAAATTCAACTCAATCTAACAGTCGCAACATTTTTTTAAGTAGAATCTACTCTTTACAAGGTGATAAACAATACATAATACTTTTCTCAAAATTACCATAAAAATTGCATTAAACGATAACATTCCAGCAATCCTCAACTTTTCGTACATGTTTCACAATTTCATGTTATTTCCCAGCGATTCCTCCCCCTGGTACATTTATTTACCATTATTTGTACATTTCAACTGTAATCTAAAATAAATATTTTACTTGCTCCCTTATGTAAACCTGGTCTTCCATATTCTATTCACACGATGCACCGTCACAATCGAACACGGTTTTTGCCTCAGGGTTATACATAATTGAATGTTCAAATTTATAATTGAAAAGACTCTTAACACCGGAGGGTAGTCAGTAATTACCTTGGAATGAGCCTAGTAAAGCTGTACCTTTGTTTCTTTTACGTTACTGAATATTTTATGTCAGAGGATTTTTAATCAAGGAATAGCAGATTAAGGGTAATTATCTGCCAGACAAAGACATTAATATTTAACTTGTGTAGAATTTCTTGAACATTCTCTTACAGTTTTTACAACTTCTATGCAGTTTTATGCACATGTTTCTTAAATAACTGAAATTCTTTGTACTTGCCCATTCAAGCCATTGCAAATCAATCCTTTTAAAATAGTTTAATAAAGACAATTTTTGTAGAAAGTTATAGACCGACCGATATCATTCTTTTCGCTCAAATTTAAAATCTCGCCATTTCAGGATATTATAGACCTATTTCAACAAACAAAAACTTTTTAAATGTTTTTTAACGATTACAATAATTCCACTGGATGAAAGAGTAAAAGATTACACAGCCCCACAAAAAAAAAGTTCAGACCACCGAACCAGACCCATGTATCCCTATATATTTTTGGTCTCTGAATCCGAATCGTACACCCCCAAAATCATTAGTTAGAGACAGAAACACCCCTGGAATGGGGTAAAAAGAAGATTAAGCTACGAGAATAGTCGTTACATCTTAACCAATCGAATTATACAAATTAAGGTTAATCGGAAGCGTACATACAGTAGATATGAAACACATCCCCAGAGAGGGGAAATAATTATCCCCCCATATATAAAAATTCGATCCAAAACAGCACTCATTGCTGAAAAAGCTCGAAATGTCTAAGTTTTGTTAACGCAATAAGGAACTGCATTAAGTCCGAGGCAATCTTCATAAACTGCCACTATAGGCCTGAGATCAAACACCCCTAAGTTTAAAGGACACGAGAAAAACAAGAGAAAACGTAAAATCCAACGAGATTTCTATTTCCACGGATGCGGAAGCTATGATTAGCTGAAATTGCGTAGTACTTCAAAATAGAACTTGAAACTTACGTACCATCAACGTCCTACAATGTCAACCCTCAAAAGGTGTGAAAAATACCCCCTATGTAAAACTTAACTGAAAAAGTTACAGTGACTTCGAAACTCCTGCGTTGTGTGGAAGGCGGAAGAAACTAGACTATGTTCGACGCTGTGTTTGAAAACCACCCTCACGGGGTTGCTACCCCATATCCGTAGGATGCTGGAAAAATAGAAAGAAACTAACCAGATATACATTTTTATGGATGCAATGATTGGCAAAAATCGTGTTGTATACTTAGGGCCATTACTTTCGGTCCCGATTAAGTTGATTTAGCATGACTAAATATGAACCAGTTGATTTGGTCACTTTCAAGCTCAGTTAGGGCTTAATCGCCGTTAAATATGGGCGTGGCTGTAGTTAAATTTAATCTTAGCATCGAGATGCGATTACCGTAGTTGATCGAGTTTAAACAAAATCACGTTTCTTGTGAAGTAAGGTTAGTAGTGACATTTTAAATGTAATTCGTAAATTTTATTTTGATAAATGGATTTACGTGAACTGGTTGAAGCGTTTGACGACAATGATGAAAAAGATTTGGAGTACGTAAATAATTTACGTACACATCATGTCAAAGAGCGACCTAATCACTTCGACATGTGCAATGATGAAGATTTTTTTCAAAGGTTCCGCTTCATCAAAAACACTGTGGCAACTAGAAATTTGCCGCAAATTGAACATGTTTCAGCTAGCGATACCCCACAGTATGTGATTGATTTGATGTAGATTAAAGATCCTTGAACTAATTTTAAATGTTTAATTTTTCATAGATACTACAAAATTGATGCAATGATGTCACCATCACTTTTTTTATGTTCTATCGTCGTTAACTCCGGTTTCAACGTCTGGCGGAACAAATGGGCTTGTTCGGCATTTTTTTTTATTTCATAAATCGAAGGTGCAAGTGCAATATAATGGATCTGCAAAAAATCAAAATCTTATTCGCACGTTTAGTAACCTATTATAAATCTCCACCTCGCGAAAATGGAGCGTGGCCAGGCGCTACGTCACTATACGCATAGACTCGGCGATTTCAATAGACTTGATGCTTCTTAGTTGTTATAATTATAAGTGTTTTCGAAGTATTGTTTGTTTTGCCTACTTCTTGAAAGTAGGGGAGTACAATTTGGTGAAATGTAAAAAACTTACAATTTTCTCTCGCTCCTGTCGGGACGAATTTTCGATTTTGACCCTGCAATTTACGATTAGGATTCATAGCCGACCTTCTCTCTTCCGTAGAGACTTAGAACGAACTACCACTCCACGTATTTATTTAGTTACCAGCATTTGAAAATTCCATGTTTTTCGACTTTTCAGGTTAAATTTGGAAGGTCCCAGAAAGCCACTTTCGGTTTTTGCAACTATTACTAATTTCAACTCCTTATAAGGAGTTGAAATTAGTAATGAAAAATAAAGGAATGAAAATTTAAACAATTAGAGATGAGTTGCTAGTACCTGAAAGCAGTTTAAGCTTGTTATTAAAAAATAACATCTTTTCCCCATCTCTAAAATGACCGGCGCGCACTGAAGTGGTCTTTAGGTGACGTGATAGCTGTGGGGCCGGTGAAATTTGTTAAACCTATGTAGACAAATGCGGCCGCGCGCATTGAGGTGGAGTGGCGGTGGAGTGATGTTTTGCAAGTGGGGTGGTGCCATTCGGTCTCCAGTAGTCTCGGACATATTCAATTTTTGAGTGGCAAGTGGTAAGTGGTGTTTGTATTTAGTATTTTTATGCCTAGAGAAGAGGTTGCATCTCCAGTGTTTTCCGTGATTATCGTATAATGCAAGACGACCAGAAATTCAACATACAATTTGTAGACCTTGTAGAAGCTCATCTCTGTCTGTATAACAATACGTCGAGATTTAACTCATTTTTATATACATTACATATGCCGTATTCCCTATTTGATGATTTTAATGATAAAGCAATGGCGGATGGCGCTGCTTGCCATTTCGGTACGCGTTACGTCACTTTGATATCATTTTGTGGCAATTCTACTGTGACACCACGTCCTAACCATTCCAATGCCGCCTCCATTCCTTTGCCATACACCACTTTGCTGCGCGCTGTGCCTAAAAAACAAAACAATAAGTTGTGTGCCCTCCATACCACCAGCGTTACGGCAACCGAAAATGGTCAATAACTAGTAACTAATGACAGTTAAAATAACCATAACCTCAATCAACATAAACTTAATATAACATGCTTTTATTTTTCATCTCTCTTCAATGTATGAACTAAAAATATAAGGTATATAGAGCGTATGTCGACTCCACACTATTTGAGTCTGAAGTAATACAGCAGAAGAAGAACCGATAAATGAATAATGCCAACTAAAGAAAAATTGGATCAGCTAACTTAGCTGCTAAATTTGTCGAAAAGTACGCAACCAAGTTTAATCCTTGGTTATTTATTTCCATTAATTAGCAGGCAGATTAGTTAACCATGTATTTAATCAAGACCGAAAGTAACGGCCCTTAGAGTTTTAACTTATGTCCTATTAATGTTATTAAGTAACTCCCCCAGAAAGGATGTAAACTACCGTCATTCAAAATGCAACGAAAAAAATATAGCATTGACTACTGAAAAAGCTATACAGCATCCTATGACATAGGGGTGGCATCTCGCAACCTCGTAGGGGTGGTTTTCAAGCACAGCGTCGAACATAGTCTAGTTTCCTCTCACTTCCACACAACGCAGGTGTTTTGAATTTTTATAGAAGTCACTGTAACTTTTTGTAGTTAAATCTTACGTAGGGGATAGTTTTCACATCCTCTGAGGGTTGATATTGTAGGACGTTGATGGAACGTAAGTTTTTACTTCTATTTTAGAGTACTACGTAATTTCAGTCAATCATAGCATTCATGAAAATAGAAATCCCTGTTGGATATTAAGTCTTCTCTTGTTTTTCTCGTGTGTTTTAAACTTAGGGGTGGTTGTTCTCAACCCTGTAGGGGCAGTTTATGAAAACTACATCGGACCTGATGCAGTTTCTTATCAGTTAGGCATTTCGAGCTTTTTCATCGATTTTTTATATATAGGGGGAGTTTTCGCCCCCCACCCCCTAGGGTGTATTTCATATCTATTGTACGTGTTATATAATTATCGCACTCATTTACAAATTGAATTTCATTTCCTCCCTTCTTTCTGACAACTTGATGTTTGTACTTGTTAACATAAAAAATATGCTTTTTTATTTATTAATGTATGTTTAAACTATTATATTTTTTAGTGTCTATTATTGACATTGAATCTTATTGTAACTTTAATGGACTTCACCGTAATTGCCTCAAATAATTTTAATATCAATAAATTAATATTCTTGCATGTAATATGTACAAATGATAAAAAAAATTATGTTTATTAGCTCTGATAACCGAATCGTAGATTATTTTTGGACGAGTCAGACCAATGCTGAATCGATACAAATTGTGATTTTGTGGTATGATAGTGTATTTTTATTTAATTCGTGGTAGTAGGATGTTATGATGTACTTTTTATAAATATTTGTTTATCATAATAAACATTTCACAGTCATGAGAACACGCGGTATCGAAGAAAGAAAGTGATGATTTCGAAAAGCAAATTGTTTACCTAAGCCGTTGATTTACCACAGCCGATACAAGAACTAATTTGTTGAGGGCTAATTCGACTAATAATTCACAAAAGAAATAAGTAGTAATATTTTAACTATTAACCTTACAAAATACACTACAGATATTAACACAGTGAACATCACTTACACTGCATGCGTGTATCGCCATCCAAGTTAACATCATCTGGAGATTAATTGAAACTTACATTACTGGAAAATAAATTCTTCATATGTGGTAGGAAGTTCTAAAAAGAAAAGTGGAAGAATTAAGATAAGAGAATGCCGCAGCCAACATTTAGATAATATCTATTAGATTCCTGCATAAGACTATTTATTATTAAACATATTTTTGTTTGTCCGCAATCCCTAATTCTCAAGGTTCCGATCTATAAAAAAATGCAACTTTTAACGTAATAAATATTATATTAATGGGATGATTATAATGGTTTAATAAATATAATTTGATAATATAATATGTAATTGTGCGATGTTTAGCTCATAAATAATTTAAATGCGTTGAAGTAATGTTCCAATAAAACACATGTAAATAGACAAAATATTGTCATCATAATGGTTAATAAATTAGAAGTAATCTGTATTATACAGATTATTTCATCGTTTTCTACAACTTTCATATCTCTAATTTTCCATGATATTCTTTTTTTTTGTCACATGCCAGTTTTAAAATCGCGTATATATCAACTTAATCTCCCCGACGGACTGTCGTAGAAACATCCATGACAATAAAATATTTACATGACTAAAATACTTTGTCTACTCTTATTATATTATATTACATATTAATTAATGAACAGCTTTTGAATAGTAGGTTTTTAATAGTATCCATAAACAAATAGTTATAATAATTCACTGGTGAGTTATTATAACTCTCTAAATACAGTCAATTTTGTTTAACTTCATGCCTACCTTGTCCAATCGGTGTAACGCGCAACATGAAATAGAAGGCGCTGATGGCAGCTTAGAAATTAAATTCAGGTAGACTGCCATTTCTGTGCTTGATATTGAAAAATTTTATAATAAATTAAAAAATATGACGTTGTACCAAATTTGATAACTATATGCAAATGATTGTATTTATTAATTGTTTTAATCAAAGTCCGTCCATGGAACCTAAAATGAAACGTGAACCACCTTGTATATTTATCAAATTTGATTCAACGTCATATTTTTTAATTTTGAACAAGTTTTTCTTATATAATTTTTCAATATCTAGCACAGAAATGACAGTTTACCTGAAGCGAATTTTATTTTTAAGCTGCCATCAGCACCCTCTATGCATATTTGAAATTCTGGCGTAATGGAAATGTCTTTTGGGTCAAGCAAGAGTAGAATACATAAAATGGTGTTCATAGTAAAAAAAAATCGTAAAGGTATTTACACAGAACTTTCCTCTTTATTCATACAAGACGGTCACTCTAAAAAATTATTAATTAAGAGATCACATGAGAACTATAATCGCCATGTAGTTAGTCCTATTATTAAAGAGAAAAGCAGATACATTTTTTCCATCATCTACTGTGGTGGGGGAAATTTTTTTAAAATTTTTTTGTTTTCAAAATTTTTTTGTTGAAATAGGTTCAGAATATAATGTAACGTGGAAATTAAAAAAATCCATCATCTATTTTATTGTAGTGGTAAACAAATTTAAAAAATATATATAATTTTTAGATTGTCTTGAAACATGGAAATTTCAAATTTGAGTAAAAAAAGTTTTTTCCGTCTTCCATTGTATACAAAATTTTCAAAATTTCAAAATTTTCTCTATTTTAAATGTTCATGTTTTTTTTTTTGAAATAGGTTTAGAATGTCACGAAACGTGGAAATTTTAAATTTGAGCTAAAAAATATTTTTGCCCATCACCAATTTTATAAAAAATTCCAAATTTATTTTTTTTTCTATTTATAATTTTTTTTTTTTTTTTTAATGGGTTTAGAATGTCACGAAACGTGGAAATTTTAAATTTGAAAAAAAAAATGTGTTTCCCTTATCTAATTCTGATATATTTTCCAATGTAAGACTAACCATTTCTTCGGTGGCAGCGGCGTCAGACAGACCGACAGACAGACATACAGACCGACCGACCGACAAACAGACAGACAGACAGACAGACAGACAGACAGTCAGACAGACAGACAGACAGACAGACAGGCAGGCAGGCAGACAGACTGACGGAATTGAAAAACCTATAGTTTCGTAATCTACATGAGCTGAAACAATACTTCCCTTCGGTATACGAGGGAAGTAAAAAGGCGAATTTCGTTTTTAAGATGCCATCAGCGCCTTCTATACATTTTTGAAATTCAAACGTACTGAAAATAGATTTTGGACGAAGCAAGAGAAGAATACAGAAAATTGTGTTCATAGTAAAAAAAAATAGGTTATTTGCGCCTATAATATCGCTTTTTCGTGGACACATTGTATATCGGATATTACCGAAACTAGAGAAAATAATATGACATTTCCTAATCTAATAACTTCAGATATTGGCTATATACTTAATATTAAAAGAGAAGTGCCGTGTCCAAACCGAATTTGAGTCAAATAAGAATTTTTAAATTTCATCTTATACCTGTTTAAAATGCTTTAGTCCTCCACGGAAATTAGCATTTGACCTGGACAAAATTTGTAAAAATCTGAATTTTTGCACAGACGTTTTTGAGGTGTTTCAAACCCAATTCCATAAAAATTACAAAAATTCTAACATGGATACCAGAGATATTGAAGGTCAAAGTTTTTTGCAAATATCTCGCGTCCTATGCATCGGATGCCCATGAGGTTAACGTGAAAGTTGTAGAGAATTAAATTAACTATAAGTTGACTTTTTATTTTTTACCAACCTCCCTCTCCCTTTTCGAGATATTCAAGGTCAAAGTTTCAAAAACATGGTCTTTCGCAAATATCTTGCGCCAAAAAAACAGACAGCAATAAAGTTAACATGAAAGTTGTAGATAATTCAATTTTCTACAAGTTTGACCTTTTGCATTTTCTGCCAAAACCTTGCATTTTCGCGATATTCAGGATAAAAATTTCAAAATACGAATATCTCGCTCCCTATGCGGTGGTCTGGGACTAAGTCTACATACACGTATTTGCAAAAAAAACTTATTTTTAAACTTCGGCCTTGAATATCTCGAATAGGGCAAGGTTTTAGGAAAAAATGCAAAATACCAATCTAGATAATTGAATTTTCTACAACTTTCATGTTACTTTATTGTTGTCTGATTTTTTAGGGAAAGATATTCGCAAAAATACAGATTTTTGAAATTTTGACCTTGAATATTTCGAAAAGGGGTTGGGGATGGGGTTGGGAAAAAATAAAAAGACAACTTGTAGATAATTTAATTCTCAGATTGACCTCATGGACATTCGATACATAGGACGCGACATATTTGCAAAAAACTTTGACCTTCAATATCTTGGGTAGCCATGTTGGAATTTTTATGATTTTTGTGGATTTGGGTTCGGGATACCTCAAAGAACGTCTGTACAAAAATTTACACTTTTACTAATTTTATCTAGGTTTCCTCATTTTTTTGCCAATTTTCGTGGACTACTTCTAAATATTAACAATATGCAGGATCATTAATTTCTAGTGGTGATTCTAAATAAAAAAATATGAAAAAAAGTTGGGTCTGGAAATTCTTCCTAATAGCGCTGCGGGCCCCTGGGGAACGAAAAATTGACATTTTATTTAATATCTCAGGAACAATTTGAGCTACAGTGACTAGTTTTTACACGTGATTCGATGTCAATAAAGGTTATTATCTGATGTTATCTACCAAGGGTAAATTCAATCAGAGGTGCACAAAATTGGAAAAGAGTGACTTACCTCTCCTCCCAATTTTTTTAATGTGAGTTTTCTTTGATTGTTTAATCATAATATGATTCCTTGGCTATAAACACACAGGAATTTTTCCAGTCTTCTTGCGTAAACATAATTTTTTAAATGAACCAGTTTGAACATTTAATTTAATTTATTTATCTGTAAAACCAGTTGAGTCCTTTAATTTATTATTTTCCCTTAGTTTATTTAAGAGAATAATAAGTGCAATTTCACTCATTTTAGTGCCCATTTTAGAGGCCCACGGCGCCCTTAGAAGGGATTTCCGAATCCATGTTTATATGAAGTCTTTTTCATATTTTTTTATATAGAATCGCCCCTAGAAATTAATGATTGCATACCAGAAACACCATGTATGTTAGTCCATAAATAGTGCGGAATATATCCTATTAACTATATTTTTTGTTTCAGATTGCATGAAAGGCCGGTGGTGATGGCATAGCCGGCACGGGCGCGGGTCGCAGAGAGCATGGCCAGAGTGCAGATGGTCAGATGGACTTGGGCTGTGTTGGCTGGACTGTGCGCTCTGGCCACATGCGAAGTAAGTTCATTTAAATATCCTTTTCAACTTTTGTCTTTTAAAGTTTCTAAATAAATCGTATATTTTGAATCACAATGACTTAATTAGTGGCTCGATTAAGTTATTCCCTTTTGATATATATTTACCGTTGCTATAAAAAACAATTTTTATTAACAGTGTCAAAGAATTTTGAACAAATTTCAAAAAAGACGATATTTAGTAGTGGAGCAGATACTGCTCTTTGGTGGTTCCTTCAAAGTCTGAGGAGGTATTTGCGTATACAACTGCATTATGAAATGATAATAGCTAGGTGCTATTTAAGCAGTAAACTGGAACTTTTTATTCAGAAATTATCCAATATAATGAATCTATGTGTATGACAAAGTAAGGCCTCATAGAGAGATAATGCAAATCCCGCTCTGAAAATGAAATGAAAATGAAAATTGGCAGTTGGAATGGATTGTCAAATGGATATAAAACCTACTATTGCTCAAAGCCTTAACCTTACAAACCATATTTGGCATGATCCTAAAAGAAATGTAGTGGGTCAAATCTAATAATTGAAATTTTACCCCCTTCCTGTTGACCAATTGATCTGAAATTTGGTACACCTTTAGTTCTGATGACAATGCAATTATGTATATTCATTTTCATTGTAAATCCAAGACGGCCGCCGCATTACATATTTTTTTCAACCTCTTTGGTGTGGGTATCAAATAAAAGGGCTTAACTTGTAGAATACAGAACACCATAAAAAAATTCAAAATCCAAGGTGGCCACCACAAAATGGCGGATTACTTTTTCTGTTCAATCCCCTCAATATGGGTATCAAATGAAAGTGCTTGACAAGTAGAACACACTACACTTTAGAACTAACTAAAATAAAAAACTAAAAACTAAAAACTTAAAAATGAAACAAGTAAAAGAATTTTTTAATTAAACGGTTTTATTGTAAAGAAACATAATGATGATGCAGATAATATACCAAAAGCTAAAATATAATTAGGTAGGCATCAGGTACCAGTCATCACACCACTGTCCTCGTCAATCCAGAGCATTGATCAGACTAATGTAAACTCGTGGCGCGTAGCGTAACGTATGTAAATATGTCAATGGTCGTTCTGCGATGTCGCACGGTGATAGTGACGGATTTACTTTTACACACATTTTGCATAAGTTGTCTATTGAGTAGATGCATTCAAAGCATACCTATAATGATATGAGCGGTTGACTGACTGTAGATAATAGAAATTCAACTCGACCCACGATTTTATTTTAGTCTGATCAATGTTCTAGATTGATTAGGAGAGTGGTGTGATGACTGGTACCTGGAACCTATCTAATTATTTTTTAGCTTTTAGTACATTATCTGCATCAGTATTATATTTCTTTACAAAAAAAAAACCATTTAACTTAAAATATATTTTTTTTACTTACTTTGTTTCTCACTTATTTAACGTCAGCCTATTTCCGCTACTGAGGCCTATCACCGACGCCAGAAAACGAGCTAGTCCATACATGGAGAGTTTTCCGAACCTCTTCTCTCTCGAAGAGTAGGAATCTTCTACTTGCCAACAGTTAATAGACATCCCCTCCGAAGAACGGTATATCTGCTATGAAACCCCCGCCTAAAGGACTCTAGAGGAGAGGACTCTATTTCCCTGGACTGCGTTAGCCATCCAAGCACTAACCGCGTTTGATGTTCATGCATTTTCGTGATACGAGTATAGGCAGGCGTATCTGCGCTCACTCCGAGCGAAATTCATATTTAAGGTTTTTAATGTTAAATTTAATGAGTTATAAGCTTAGCAGTATTATACATTCAGCTTGCTTCTTATGTAGTTAGGTCACGGTGTACAAAAATAAGAAAATATTGCGTCCATAACAAATTCATTTTAACCATTTTTGTTCTCGTGTATTAGGTATGACTTACGTTATCAGTCTTCCCCAGACCATAAGTGAAATCGACAAGAAGTTTTATTTACTTTCTTTATTCTATTCTTAGTTTGCAAATTCCAGAAGACTTACCGCTATTACGTAATAAAAAATATAAAGGGAAACAGAGCGATGCTTTTCCCTTATTTTAAAATTAAGTATAATTTTCTTAGTATGGTGGCAGTAACTGCCTTGAACTTATGCAAGGCCGCGTAATAAAACTATTTACATGTTCAATGAATTCGAAAGATACTTGGGTACTACCAATTACTAAAATAATACCAGTTCTTTTAAAAATAGATTAATTTTTATCTTTGATGAATTATTTTCTTAGCGCGATTTTGGCAGTAATTATTCATAGAAGCAAAATCACTGGTTATATAGTATTTCTTGTTGGCCTGGTTTAAAACTGTAATTTAATTGATTGTCTTGAGTGTCATCATCCGCGCTTTTCTGCAATTTTTGCCCATTCCAACAAATGACATAGAACAATTACAAAATCAACTACCAATAGCCAAACCTTCCTAGGTTCATAAGGGCATCCACACAGTCCCATTGTAACACCTCCGGTACAAGATAGACAATCAATAGGTAGAAATTTATACCAAAATTAATACCCGCAAACAAGAAATATGGTTGATAGAAGAGAAAATTCTAAGAATGATTTGTGTTTCGATGGACTCGATCTGAAATGGCGAATTTAACATAGAAAATTGAAGAACTTGAAAAAAATAGTTTTTCGCAAATAAAAAGAAAAATGACTAATCGAGAAAAGTTGAATGAGAAAGTTGTAGGTGCTAAAAAGGTCATTCGATTTTTTAAAGTATCAATTATGATAACACTTTTCGAGATATATCGAAAAATAAACTGTAAAAAATCGGCTTTTCTTTTTGAAAATTGGCTAGCCTTGCTCAACAGGGTTCTACAGAAACGATTTTGGGCAAATTTTTTAAATGAATTAAAACGGTATTATTAATTTTAAGGGTAAATATTTGATTTTTTTAGGTTACGTTCTTCTTAAATAATTTTATCAATTTTAATTTCTTCTGGGTTCCAGAAAGTCGTAGCACATTTTTTTTTTTGTAAATTCATTAATAATTTCAGTAATCGATTCCCGTATGTCATTTCGGTAAGCTTATTTTTTTAAAACAACCCAAAAAAATGCAATTATTTTAAAGCCATTTATTTACCCTTAATATTAATAAAACCGATACAATTCTTCTACATCATGATAGGAAAACTCTTTATAAAGAAAATGAGGCTAGTATCGTTACAGTAGAGCCCTCCATTGGGCAAGACTAGCCGATTTCCGAGAACATCTTTTATTAGAAAAATCGATATATCTCGAATAATAAAAGACATTTTTCAATTTTTTAAAAACTTGCTTTTTCGGCTTACTTACGGTTGACAGTGAGTATTTAAACGTACATTTTAAAAAGGTACAGGAAAGCCAAGAAAAGCCGATTTTTTACGGTTTTTTCGATATATTTCGAAAAGCGTTATCGCAATTGATACTTATAATTAGCAGTCGATAGATCTTTTTAGCACCTACAATTTTCTCATTCAACTTTTTTCGGTTAGAGTTATAGTTTTTTTGTTTTTCATGAAAATCTGTTTCTTTCAATTTCAGATATTTTAGGTTAAGTTCGCCGCTTCAGATCGAGTCCATCGAAACACAAATCTGTCTTAGAATTTTTTCTTCTACACAACCGTATTTTTTGTTGCCGGGTATTAATTTTGGTAAATTTAGCATTAAACCGTGACAGGTTGATTGGGCTAAAGAATAGTGAGGGGCTCTTTAAATACTGTCGGATTTTTCTTTATTGAATTCTAGTAGGTACTTACAAAAAAAATGTGTCGGATGGGTAGACAGACGAACCTTTTGAAAATAATTCCAAATTTGACGACACAATGAAATGATAAATGTTCCATTGCGAGTGATACTTGCGAAGTTATTGAAGTGCTTCACAAATATATGTTAGTTACTGTGACAAGTATGATAATAACTAATTATAATTATTAATGTATATTGATACCTGTATGATAATATAATTATAGTCCATTACTCTATGAATTAACGACCAGTTAATGTCTGTTATTTCCGTTACATCGCTGGTGTACACTATACATCCAAACATTTTATTAAATTATCGTGATGCACTCACTCTTAAGTTTATTTTTAGGTGTAGCAGAAACGCTCGTTCGTGATGAATTACTTTTCATTCTTCTTGAGTAGTGAGGAAGATTGATAACTACGTCAGGCACATTTGTGTAGTGATGTCAGCAACATCGTTTTACTAAATTGGCACTGACTGTTTTATATAGATATATATTTCAGGCCTAAACGAAACATGTTTCTATCCACTTTTTCCAACGACTTGTTTGGATAGTAAACTGAAACGGATAAGTGCAGTGTTTATAAAAATAGTATTTCAGGAATAAGGTATGCGTACTCACTGACATAGTTTTTTCGATTTTTCTAGATATGTGTCATGGGATTAATTTCTATAAAGATTAGTTCGATGAACGTTTGAGGATTATTAAGTTATTTCTCCAACAGGTTACATACCTTTGTGGAAGCTTGAGTGCGAGGAATGGTGCTACTATTTACATACAGGGTGTAACTAGTTTCATGTCATTAAAAAAAAATGGTGGCAGGGAACGACAAGACAAACAAAAAAACCTTATATAACATGGGGTCTAAAGCTCATCGTTTTGGAAAAAAAAATAAACAAAAATTTCGCAAATTTTCAATAAAATTTTTTAAGAACTGCTGGAATATTGAGGTAGGTTTAGATCTAGATCTGATCTGAAGAAAACTATAACTCTCCCTTGTGCAGTATTTTAGTTACTGTGGGTGTTTCGTTATGTACACAGATTCAATCCGCCGTTCGTTGTTTTTGTTATTTTTGAATTTCGCGTCATTGTGTATTTACAGTTAAGATTTATTTTATTGACTTACCGTTCAAGTTGTCAAATTCTTGATTACGTACAGACACAGCTTACTTGTTCGTTCTTTTTGTATTCCATTTTGGCTTTTGTACCAAGTTTTTATTTTATTTTTCTTTATTGACAACGTTAGTTGATAGTTTAGTGTTTAGTGTTGAACGAAGTGCGTATGTCCTTAATTCGACGTACTGAACTGTGTATTGATGCAGACGCAGAGATTTTGAATCATTTAGGCAGGTAGTAAGCTTCTAACCCAGGACACTCATCTATGTTACAAATGTTAATACACCACATTTAAATTTTCTAAATTATAAACAATCCAATATTCTGATCCAAATTAAAAAACACACATGTAAAGAAATGCTCTGTTTAAACCTCTGTGGCCATTATTTGCTTGCAATTGTGCACGAAGAGAGAACGAATTATTTACCTCTTTACACTTGCCTCAGTTCAGTTGAGGCGGTCCATCAAAGGCGGTCGATGATCCTTTGACAGCGCAGACCACCGCGTGTGCCGGCGAGCACTTTTTTATGACAATTTAAAAGTTGTGTAATTGGGAACTACATCCATTGACCAAGAAAAGCAGTGGTTCTCAATAGTTGTCTACCATAATATTAAAAATATTGACCTAGATCAGTTTTTTACAAAGTGCCCCTAGAGGGAAAAGTCATAAAGGTTTTTTGTTTGTCTAGTCGGTCTCCATTACCACTTTTTTTAATGACATAAAACTGATTACACCCTGTATATTTTTTTTAATTAAGAGAAATTAATCAAAAATATCCATTTAACCAACATTTTAAAATATTCAATACATAATGTTATAGAAGAATATTCCTCTCTTATTTACAACGCCTAGGAAAACTAATTGCAACCTAGGCATGTTTGCTTCATTTTGCTGTATGGCATGCCTGACGCTATCATGCCATTATTGCAGTATCTCCTTAGACCCATGGCCAGAGTTCGTTCCTATCCGCCCATCGTTGATATCAGCCCAACGTTTTGGATGGCGTGGAAGTATAATAATATTAAAAAAAAATTTATTCAATTTTAGAGAAGAAAACATTTCTGCCAGTCTATCTGTCTGTCTGTCTGTCTGCCCGTTTTGAACTTTTCTTTGCGCGTTTTCTCTGGAACGGTTTAAGATATTGACTTGAAATTTGGTACACGTATGTATTAATTATATCGAGATCTGGAACTAGATTATATCATGAATTGATTCCATTGAAGGGTTGAGGGTTCATATGGATAAATAGGGGAAATAAATAAGCTAGTAAGAGTCCAAAGACTTGGACACGAGAAGCCAAGGCCTCATTTTCTTTTTTGAGATCTGCCACCCCATCACTACCTCCAACATTCCCACTATATTAATGAGTACAAAAGTTAGAGGTATTCTCATTTTTATAATTGTTAATAAATTAAACACTGCTTTTAGATTAATCAATCAATATATTATAAATACTCTACATATGTTTCGGCTTATTAGGCCTTTATCAAGAGTATTACATAGTGAATACTATTCACTATGTAATACTCTTGATAAAGGCCTAATAAGCCGAAACATATGTAGAGTATTTATAATGTATTGATTGATTCATCTAAAAGCAGTGTTTAATTTATTAACAATTGTTTTCAAGATGTTTTACAAGGTACCTACCACAAGTTCGGTTCACTCATTTTTATGGTATATAGAACCTACAATCGGTTTTATTAAACAAGCCATCGTGTCGGTGGATTTACAATAATAGAAGGTCAATTTGTTAATTAATTACTGTATCGTCTAACTATATGCAATCTTAAAAATTCATAAATTAATCGGGACCCTAGAGAGAAATTGAAATTGTCTACCTTGAGGAGAGGAGCCCCGAGCCGCCATCTTGATTAACGGTAGTAAGAACTGCTTTCTTTCAAAATAATTCCTCAGGGTTGATTCTACAACAAAAATGTTGTAACAAACTGGAAGAAGACAAAATTACTTACATTTATAGAATAAAAATTTTTTTGATCAATTATGGAACGAGTTGTATAAGTGTGGCTGATCACTGGTGTTGACAAATTGTTCACAGGTATATTCATGTTATTTTTGCTGCGTTGATTTTCTATAATAGTTGCATGTGACCCAGTGAAAATAACTTGCCACTCTATTATATCTGTGACAGATGGTGCAAAAGTAGTATGTCCCACCACCGCACTACTCAACATGTCCCTCGGCACTTTCTGTCAACAAATATTTCAGAATCATTGTCTTGTGGTATCTTTCATTTAGTGCTTAATCCTGCGCTGCTACCGCTAAACTTTCCGTTTTCCAATATGATTATTATTATCAGTTATTACTATTATACATTGCAGGTAAAATGCCAAGTAAATTACCACAATTTTTTTTACATGAAAACCAAGTAGAAGAATATTTAAATCATTCGCCCAGAAAAAGAGTTTCTTAACAGCTAGTAGATTAGCAATATTACAAAGATGAATCAATAACTTGAACAATACTTTTATTCTTGTTTCAAAAAATCACTTTATGTTATGTAATTGAATCCCTAACAAACTATCAATTTCTTTCAAACTTGAAAATACAACAAATAAACTTTCTACAGAATACCAATATATAAATCGTCCTTAGAACAATAAAAATGGACGAAGTTACCCAGATAATTTTTATTTCTATTTACGGTCTATCCGGCAATCGATTGTATCCTCGAGTATTATCTCACGTTTCCCGCTTTGACTTTCTTTGTGCCGTATATTAGATACAAACAGAAGAAAAGAAACAAAAGAGTGTGATAATATTTTTAAAATCTAATTACGTGCAGGATCCCTATACAATATTTTCCATTTAGCCTCTTTTACTGGAGCAAAACGATTTCATCTTTTTATGGAACACAAGTGGGAATTTGATAAGAGAAACTTTTGCCACGCTTTCGGAATAAATGTCGCAAAACTGGATAACTTCATCCCCACACTTATTTATTTAACAGAACGATATATCATTATGAGTTACTGTAAAAGCTGTTACTTATTTTTGATTAATTATTTTAATTCGGGCCGTGAAATTTTCTGCTTTCCTCAAATCTTTTTAAATTTTAGGGACAGTCAGAAGAACAAATAATAGATAAAATAATGTTCAATTACATAAAAATACACATATGGTTAAAACTTGGTAATAGTAAATCCTAAAACACGTCAATTTTTAATTCTAAATTGACATTTTTTTGTAATTTTATATCTCCACCTTCGACCCCATTGAAGTGACAGCAATCCCTTTAAAAATTTAAAATAGAATGAGTTTGCGTGTGATAGCTCGTTCGAAAAGGTTTTGAATTCTCTATCCAGTAATTTAAGGTTTTTTGAACTTTTTATATTCTTCATCAAGAAAATTAAATATGAAAATTTTAGTAAATAACTCAAACTCAATGTTACAAAACCTAAATTCATGATTTAATTAACTATTCAGAAATATGCACGCATTAATATAGATGATATTAACATAAATATATCTGATATCAAAATTGAGATGGTGCCTGAAATAAAATACTTTGGATTTATTATCGATAACGAGTTAACATTTAAAATCCATTTTAATTATACTTAAAAAAAATTTATGAAAGAAACTGTTCTTTTTCTAAAGAGTGGCCACTAATTTATCAATGAATCCCAGATTCACAGTCTATACAGGGTGTAACATAATGGAATGTCATAAATGAAGGAGCGTATTCCTCGTACGAGTTTAAGAATCTTTTGTCACATAAACAATTGTCATTAGAATCTTCGTTTACAAGATACAGGGCGTTGTAGTTTTCAAAAATACAATTATTTCCCTATATATCTTTTGAACAAATGTAGACATTTACCTGAAATTTTGTGTGTAGAATACATGATTAATATTGTACTTAAATTTAAAAAATGAAGCCCCAGCTTTAACCTGTGACGTAGATTTGAAGTATGTAGGTTACCTTTTTTCATAAAGTTATGGCACTCCACTGGGCCAAATTTTTTTTGTACTTTTTTTGGATTTTAAATTTAATTTTGAAAAGCAATGTTCTTTTGACATTTTTCTGCATATTTTACAGTTTTAAAGTTATTAAAGTTTAACCGTAGTGATGCATTGTTAGATAAAATAATGCGCCAATTGTATCTTACAAAAACAAGTGGGCATCTGTCAAACAGTGTTTAGATGATTAGCGTCCAGTCAAATTTATTGATTTGAATTGTCGATTTAAATTTAAAAAATGGTATACTACTTTGTAAAATTGACAGATATGCATTTCTGTTATGGGCTTTCTAATGGTAATAATGTAGATGCAGCTGCACGTTATGCGGACCGCTTTCCCAACCGACTTAATGGACGATCTTACCTAAATTTTTTTCGAGATAATTTGCCACTTCTAATGGAGTTTGTTCGATTAGCCGTAAGGCAACTGATTTTTTTATGCATGATGTTGCTCTACCTTATTTCTCCTTGCTCGTACGAGCATGTCTCAATGAAACTTATCACAATAAATGGATAGGTCATGGAAGACCTATAGCATGGCCAGCCCGCTCCCCATACCTGAATCCACAAGATTATTATTTATGGAGTCATTTAAAACAATATATTCTGTTCATATTCCCAATGTACAAACTCTTCTTCATAGGATAGAAGAAGGATGCCAGCAAATTTGCCAGGATCCTGGAATATTTGGTAGAATAAGAACATCTATGAGACAACGTACCCAAAAGTGTATTGAGACAAATGGACGTCAGTTCGAAAATCTCCTGTAAAGTTATTGCATCAATTTCTTGTTTCGTTTATCTTTGCTAATTTTTGTTTAAATTAAAAATTAAAATATCTGATGAGTTTGTTTTTCTTACATTTGGCACTTATTAAAGCTGGGGCTTAATTTTTTAAATTTAAATACAATATTAGTCATGTATTGTACACACAAAATTTCAGGTAAATATCTACATTTGTTCAAAAGATATATGGGGAAATAATTGTGTCTTTGAAAACTACAACACCGTGTATCTTGTAAACGAAGGCTCTAATGACAATTGTTTATATGACAAAATATTCTTAAATTTGTACTAGGAGTACCCTCCTTCATTTATGACATTCCATTATGTTACACCCTGTATATCCAACTATAATTAAACCACACTTTGAGTATTGCGCTTCTTCATTGTACTTCTTGGAAAAAATAGCAGAGCTTCTCTTCAAAAGCTGCAAAATAGGGGAATGCGAATAATGCTTCATTTCAAACGATATGCTTCCATTAATATGACGCTAAAATGTCTTGAAGGGTTCTCAGTAAAGCTAAGAGCTAAATATTTAACTATGACCTTTGTTTATAAAATTTCAAATAAACACCTGTATGTAAACATTACCTTCAATAATGAAATTCATGACTACCTCAAGAGAAGTAAGGATAATATGCATATCAGTAGAATTTATACAAAAAATCAATGAATCGTCTGTTCTTTAAAGGATTAAATGAATATAACAGTTTTCCAACTGAAGCTAAAAGCTCAAAGTCACTAAAATTTTTTTAAAGTAATTTAAAAAAATCTTACTTCTAATGTTTTTAACTGTATGTACATTGTATTTTTCTTTTATGCACTTTAGATATTTTATATATACATGTATTCTCTAATATATTGATTACAAGTAGCAAAATTGTTATTTAAAAAATATAGTTAAAAGTTTGCTATGCATTTTACGACATAATAGAGTAACAAGCTGCTGAAATTGTTTGAAAGTGTTTCAGTCAACTAGTTCTAAAAGTACAGTGTTGTCCTAAGAATAGCGTAAAACAGATCCTCTAAGAATCTCTAGAATATCCTAAGGATATAAAAAGTATGTACGTAGGTCATCCTACGGATATTGAAAGTAGTTCCACTTCTAGATCTCAGGAATGGCATATCTTTGAATATGCTCAGGATATCTGCCATATCCAAGCTTTATATTCATAGGATATACATAGGATAAGCATATGCCGTTTTAGTTAATGTTTTCGAGATATGGATTTGGAGACGTTTACCGTGAATTTTCCACATAGCCCAACATCTTGATTCTCTCAGAAGTACATCTGAAATTATTCTCTCAATTATCTCATTTTATTGACCGCACTAATCGGAAAGAGGACAATGTGGTACGGTTAATGTTGAGGGAAAACCAGAGAATAATGGGTCTTAGAAGACGACCTCCAAAATATTGGGCTCATGGAAGCAATTGATGGAAAAAAGCTTTTGTGATAGACACATAATACTTCCACGATAGTAAATAGGGAACAGCCAAAAATATCGCCCTAGAATTTGATGCATTAAAGAGTCAACGATTCAATTTCAAACTTTGTCATGAATTGTTTATCCGTTTAAGCCAACATTTTCAATTAAAAATTGGCGTAATGGTTTAGTTTAATTAGAAGTTTTAATTAAGTTTCATTTAAGTCTATGCATTACTATTATAGTTATCTTCAATTGTTAATAGAAAGTTACATTTGTTGTTTATTTGTTGCAAGTAAAGAAGTAATTTTATTCCTTGAATTTTTATTGCGAACAATTTCATATTTTGTTGTCACGATATAATTAATACTATAATTTGCTTATATATTACCTTACCCTGTAAGAGAAGCTTGTTAGCAGAACTCGTTAAACTTCTCTGAAGTTTTCTTAGGTATTATTTGGGAGCGAATTATTTTAACTGAAATGGTGTAATGTTCTATATACTCTGGAATAACTTTAGCTAATTTCAACAGCCTTCGTTCATTTAATCGATAGCTATAATTTATATACCTATACCTATACCTATTAAATTTATTTTAGGTAATTGTGTATGCTGTGTACAAAGGACGCATTAACCTACTTTTACAGTTTCGTTGATTACAATAATAATATATATTATTTTTCGAATAACAATTTCTTTCACTTTTTATCATAACTAATTTTTGTGTGTCTATTTTATGACATCAGGACTAAATTATTTATTATTTCAATCAGGAAGTATGTCGAGGAGAGCGATGTAAGAGTGTTAGTCATATGTATCTACAAGGCACTAAAATGCATGTGTACTGTGTATGTTGTTTCTTAAATCCTCTGGATTCATATTGATGCATTCAAGAACGACAGTAGGTTACTACTTCCCGTTAACTAGCTACTAAAGATTATTTGTAGGGGATGTCTTAAACTATTATTTTTTATTCAAATAATCCTAACTGAAAAAAATATGGTATAAAAACATTTCTATAAAAATAGATTTCTTATTGTCTTACCTGGTAAAATCTAATGTACCTTTGACAAGCTAGCTGTTTTATTTAGAGAAAAACAGTTGATACGAAGAAGGCACAAGTATTTGTCACATTTTTTGGTCTTAAAATGTTATTATAGCTATTAAGAGAATATGACCTGTACACATATTTTGTGTTGAAACATATTCTTTATAGGATTTTGCAAACAGAAGAAAAAATAACTACCAAAAGAAAACCTATGTGTAAAAATATTAATGAAATCTTTGCATTCTTTCGATAACCTGAATTCTGATTATGCTAGCAAATTAAAATCTTAAAATGAATTTGTCTGATTTCTTATTTTAAAATTCTCATTCAACAACTAGCATCCACACAATCCCCTGCGGCCATGCAGATTAAACTAGTATCCACATAATCCCCTACGGTCATGAAGATTTAGTTAAAAATGAGAGCAAAGGCCTAAAACGATTTTTTTCACTTGTTTTAAAAAATTTTCATTCTAATGGATTACATTTTAATGAAATCTATCATTCTGTTTCTTGGACTTGCTTAGCCTTTATCAATCAATGTCAAATATAATTATTTCATACTTATTCATAGAAACTGTTTTGGTTTTGCATGAGACATCTTTATTAGTGGCTTTGTGTCTTTCTGATGAGCTCCAGAATAAGGGCGAAACACGTTTCAAAGACTAAACATTTCCAAGAAACAGACAGTTGTTGAATGAGACTTTTCAAATAAGAAATTAGACAAATTCATTTTAGGATTTTAATTTGCTAGTATAACCAGAATTCGTGTAATCGAAAGAATGCAAAAATTTCATTAATATTTTTACACATAGTTTTTCTTTTAGTTCCCATAGACAGTTATTTTTTTTGCTATTTGAAAAATCCTATAAAGAATGTTTCAATAGAGTTATAAGCAAACAAATAATAACACAGCCACACAAAAAGAAAAATTCTTTCTGGTTTGGGGATCTGGCAATGTTCACTTTGTGTTTTTGGGGTCGCTGAATCCGAATCCGAGGTCTGTTTAACTCCATCGCGTCAGAATTTTGCCATAACCTCAAAAAACCCATAATTCAAGCGATTTCGACATCTCTTTACATAAATCGTTGTAACTTTTTTGCATCAAATCGATTGCGAATTAAGTTTCCAATCCGATGATGTGGGGTACGATATTTTTTCGGAGCTTTTTAAGTACGATATCAACTGCCAAAGTGAGGTTCGAATATTTCACTTCTCGAGCGACCCCGCCCCTTCGTGGACCATTTCAGCCAAACGAAAGTTAACAAAAATCTTAAAAAATTCAAAGGTACTTAGAAAGATGTAAGAAATCGTTTGGCGCAAATCTGAGTTCGATGTGTAAAAATCGAATTTTTTTACCGCTTGCCGAGGCTATGTCTCGAAAACGAAACGAGATACAGAGCTGCGGTTTAGAGATATATAGGAAGGCGAGAAAAATCGAATGGCGTAAAATGCAGCTATGTATCTCGTTTCGTTTTGGAGATATAGCTTCGGGAAGCGGTAAAGAAATTCAATTTTCACCTTCCGGTGACTTCGAGCTGCCAGATCTCGAAAACTAAGGCGCGCACCAACTTCCAATTTCCACCATACGATTTCTTACGTCTTCTTCGACTTCTTACGTCGAAGCTCGGCCGTGTCGCACTAGAAGCGAAATCCTCGGACCTCTCACTTTGGCAGCCGATATCTCACTTAAAAAGCTCCGGAAAAATATCGTGCCCCACATCATCGGATTGAAAATTTAATTTGCAATCGATGTAAAGGGAGGTTACTTTTGACCAGATAAAGTTGCAGCGATTTATGTGAAGAAATGAAATTATGGGTTTTTTGAGTTAAATAGACCTGGGATTCGGATTCAGCAACCGCAAGAACATATGGTGAGCATGGTCAGATGCCCAGAGCAGAAAGAATTATTTCTTTTTGTGTGGCTGTGTAATTCACTTTTAAACACATTTTATGTAATATGAAATAAATTAATTACCCCACGTAGACTACACTCCTAGTCCCTTTGTTTTTCATTCTGTCTCTCCTTGATATTCCACACCTTCCATTTAAGCAGTCTATTTATGTTTCAATTAGTTTGTCCTTGTTCATCTCAAATATCGCACTTTGAAAATTAACTCTTGGTATTGCATCTCCTTTACCGTGTTCTCAATTAGACTTCTTTCATATGTTTTTTTGCCTTTCTATATTCATTCTTAAGTTTTCAAATTGTGTATCGGAGGTGATTTCCAACTCTTTCTGCTGTAATCTAATCATCAGGCTAAACTTTTTTCTAGCCAACTTATTGATAATTTTATTTTTTTATATATACTGCATAGATTCTTAAATTTAAAATTATACATAAATATAACCTAAAAGTTAACAATTAATATAAGTGAATTAATATTGAAAAACGTGATTTTCTGATAGATAATATGATTAGAGCTAAATAAAAATAGAGTTAAAAAGTCTACAAAGGTGTTTCGGTCTCTATATAGCATCTTTTATTTAATAATTATTTCATGGGGTGTTTGGGGACCACCCTCTATATTTCTTAAATTAAATATATATTAAGTTTTCTGCCTCACGATAATAACAACTGCATTCTAAATATTATTTCCTTCCTATAACGATTTCTCTGATAGTTGTGTTAACTCTATTGTGCCAAATATTATTATCCTTCTACCCATTTTCTTCACTGATCGTTGTATATAATATCTCACTAGAAATGTAGCAAGTGTCTTCCTTGGCTGTTGTGTCAACTACATGAGAAATGTTACTGCTCTTTGTCGCAATTGTTTATTGATTATTTTGTAGAAGCTCCACTCTATATATTTGTCACTAAAAGTGTATGTTTCTTCGCTAGCAACAGTGTAATCTATTTGCCTACTATTACTTTTCTCTGTCAAAAAGATTAGTAGATATAGCGCCAGTAGTCAGACACACATCAGACTGATAGACAGACTGAATGATGGAATTAAAACCAATAAGTTTTCGTTTTACAAACATGAAAATTCGAAGAAATCTCAGGGATTGAATTTTTCGCCATTATTTTTTTACTCGCCGGGAAGTATAGCATACATGTCTTTTTTATTTGTTACCAGTGTTAGAAGGTAATTCTAAAAAATTCTAGCAGAGAGTAAATTGTTTACTGTAACAGTATTTTTTTAATTTCTAATTCAAATAATTTTAACCCAACTATTATTTCAAATAATTAGGGAGATGAGTGTATATCTTAATAGGCATAACTGTCACACCATTGCTAGCAGCAGAGAGATTGTGTTTATGTAATAGAATGTCATTCGTGTGTCTTAAGCTATATTGCATATTGCGATCGGAAAATTGGATAAACCGATTAATATTAGACTTAACAAACAACATGGTAAAATATATAAAGCTGACAGTTTTGGTATTGCAAACAAAACAAATAAGTCTCTACATGAATGGGTAGAACACAGTCCTAATTGTTTTTTTTTTCTGTATGATGAATAGATCATTTACTCTACTGGAGTTTCCCCAGTAGATAATGCCATAGTTTAATAATGAGTGCACCTGTGCAAAGTAATAAGTTTTAAGTAAGTAGTTCTAAATTCACAGAAGAACGAATTTGCCAGACGACATAGCATCTAACTGAAATTTTTTCTGTTAAGTCTTCAATATGTCCAAACCAGTTTAAATTACTCTTAATAATTATACGTAATAGTTTTACAGAGTGACTTTTTTCTGTAGACCAATTATTGATTTTTATTAGTAAGCTGTAATTAGCAGTGTAATTAGCAAAAATCAACATTTGAGTTTTTTCCCATTAAGTTTCAGTCCAAATTTGTTATAGTAATTATTCATTAGTGAGGTATAGATAATTGCGTTACTTGACAACTTATGTACATTGTTTACCCTTGATGCAACTGCCAAATCATCAGCAACTTGAGTAACACGAAAAGCATTCGTTGCTTTTAAATGGCTGTGTAGATCATTTATAAAAATAAGAAAGAGAATAGGTCCTAAGGTGCTACCTTGAGGAACTCCTGGTGGCACCACCTTAGTGTCTGATTAATACGATGTGCTACCGACTTTTTGTATGACTTTCTGAGTACGTTGATTTGGGTAGGAGGACCTAATCCCAAAGTTAGGTACTCCTCTTATACCATAATCTCACATTTTATTAAGTAGCAGTTTATGATTTACCATATGAAATGTCATATTAAAGAATAGACATTCACACTTTTTTTGGTCAGTATTTTGAAGTGGAAATATATATGAGGAAGTAACTGCATCATGTGTGGAGTATTCTTTCCCAAAGACATATTGACTAGAAGATAAAATATTATTTTTATTAACTTAAAATTTTAACTAACCAGCATTCGCAAGTTCAAAAAGTTTATCCTTATCCCACCTAAAGCGATGAATTTCCAATAAAGCCACCCAGCTCCCAAACTATAAGTTTTATATCTATCTTCATCGATTATGCTAAAAAATCTCAAGAATGCATAATGCATAATTTTTTCAATTAGTACATTTGTAATGATAGAATACATTATTTGTATTAGGCGGTAATGGCATAAAGCCAGTACCGATATAATTTTCTTTTCTTTATGCTAACAGTAAATAAATATTTTTTAAATTCATAAAATTCTTCCATTCTAACATTAAATTCCATTCTGTAGTTTATTTAAAGCACACTGCACCTAAACCACACCCTTTAATAGTCTGACAGACAGTGTCACGTTACATATACTACATAGAGTATAATAGAATCCAGTTCATCTAGGGTAATTAATTTAGTTTTATGTAGGTACTTTTCTAGCACGTAACACTCTAATCCTATATTTCCTGCTAAGTAATTATAACAAAAATTAAACTAGGATTTAAAATCAAAATTGACGTTTCTCTCCCAGATTGAGCACAAAATCGAGCAAACACGAATCTCGTTCAAAATAATAAAGGATTATAAGTCGGTACGGTAGACTCGCCGATTCTACTATTATTGATAACACAGGAACACAAGAAAGAAGTGATCTGTTACCAGGACCCGATATAGTAATCTTACTTGGGATAATACAATCCAAGTGGCAATATGGAACATACTTTGAAGTATAAATGAATCGTTACTTTTTTCACAAGTGCGAAAACGAGGAGTATATTGCTTGTTGTTAAAACCGTAAATATCACTCATAGACAAAAGACATCGTGTTATTATGCCAATGAACAATTTCTAAACTATCAAATTGTCCGTGTGTTCGTCTGACTGTCTATCTATTTGACCCTTTGTCTGTATGTGTGTCTATCCGTGCGCCCGTGCGTACATCTGTTTTTCTTGTAAGCGCAATTAATAGCTTAAAACGGAATAGATCGATTTTATTGGAATTAAACAATAAGTTAGTGTTAATCAGAGGAAGTCATCGTTTTTAATAAAGTAAAAAGTAATAAAATAGTAATCTTGTGAAACATAATTTTTCCATCATTATTTGTTTATATATTTTACTAAAGTACATGTCATGACAATGTATCCAAGCCTCGAAATACGAAATTAACATAGTCATATTATGTTAAGTATCAATTATTATTTAAAAGTAACCAATCTTGTGGTTATGGTTTAAACTTGGCTGCTTGCTTGCTTTAGACTCAAAATACCAGAGCCGCAGATTCGAAACAGTACCTGATGATACACCTCCTTAAGAGACCTCTATCCAACGTATTTAACCACATCCCCTTTCTTTCTCACTTCTATAAAATCTGCCAAATCAAAATTTCCAATTCTTAACTCTCTTCTATCCTCTTTCTTGTTTATGTTTGTTGCTTTTATTAATTATTAAAATTCTTCTCCCTGTTGGCATAATTACTTCTACATCCACGTAGAAGTACAGTAATCGTAAAAAAAAAATTAATTTTTTTTTTCTTGAAATAGGTTTAGAATGTCATTAAACGTCGAGATTTTAAATTTGAGCGAAAAAATTTTTTCTGTCTATCGGTCTGTCTGTCGGTCTGTCGGTCTGTCTGTAACTTTTTTGTCCGCACGGTTTAAGATATTGACTTGAAATTCTGTACACGTATATATTATAACGGTGTCTGTAACTGGATTGTTTCTTGAAGATATCCGGTGAAGGGTTTGGGGGTAAATAGGGGTAAATATGGGAAAATAAGTAAAGCAAGCTGATAAGAGTACAGAAAGTTGAAATTTGGTGTATGTACTAGGTGCGAAGGCCTCAAAATTTTTTATAATATTTTCGATCCTCTCACCGCCCCTACGTCATTATTAAAGAGGTTGATAAAATAAAATTGAAATATTCACTTGAAATTGGGTACATATATGTATTATATCGACATCTGGAACTAGATTATTCCGTTGAAGGGGTGGAGATGTAAGTACATATAGGTAAATAGGAGGAAATTAGTAAAGCAAGCTGTGTAGACTACAAATACTTAAGGTTTGTGCTTACCTATACTAGAAGCCAAGACCTTAAATTCCTTTATATTATTGTTCTTTATATCGTTGTTGTAAAACTCGTGTATTTGATAAATTTTGATATCTAGATTCTTATTCTTGCACTTTTACGTCTCGACGCTGACCGATGTCTGGCGTCGCTTTTTTAAAAGTCGTATATTTGATAAATTTTAATTCCTAGATTCATATTTTTGCATCTTTACGTCTCGAAGCCGACCGACGCCTAGCGTCGTTGTTGTAAAACTTCTGAATTTGATAAATTTTGATAACTAGATTTACATTTTTCAATTTTTTCATTTTGACGTCGACCGACGCCTAGCGTCGTTGTTGGAAAACTTGTGTATTTGATAAATTTTGAAACCTAGATTCTTATTCTTGCATTTTTACGTCTCGAAGCTGACCGATGCCTAGCGTCGTTTTTGTAAAACTTGCGTATTTGATAAATTTTAATATCTGAATTTGTGTTCTTGCATTTTTACGTCTTAACGCCGACCGACGCCTGGCGTCGTTTTAGTAAATCTCGTGTATTTGATAACTTTGATTCCTAAATTTATATTCTTGCATTATTACGTATCGACGCCGACCGACGCCTAGCGTCGTTTTTATGAAACTTCTGAATTTGATTAATTTTCATACCTAGATTCATATTTTTGTATCTTCACGTCTCGACGTCGATCGACGCCTGGCGTCGTTTCTGTAAAACTTGTATTTGATTAAATTTGATATCTAAATTCGTGTTCTTGCATTTTTACGTATCGACATCGACCGACGCCTAGCGTCGTTTTTGTAAAACTTGTGAGTTTGATAAATTTTGATACCTAGATTAATGTTCTCGCATTTTTACGAAACCCATTTTTTTGTGGAATATCAATAGAATTAATGTTAATGTAATATTAAACTTTTCTTTATTTCTATCCTCTGTGCATTTTGCAGATTTTGTAAATATCATGTCAGGCTTGAAAGTCTTAACACAACTTCTGTAAATTTTTTTATGACGTCTGCTCCTAATATTATTAAAATTCTATGACCAATTATTTCCGCACACTAAAGTGCAAATATAGTCAAGAAGTTTACTTTTAAAGAGACTTGAAAGGAAAATCTGGATGTAGAAGTAGTGATTCCTTAGGGAGCGGTTTTTTTTTGTAAATAACATAATCTTCTGAAACCAGAATACTTTAAATCATAAATTATGCAACCTGATATAGTTGGTGACTAGCAATTTTCTGAAGGTGGCTTTTGGTCATCGATGACTTCGTGTGGCATATTTAATATTTATCCCCGATATTTATTTATCAGATGACCTCTTGCATGTTTAATATTAGTTAATATTTATTTTGCTCTATACGACCATGATATATTATACTATTTGAGTCATCTTTTACGGACACGAGTGTCTGAAGAGACATTTTGTACTTTAATGTTAAATAAATACCACTAATAATTGATTGCTTACCTACTATTTTGCCATACTTAATATAGATCGGTATTTAATCAATTAAACCGTCATAAAATTAGAAATGATTTAAAGTTACATTAGCTGATACAAAACTGCGAAGAATATCCAATAAAAGCGGCAACAATTTTATTAAAGATTCTCTATATTGACGAAGATAAAAATCTACTCCTGTTATTTACATCAGCCGTCTGATTACCAATACACAAATTGAGTTCAAATAAATCCTTCACCAGTAACGGCTCTTACTTTAGCAAACAATAGCTATACATATGCAAGTATCTTCCTTTCGATCATATACTTATAATAATAAAAATATTTCTTTTTCAGGTGCAACAGCAATGTCCCCCTCGAGGAGACATAATGCCGTGCACATGCCAGGTAAAGAAGAATGGTTTGGACGTCCTGTGCGAGTTAACCGATCTACAGCACATCACCGACGCCATAACCGGGCTCAAGGGAAAGTCTCTGGTCATATTTTACCTAAAACTTCGTCATAACGATCTCAAAAAACTACCCGGATACGTGTTTTTCGGTTTAGATATACGCCACCTCACAATTCACAATAGTAGTTTGTCAGTAGTTGAAGAAGCTGCACTTGGTTCTATAGGTAAGTTTGCATTCTACATTTATTATTTCCACATACACGTAGTGTATTGGAAGTATAGTAATCGTAAAAAAAAATTTCATCTCTTTTTTCTAGAAATAGGTTTAGAATGTCATGAAACGTCGAGATTTTAAATTTGAGCGAAAAAAAATTCTGCATGTCGGTCTGTCGGTCTGCCTGTAACTTTTTTTTTGTCCGCACGTTTTCTCCGGAACGGTTTAAGATATTGACTTGGAATTTTGTACACGTATATATTATAACGAGATCTGAACCGGGACTTTTTTGAACATATCCGGTGAAGGGTTACGGGGTAAATAGGGGTAAATAGGGGTAAATAGGGATAAATAAGTAAAGCAAGCGGGTAAGGGTACAGAAACTTGATATTCGGTGTATGTACTAGAAGTCAAGTCCTCAAAATTTTTTATAATATTTTCCATTCCCCCACCACCTCCCACTCCATTATTAAAGGAGTTGTTAAAATTAAATAGAGATATTCACTTGAAATTTGGTATACGTATATGTCATAATGACATCAGGAACTGTATTATCTTTTGGTATTATTCCGTTGAAGGATTGGTGGTTAAATAATGGAAAATAAGTAAAACAAGTACAGAAACTTGAAATTCGGTATATGTACTAGAAGAAGAAGGCCTCAGATTTTTTATATTTTTTCACCCCCCCCACCACCTACTTACTTCATTATTAAAAGGGGCTGATAAAATATAATTGATATATTCACTTCAAATTTGGTATACGTTTGTATTATAACGACATCTGGAACTAAATTATATTTTGAGATGATTCCATTGAAGGATTGGGGGTTAAATAGGGGTAAATAAGGAAAAATAAGTAAAGCAAGTTGGTAACAGTACAGAAATTTGGGATTTGGTGTACATACTAGAAGCGAAGGCCTCAGTTTTTTTTTTATAAGATTTCCATGCCCCCACCTCATTCCATTATTAAAAAAGTTGATAAAATTAAATTTAGATTTTCACTTGAAATTTGGTACACGTATGTATTATAACGACATCTGAAACCAAATTATATTTTGACACGATTCTGTTGAATTGTTGGGTGCAAGTAGAGGCAAATGGGGAAAAAGAAGTAAAGCATGCTGTAAGAGTATAGAAACTAGGGATTTGGTGTATATACTAGAAACTAAGTTCTAAGATTTCTTTCTGATATTTTTCTATGACATATGCCCCAAATATTATTAAAATTCTATGACCAGTAATTTTCACATACTAGAGTGCAAATACAGTCAAAATGTGACTGGGATGAAAAATCTGGATGTGGAAGTAGTAATTCCTTAGGCAGCGGTTTTTATTTTTTATTTAATTATTTATTTATTTACACACACAAGCCCAACAGAATTTAAATGCCGTTAACGATATAGAAATATAATATTATGGATATGTGTGTAACACAGGTTGATATAAACTAATTATTAGGAATTTCTACGACTAATCTGAGTGGGTACCTAGCCATAATACATATTTCATACATAGATACATATAGATGCATACATGCATACATATATGCATACACAGTTAATAAAGAAAACAGAGAGATGAAACATTAAAACATTAAACACAAGTAATAAAATAGGAAGAGAAAAAAAAACATAAAAAAGCTTAAAAAAAGAGAAACTTGAGTTAATTCGAGTTAATCTGGTGTTCAAAATGTCGATATCATTTTCGACAACTTCGCAGTTATGGCAAAGAGAATATACAGGAAAAAGGTTAAAACATTTGTGTGAGTGTTAGGGAAGTAGAACAATGACGTAGATCTGGTTGACCTGGTAAGTGCTCTAAAGCTGATTTGTTCAAGTAATTGCTGACAGTCGATCATGTTGTTTAGATGTTTATATAAAAGTATTACGCTTTGCATCTGTCTCCGCTGATTCATAGAGCTGTATGTAAAACGATTCCCCTATGGGGGATATTGATGATCGATTGTAAATGCCAGGAATTCCACATCACGCTCGCGTATTCTAGACTGACTCACACCAAGGTGCTATAACGTCTTTATGGTATTTTTATTTTGAATTTATTTGATATTTATTGCAAAAATTTAAAAGCACGAGTGGTATTTGTGGAGATTATTTCACGAATATATAATTTCAGGGGCTGTAAGTTCTTCATAATTTGGAAAAACATGCAATCTAGGACTATTTTGCATACATAATCCCACAAAGGTCTCACACAGGCAATGTTGGAATTTCTCCAGGGGGCGTTTAAATCTTCCCAGGAGGTGCCGCCCCTGGCACCACCCTGGCTACAGGCCTGATAAATATTCAACAAACATGAACACTGTTGCAGAAACTTAAAAATCATTTGAATTTACCGTATTTTAAATATAGTGTAATGATGATATCTGTGCAAACCAAGAAACATTGTATTATTTAATATTTATGTTTGATTTAAGAAGTCTAAAAATTAAGTTAAGCAGAGCATTCTCTAAAAGGTTGACCGAGTGTTATAAATTGCAATGTATGAAGCAAAGTCTTGTTTTTCCGGACTATTAGTCTGTTACTACTTTTTTAAGAAATTTTAGATATACATTTTACATTATACTATACACAGTATGTATAGAAATAAACATGGGTCGCCAGCATGTATTGTTATAAAAATATTATGAAATGTAATTTAAACGACAATTAAGTATGAACTATTATGGCTTTAAAAGGGAATAGGTACAAAAAGTAAGAATATAAAAAGTGTTTTGTTGTAAATAACCGTGATAGGTCGATCTGAAGCTTTGGCTTAACCCTCCGGTAGGCGCGCTGTATGAAATCACAAGAGCAGACGCGCTGCGGTACTGAATGCCGCCAATACAAAATGACAGTGAAGTGATTAAGATTAAGTTATATATTGCGTATTATGCAGTAATGAAAGAGAATAAAGTTTCTTGTAATAGAATTTATTAATAAAATGAAACAAAACTCATAAACATTCGATCTAAGAAGAAAAACGAAATTCTGATACAGCAGCTTTATATTCATCTTCCTCCATTGGGGGGTCTAAAGAAGTATTCCGCTGAACTGTTTTCTTGCTATGTTTTTTGCAAACAAATTGATGACAGGAGTCACAGGAAACTGTACTTGTTATTTTTATGTGCACTGCATATACGAGAACGACCACTGCGATTTTGATTTTCAGCGTTATGTTCTTCCTCTAGAATGCGGTATTGGGAAATAAATTATCTTATATCCTTTGGAAGTGTATTCATTTTGGCTCGTTCTTTCATATGGTCCTCCATTTAGGATGCACCTAATTTGTTTAGGTAATTTCTTGTCCTAGGAGTCTTCTCCAGCACTGAAAATGATTTTAGAATTAATTTTTTACATATTTTCTGTCCCTGAAATGAAAATAATGTTTCAATGAATCATAACTTACTCACAAAACAACATTCAATGCAAAAGAAAATTAAAACTAAAAATTCATGATACTTACATGACAGGGAGTACTGCGGTACGGAATGCCGCAAACGTGTATTTCTCCCTTTGATATCTCGATTCATACTAACATAAAACCATAATTCATTCGTGTACATTGGCATGAGCTGCCAAATATAACCAGTAAAGAATATTTGGAGCGGTAGTGGTGTACAACATGGTGAGTCAAAGAAAATTTAATAAATGTAAAAATGCGGTATAGAATACCGCTGCACGCCCGCCGGAGGGTTAATATACTCTTCGTAAATACGACAACGAAGAATATATTGCATTTGATCACCACATTTGTATAACTGTGAATATATCTCGTAGAGAAAAACATTTCATATCGTTGTGTTATAGATCAAATTCTGATTAACTTTCAAAATGCCCATCCGCCTTTGTGTACGTCATGTTTCTTGTACGCACGATAGCTTAAGAATGAAAAGTTGTATTTAAAACTGGACAGTATTAGCTGTTTTTGAACAAAATCAATCTATAAATAAAAAGGTTATTAATTATTATTCAAATTAAAAAAAAGTTATTTCTTTATGCTTTGTAGTTGGTGGAAAGAGTCCCGTAACTTCATTTTACTTCCACATCCACGTAGTGGATTGGAAGTATAGTAATCGCAAAAAAATTTTCAAAAATTTTTATTCGTGAAATAGGTTTAGAATGTCATGAAACGTCGAGATTTTAATTTTGAGCGGAAAAAAAATTTCTGTCTGTCTGTCGGTCTGTCGGTCTGTCGGTCTGTCGGTCTGTCTGTAACTTTTTTGTCCGCACGTTTTCTCCGGAACGGTTTGAGATATTGACTTGAAATTTTGTACACGTATATATTATGACGAGATCTGGAACTGGATTGTTTTTTGAGGAAATCCGGTGAAGGGTTGGGGGTTAAATAGGGGAAAATAGGGGAAAATAAGTAAAGCAAGCTTGTAAGAGAACAGACACTTGAAATTTGGTGTATGTACTAGAAGTTCAGGCCTAAGATTTTTTTATAACATCTTTCAACCCCCCACCACCCCTACCCCATTAATGAGGTTGATAAAATAAAGTTGAGATTTTCATTTGAAATTTCGTACACGTATGTATTATAACGACGTCTGAAATTAGATTATATTTTGAGATGATTCCGTTGAAGGGTTGGGGGTTAAATAGGGGTAAATAGGGGATAATAAGTCAAGCAAGCTGGTAAGACCACAGAAACTTGAAATTCGGTGTATGTACTAGAAGCCAAGGAGTCAGATTTTTTTATAATATTTTTCAACCCCCACCACCCCTACTCCAATATGAAAAGGGCTGATTAAATAAAATTAAGATATTCATTTGAAATTTGGTACACATATGTATTATAACGACATCTGGAACTAGATTATAATTTGAGATGATTCCGTTGAAGGGTTGGGGGTTAAATAGGGGTAAATAGGGGAAAATAAGTAAAGCAAGCTGGTAAGACTGCAGAAACTTTAAATTCGGTGTATATACTAGAAGCCAAGGTCTCAGATTATTTATAATATTTTTCAACCCCCACCACCCCTACTTTATTATTACAAGGGTTGATAAAATAAAATTGAGATATTCATTTGAAATTTGATACACGTATGAATTATAACGACATCTGGAACTAGATTATTCTTTGTGATGATTCCTTTGAAGGGTTCGGGGTTACTTAGGGGTAAATAGGGGGAAATAAGTAAAGCAAGCAGGTATGACTACAGAAACTTGAAATTCGGTGTATGTACAAGAGGCAAAGGCCCCAGATTTTTTGATAATTTATTTCAGCCCCCACCACCCCTACTCCATTATTCAAGGGGTTGATAAAATAAAATTGAGATATTCACATGAAATTTAGTACGCATATGTATCATAACGACATCTTTAACTAGATTATATTTTGAGATGATTCCGTTGGAGGGTTGGAGGTTAAATAGGGGTAAATAGGGGAAAATAAGTAAAGCAAGCTGGTAAGACTACAGAAACTTGAAATTCGGTGTATGTACTAGAAGCGAAGGTCTCAGGTTTTTTTATTAGTATTTTCTATTTCTACCCACCACCCCCACTCCCTTATTAAGAGTTGATAAAATTAAATTTAAATTTTCACTTGAAATTTGGTACATTTATATATTATAATTATATCTGAAACTAGATTATATTTTGACATGATTGCGTTGAAGGAGTGGGGGTAAGTAGAGGTAAATAGGGAAAAATAAGTAAAGCAAGCTGGTAAGAGTATTGCAACTTGAATTTCGGTGTATGTCCTAGAAGCCAAGACCTCAAATTTTTTAACAATATGTTTCAACCCTTCCACTACCCTTACTACATTATTAAAGGGGTTGATAAAATAAAATTGAGATATTCACTTGTAATTTGGTAGACGTATGTATTATAACGACATCTGGAACTAGATTATATTTTGGGATGATTCTGTAGAAGGGTTAGGGTTAATAGGAGTGACTAGGGGAAAATAAGTAAATCAATGTGATAAGAGTACAGAAATTTGAGATTCGGTGTATATACTAGAAACCAAGGCCTCAGATTTCTTTCTAATATTTTTCAAACTCCACCACCTCCGCTTCATTATTAATGAGATTGATAACATCAAATTGAGATATTCACTTGAGATTAGTACACGTATGTATTGTAGTGACATCTGATTGAGATGCCTCCATTGAAGGGGTGGGAGGTGAATAGTAGAAAATAAGTAGGGTGAACTAAAAACTTTATTTTGAACGTATATGGTAGAAACCAACTCCTCAAACTTTTCTATGACATCTGCCCCAAATATTATTAAAATTCTATGACCAATAATTTCCACATACTAGAGTGCAAATATAGTCAAGATGTTTCCTTTAAAACGACTTGGATGAAGAATCTGGATGTGGAAGTAGTGATTCCTTAGGCAGCGGTTTTTTGTGTATATGCTAGAATCCAACTCCTCAACTTTTTTCAATTCCTTAGGCAGCGTCCCTTTTCAGGCACCTCTGGCTGTCAATTTCTAGTTCGCTAATTTATGTGATCTATTTTATGTCTGTATATTCCGAGATTCGAATGAATATTTTCAGAGTTTTACGATGTTTTTGATAAGAAATTAGTAACACGAAAGGTAGAAAATGCAAACAAATCAGAAAAAATTGCTATCGTGTTTCATTTTTATACAAAGGAAAATTACCATATTTGGAATATTAATTAACTACATCATTTATTGTTAAAGACATCGCGTGTAGCTAAAGACGATACTAAAAAACTTGTTGACAGGTTCCATTTCCCTAAAAATCAATGAAACGTTTAAGTTGATTAATTCAGGTAATTTTAAATTCTCCTCGAATTATCTAAATGAAAATACCAACAACGCAGTGTATAATTGAAATTCTTATTTATTACAATTACACTTCTGCAACACTTTATAATTATTAAGATAGTGAGCACCGCATTTTAAAGTTGAACGCCTATGTGCAAGCGGAAATGGGAACGGTTAGAAAGAGAAATGAAATGGATCTAGTAAATATACTTACCCGAGTGCCAGTAAAAACAAAGTATGGTTATCGTTAGAAAAAAAGACGATTACGGACAAATACGTAATAAGCAGGAAAGCCGCTGCCTACCAAATCATTACCTCCACATCCAGATTTCCCATCCAAGTCTCCTTAAACGAGAACATCCATATTTGCACTCTAGTAAGTAGAAATTATTCCTCATAGAATTTTAATAATGCGCAAAAATATTTTGAGAACTTCTTTCTCACACACGCACCAAAACGCAATTTCATTTTGATAACCCACTTGACAATGGAGTGGGGACGTCGGAGGTGGTGGTGGGCAGGGCAGGTACGAGAAAGAATATCCAGACCTTGACAAGCGCTGGACTCGTACTAGTTTACTTTACTTACCCTTATTTATCTCCCAATTCTTCATCGGAATAAGCTAAAAACATAATCTAATTTCTCTATGTTTCCTATTCGTGTGGCTTTATCATACATACTATTAAATTTACTACTTATTAAAAAGAGACAAAAGAATATCAATCGGCAATAATTTTCCATTTAATCGAAACTTAAATATGTGGGTTGTCTCAACAGAAACAAGATAATAATTCTCTGATCTTCGAAATAAAGCTACTGAAATGCTAATTTCAATAGCTTTATTTCGAAGGACAGAGAATTGTTATTTTTATTTTATTTTATTTTCTAAATGAGAACCACTGGTTCTAATGCGTTTCCGTACTCGTCTTCTTATTTCAACTGTAGTCGGCTTTAGGCATTGTATATAGGGTAGTCTATATACAATGCTTTAGGCTCATCTCTGTTGTTGTAGGACAGGTTGCTCTACTCTTGCTTTCAGTTGAATTTCTTCAAAGTGGATGAGTTTCTTTATGCTACTCTATACAAATCACTTCATTGGTGTCAAATCTGGATACCTTGAGGGCCACAGAAATATGCGCTTTGATATCTTGTCAGGGACAGGCCAAAGTCTAGCAAACAAATAATGAAATTAGTCTGCACAAAATACGCATTAAAGCCAGCGAAACTACCGGAATCACGTGCTTATACCGCACAAAGGCTGTGTCTGAATACGTACAGAAAACCTGTGGGGGTTACGTGCGATCCCGCTGTTCTCCCAAATGACTCGTTTCAGTATTGATTTGCTAAAAGTTGAAAAATAAGACTCGTTCTGACTTACTAAAACTATGAGACATTTAAATAACAAGATATGGAACAAGATTATATGTTGAGTTTATTTTTTTGAAAGCTTGTGGGATAAATATGGGTAAATGAATAAAGCATGCTAGTAAGACTCCAGAAACTTGGATTAAGTATATATACTAAAAGCCAAAATATCAAATTACTTTATGATATCTGCCATACCCACTTCCACCTCCACTCCATTTTTGAAGGGGATTACAAAATAAAAATGCCATTCAGTTTGTAGGTAACTAAATATTCTCAAGACATGTTTTTGCATTAACCACCCCATTACCACCTCCACCTCCAATAAACGTCGCTCAGTCTGCAGATCGATAAGTTACAGAACTAGCATATCGTTTTATGGATTTTTGGGGCAGACAATTTCAAATGTTGTAATATTAAACTTTTATGAGCAATTATTCCACGTACCGAAATGTAAATATGAATCAAGATGCTTTAGTTTAAAGTAGCTTGAATGGGACATCTGGATGTGGAAGTAGTGATTTCCTAGGCAGCAGTTTTTTTCTAGATAGCAAAAACTTCTTGTTTACTTTGTACAACGAAAAGAAGATATTTCAACAGTGCGTAAAGCGTACCCCATGCCACACGATGCGTCGAGTATCTCCAGCATTGTACCCATGATATTTATCCCCTTTGTTTGAATAACGGGCACACTACACGACAAATTATCATGTGTCCAACATTGCATGGTATTCGACGCATCGTGTGGCACCGGTTTTACATAAATTATGAAAAATGGAGATTTGAAAAAAAAATTACAAACTGAGCATTATAACAAAAGCCATAGCATTTTTCGTATAGGTTACTTTGGGCATATAGATGCCAAGTGACGTATATTTCTGTGTTCACTATCTACATCGCTTTACTCCACACCCTGTAGATATATAAGGGATAGGTGGTTTTCAATGTTTTCATAAAGTCTTACCCCACGCATGGTGAAATCAAAATGAGAGCTCGCTAACGGACACAACAAAATAGCAAATAATGACACCTAAAATATCTCCCTATTACAGAACGAAGAAATCAAAAGAGGGAATACAATAAAAATATATCGAGGATGTGCACGCTGCTAGATTCAGAAGCAGAAGAATCAGAAGACACAGAGGCGAAATAAACAAGAAGATGATGATGTGGAAACTTGAAGAAAGCATGGAGACTTAAAAGTAGCATCTCACAAACACCTTCTCCTTCCATCCTATATTCCTACACCATGCTCGTGTGGCTCCTGCTATTGGCAACAAGCATGTCCCATGTCCAATCCGGCGCTCAGTGTGGAATTAATGAGTTTTCATTTTCAAAATTCTAGACAAGCTCAATTTTTTATGAAATTTTATGAAATTTGGCACAAAATGTTTGAGGTAACTGCTGGTTTCACATTTAAAATATTATATGCCAATTGACAGCTGCCAAAACCCCTCGAAAATTTAAAAACCATTTTAGACCAAAATGACCATTACATTAGTAAGCTGCGACCTGAAGGTCATAGAACCCTGTACGTTTCATTCATATAAATATGTTTTATTAGAAATAAATTCATTAAGACCACTAAAAGTGTCCAAAAATGGCCAATATCTTGAACTTGGAAAACCTTGGACAAAAATAACCACTTTTGGCTAAAATAAATATTAAATTCGTAATCAGCCACCCAGAAAACATTCAGTCATAAAAATCCGTTAAACAGAAACTTTAAATTAAACAGATTTTAAAACTTTTAATTTTTTTCAATTTTCGCGGGGTTTTGGCAGCTGTCAATTAGCATACAATATCTTAATAATTGTGAAATCAGCACTTATCTCATAAAGTGCCAACTCAAACAGACAATCTCGAACATTTCATCTAGTTTGATCAAAAATTGAGCATGGGCTAGAATTTTGAAAATGACTCGTTTATTTCACACTGTGCGGCGTACGTAGCTGGTCTGGCGGTATATTGGATATCAGGCGGTAGATTGGATATCAGGAAGTAGCAGCAATACCTATCGTACGCTGATTAAGCAATCAATCAATCTATTATTACATATACAGTGAATGAAACTTATCTGCTAAATACCCAAAATAACATTTTCCAATAATATTGAATGAAGAATCGTGTGTTTTTAATATTTGGTTAAATTATTAACATGATTTAAGTTCTGCTTGTTGATAAGAGAAGAGATTGCTAAAGCCAATTGTGCGTTATTTAATCATAACACTCCAGTCGCCTTAAAAATGTAGACATATTTAGAAAGCACTTTACAAGTTGTTCCTGTCAATGAGCATAATCACAATAATATTAGTGAGATTTAAATTGATTGCTGCTATTTGCCATGTCAATAAAATATCAGAAGATGTGCTGTTTCTTGATGTACAGAGTGGGCAAATAAGAATGAAGGTCGGCCATATCTCAGAAACCAATCATCGCACAAGTTTAGGGAAAAAATTACCTTGAGTAAAGTGGCCCCCTGAGAAATCGCTGGAAAATATTTTCGGGTTTCCAAAATGGCCGATAGGGGACGTAACAGCCATGACCGAATAGAGGTTAGGTTTTCTCTATATTTTGGTCAATTAAGTGGCATTGAAAATATATGCATCGTAATCCAAAAACAATTTCGAATCTTCTTAGTTTTTCATTTTTTTTTTAACTTCAAGAATAAAGTGGTGGGGAGATGCCAAAAAAGCATTTTTTAAATGTCGATTACTCCGATTAGCCTTAACGAAATTTAACAAACTTGGTCTCATTACGAAGTGCTTTGCTTAAACTATAGAGGGTGCTTTACTCTGTTTTCATTTCCATTTGGCCATTTTCGATACCAGAATTCATTCTCTGACGAGTAGATTGAACTGAAGTCTCTACTTCTGCCATTGAAATACTTTTAAAGGCATTTCTTATTCTTTCGGTCATGTCGTCTCATGTAGTGGGTCTGGTGGCAAAAACGAGATCTTTTATTTGCGCCCACAAACAAGAATCTAGACAAGTCAGGTCAGGGGACCTGGCTGGCCAATGAAGTATACTTCCACAATCCACGTACTATTCACCTGTCAGGTGGTCTGGTCTAAAAACTCCCGAACGTTCAAAGAGAAATACGCCGGGACCCATATGTCACGACGGATTAGTAGAGGCATGTCTTCTAAAAGGAGTAGCAATTCGTTTCTTAAAGAATTTAGATAACTTTCTCCATTAAGGGTTTCATTGAAAATAAATGGCCCAATTATTTATTCACCTAGAATTCCATACCACAGGTTTATACTCCAACGACCCTGACATTGGACGTCTCGCATTCAGCGTGGATTCATCTCAGACGAATAATGCATATTATGACGATAATACGACGATATAATGTGTTGTAATATGTTCTTGCGTTTACTTTCTTGGACGTTTGATTTGATACATTGTTAATTGTTATTAATATTACATTTTTTGTCACTCTTACTAATTGCTAATTTTTATATTATGTAATATTTATTCTACTGAATATGTTTGATATATGTTGTTTCTTCATTGTGTCATTTTCACAGCTTACTTGTTTTCAATGGCTACTTTTGCAAATTCCGTCGGCAAGATCGGACAATAATTCATAATTTCAAATTTGTTTGCTAATATCCACTGTTAGAAAAAAGTTATTAAGTTGAGATTTTCACTGAGATCTGAAGCTTTTAATTCATTCTCTATTTTACCGCATAAAAACAAACATACCATTCGATTTAAATTTTTTTAGACAAAGTGAGGTATTTGTTAACATGTCAAAAAAAGGTCTCTAGCGGCGACGGTAATAATGAAATGAAAACAGCGCAAAGCGCCCTCGATAGATTAAAACAGCACTTTGTAATGAGACCAAGTTTGTTAAATTCCGTTAAGGCTAATTGGACTAATCGACATTTAAAAGAATATTTCTTTGACATCTCCCCACCACTTTATTCTTGAAGTTACAAAAAAATAGAAAACTAAAAAAAATCGAAATTTTCCTTGGATTACGATGCATATATTTTCAATGCAACTTAACTGAGCAAAATACAGAGAAAAACATAATTTTCTATTCGGTCTTGGCTGTTGCGCCCCCTAGCGGCCATTTTAGAAACTAGAAAATATTTTCCAGCGATTTTTCAGGGTCACTTTACTTAAGGCAATTTTTTCCCTAAACTGGTGCGATGGTTTCTGAGAAATGGCCGGCCTCCATTTTTAGTTGCCCACCCTGTACATGTTGTTAGTTAATCTAACCAGAGAATTTTATTAAAATATTTCTTTCATGATTAATAAAACTATTAATTATACATGTTTACAAAAAGAAACTTCTTGGTCTATGCTTGGAAACCACCATTTCCCATATATTTTGATAAAATTAGAAAAAAAATATTTCGCGTTCTAAGTGTGTTAATATTTAAAAAACAATAAGTCGAAATGAAACATGTTTTTAAGAACGATACAAATTTCCTTTTTACACAGTATTATACATAAAAAGTCTATATTTTGACAGGCTCGTTGCGATACAATGGGTTGCCCAAATTATCGACTAATTAGAATTTTGATTCAAACTTTTAGCCGTTTAAAAAAAAGTGTTTTATTTAAAATTTACCACTCTTATTTATGACCATGCGAGGTGTTTATTTTGAAAATTTTATTTTAATCTACGTGCTAAATTAGTAAGAAATAAATAAAAATAATTGATCATTTTTTGAGCGTATGTTAATTAACCTATACTGTTTTGAAGAACAGTTAATACCGATCAATTTGATTTTTGGCCCATCCCGAGTCGACCAACAAAACCTAAAATGTCCAAATAAATGTAAAACAGGAACAGTAAAGGCGTTTTTTCAAAAAACTAAAAAAAATAATATTCCCCTTGGCCACTAAAATAACACACTGTGCGACGTGTGACGCCGGGATATATTAGCTAGTTTAAAAAAAATGTTTTTCGGAAGGACAAAGTACATTTCTAATTTATAAGATGCATTTCATAATACTTATCACCGTTTGCTAAATTTTGAAATGAGCTAGAAAAGAAGATTACCACACACTCACCTGACAAGCTATCTCCTACATCGCGAGTTAAAATAATTTCGTCGCATATATTTGCAGAATACATTGCTTTAGGAATATTTGAAAAAGAAAGAACCCTCCATATACGGTGAATCGTAGGAGGATCCTTAATAATAGGACACTTGAGTGAAGTGCGCCGCCCGCCCTGTCTAAACGCTTGGTAAATTGATTACGGTGGTGTCCATAATCCACATAGGAGACAGACTAAAATCGGAAAATGTTAGAATCTCCAGTAAGAAAGTTGGAAGGACCGCGACACCTCGATAATAGCTAAGTAAATTTATTTAAGTAGATGGGTGTTCTCTACAAATATACCACATGATAAAAGGAAAGTGGCATGTACGGTCTATATTAATAAAGGTAGATCGAACGTTAACATTTTTGGGTGTGTTTTCTTTAGTCTGCATTATACGTGCAACTGTTAGTAGGTATTTGTAAAAGTAAGGTAGCGTAGAGTGCATTCAAATTCCGTTTGACCGTTGTAGAAAAGAGACCGACAAAGGAATGGTTGATAATACGAGGGGCGTCATAAAAGTCGACCGACAATTTTTAGGTTCACTTCTTAATTGTTGCAAATATTGTTTTACTACTTTATATTAATTGATAAGTATGATGTAAATGATTTATTTATATTATATTATTTATTTGTAATAAATAATGTTAGTTTAATGAACATCTCTATATAAATGAGTCAATGAAAGTAAATTAATATCATTTAACCTACGAATATGGTACCGGCAATATTAAGAATGAACCAGAAGCTTATAAGGGACTTGTAATGGTGAGCCACATAAACAATCGACTACTTTCGTTTGAGGTAAGCGTATAACACATCTGGTTATATTCGTAGGTAGCAACGCTTTAAACTGAATTAATAGAAATACTATACACTGTATTATTTTGAGTTAATAGATCAGTCAAAAGGGTTTTGCAAAATAATAATTTTCATCCATTACAAACCAATACCATTCGATTCGGCATATTGTGCCAATTATCATGCTCAATTTTGCCGGGAGTTATTTGAATAAAGTTTCAAGTTATGAACAATTAAAGTTGTGAAAATGATGAAAAATTGAATTTCTGAACATTCGACTACACACGTTGCTAAATCGACAGTTGAACAATGTATTTTTCTATCAAATATCCTGTACCCTAATTTGAAATTCTTATCTTGAAAAATAAAGAAAGTGAGGGGTGTACCTAATCTGTATACAGATGATCTACTTCTTACTATGAAAGTACACTACTAAAGTCAATCAGTGATATAATTCTGAAATTGCAGTAACATATTTTTATCTGAAAGACAATACTGAGATCTGCCACTCAAGGCGGCTCCTCTATAAGTCTTAAATAGCTCTAATAGCCCAGTCAGTAAAGACAAAAAAAAGTGCAAAACCTCGGAATCCGGATAGGAAACGTCGATTTTCATGGAATAAACGGCTATTTGTAATTGATAGTATTGCAAAGTCTACATATTCCGAAGGTGTTCTTTTGATTTTAAGCAACAAACTAGCAACGATTCAACAACAAAAATAAATAAATGAGATAAAATTTTGAATTCCACTTAAAAATGGCCTTTAGGGGATTTTCTAAGTCAGAGATTTTATGTATTAAGCTGAATATTCAAAACAAAATATTATAAACAATTTAGCAACAAATTATTATTTGCAGAAGGAAATTATTGTTCTGTGTCTGTTTCGTCTTCTTCTCGATAGTCCACAAAATTTTCCATATTTGGGGGAGCTTTGAGACAACTGCTGCCATGCCATCCACTTCACTCTTTCGATAACTACAAGCTGTTGTCGCTGAACATCCTTTCTGGCAATTAACAAAAAGTGATTTAAGAAAATTTTGTGGAACTGGAGTCATTTTGATCGGCGTTAGAATATTTTGATTATATTTCCAACGACATTTTTCATGCGTTACGTTATTCCTCAGTCACAATTGAACTTGTAAATACGCCCTCTTTAAATGTTCAACTGCTGTGTTTTCTGTCGGAAACAATGCACCTAGTTGGATGGCTTTCTTGCTCTTTGTAGTAGCTTTGACAAAACATTCATACCTACAACATAATAATATGTAAATTGTTTTGAATCAGAAATTACACTGAAATATAAAGAATTACGCACCTAAATTTAACTAGTGATTGTTTGCCTGCGCCGCACCGCCGCGCCGTGATGCACAGTGAGCTAAAATCCAAAATGTCCGGCAAGAATTCTGAAATTCTGCAAATGTACTTATTCGGGAAAAAAATTGCAAACAAATTTGCACCATCTGGGGGTGAAATATAGGTGTTAAAAGTATAAACAACCTTTGATATTTTTGAAACTTAGTTTACGTACTTTCAATAACTAAATTTCTATGAAAAAAAATCGGTAAAGGTATTTACACAGAACTTCCCTCGTTATTTGTGCATGGCGTGCACTCTAAAAAATTATTAAATACGAAATGACATTGAGAATAATAATCGAAATATAGTTATTGTAATTATTACACAGAAATCCTGATAACTTTTGGTCAAAAAAATATACAGAGTGCTCATCCAACAGCAAAAGTTCAATACTAAATAACAGGTGCCAAATATGGAGGGCTTGCGCAAATACCTTTACAAATGTCTACCATGGCTGAATTATTTCTTGGGATGCCATTATTCAATAAGGGTATACAATAGGTGTATAAATTTTTTTCCAAAATGGTGAAAGGATGTAGCAAATTTTTTTTTCCGAAATAGGTTTAGAATGTCACGAAACGCGAAAATTTTAAATTTGAGCAAAAAAAAATTTTTTCGCTCTATTCCAGTGTTAAATTTTTTTCCAAAATGGTGAAAGGATGTGGCAAATTTTTTTTTCCGAAATAGGTTTTACATGTCATGAAATGTGGAAATTTTAAATTTGAAAAAAAAAATATTTCGTCTATTCTATAATAGTGATAAATAGATTACCTAAACATGTTTTCAAATTTTTTTAAAAATGTTTCAAAAACATTTTTAAATTTGTTTGAATAATTTTAGAATGCCATGGAAACGTGGAAATTTTAAATCTGAACAGAGAAAAAAAAAATTCCATCTATTTTACTGATAAAATTTTTTTCGAAATTTTTTAAAAATTTTCAATTTAAAAAAAAAATAGATTTAGAGCGCTATGAAACGTGGAAATTTAAAATTTTAGGAAATAAAATTCCATCTATTTTAGTGGTAAAAATGTTTTCAAAAATGTTAGTAAAACATTTTCAAACATTTGTTTCTTTTAAATAGGTTTAGAATGCCATGAAATGTGGAAATTTTAAATTTGAACAAAGAAAAAAATTTTTTTTAGTGGAAAAATTTTTTTCAAAAATGTTGGTAAAAAAAAAATTTCAAAAATGTTCAAAAATTTTTTTTCCCGAAATAGGATTAGCGCGTCATGAAACGTGGAAATTTTAAATTTGAGCGAAAAAAATTTTTTTTCACTATTTATTCCGTTTAGACCCTGTATATTTTCCAGTGAAATTTCCACCATTTCTGCGCTGACAGTAACGTCAACTACCTACCAAATTTGACTGCTCTCCGTCAAGTAGTTTTTTAGTAAATGCACCAACAGACAGACAGAAAAACAGACAGACCGACGGACAGACAGACAGACAGACTGACGGAATTGAAAAACCTATATTTTCGTAATCTCCGTGATCTGAAACGTCAGAATCCGTAAAAATCTCGGAGGGTGATTTTTTCTCAAATACAATACTTCCCTTCGGTATGCGAGGGAAGTAAAAATCAACCCCTGGGGGTGAGTTATAAGACTTAAAAATATAAATTCAGCACGAATTTTTCAAACTTGGCGGACATGTTGATTGCACTTAGGTATTTATGAGGAAAATAATTTTAAAATATCTTCTCGTCCTGCTTCTTCGTCCGGCGTGTATGAGATGGGCTTATGCATTTCATGATTAATCCACTCTTCCCTGATTCTGAAATATATTTCACGAAAAATTGAGACACTCTATATGTAATTTCCCTTCCATTGACCATTGGTGTACACTAGGTATATACATTTTCCCCCTTGCCTTGGTTGGGACTTACTGTTGTATCGGGAATGAATACCTGCTGTGACGCGGGCACCATTTAGAATTGCTCCGAGAACGCGTCGTCTTTCTATTTTTGCATATTTCACTGAAATAAGTAGTTTCTAGTAACTAATGTTTACGAATTTCTTATTCCATAAACATTTTCCACATGCTAAATTATGAATTAGAGTAACACCTCTTGTACACACAAACTATTTCCATACTTTTGTTTTGCTACCTTAACATGCGCGTTAGTATTACAAGTGTATAGCTAACATTTATTTTCCATAATAAGAAATAAAAAATATTGAATTTCAATGCATAAATAATATTTTACATACTTTCAGGAGTAGCATCCATTTTTCTTAGGCAAAAGCACACCCCGTGATAACAAAAATTCAACACATACGCACGTTAAGTATTTCGGGACCGATTCTCGTAACGTTAAGCACTCGAAAATGGTCAAGTTCCGACTAAGGTACAACGGCAAGTAGAGAACCTAGGTAACCGTCCTTTCAGTCTTACACGCTCGGAACCCTGACTTACAAAACTATGTGAATTAAAACAGAATACAGGGAACTTGGTTTTTCGATTTTTGGCCAGGATTTTGGAACTCCAGCCCACTGTGCGCCGCACCGTACAAAGCAAGAATAAATTATTTCAATCCTTCATCACATAACTTCTTTAAATCTTGGTTTGCAGATTTAAATAGCCCTCCATGAGCATGCAAATCAACTCTCTCTTCAAATAGCTTTGTGAGTGCGCTTTTGCCTTTATTGAAAAACGCTGATGTTATATCGCATCCTGTTAGTGTATGCAAAAACAGGATATGATATTTACATTTTAAAAACTTAAAAACTTTTAGAAGAATACATTTTTGTTGCTATTTCCACTTTGCAGAGAATTTCAAGCGCTACAATGCCTGTAAAGTTGAACTTCCTTGAGCCATTCGTTTTTGAGATTATTTTGTTTAAAGGGTTCGGGGAAGGTGGTCTTCGCGCTCAAATGCGAACATAAGATGATGATGTCTCAAATTATTTTCATCCTAGAGAAATGGAAAAAAACAAACAAAATTTTCTGCAAAAAAAACTACAAATTTGTACTCTTGCATTTTACGTATCTGCTTTAGTCTTTGAGTTACTGTGAAAATAGAAAATTATTTCAAAAATTTCAAAAATATTTTCTAAATTGAATCAAACTGTCCAGATCTAGGCATTCTATACTGTTCAAACTTCTGGAACATATTCTTAGTACCAAAATAAAGTAAATTGTAAATGGATTACGTTTAATTTTAATTCTGGCAGTTAAGCAATTGGTTTCATTAATAATTCTTTTCTCCGAACAAACGAGACAACCATATTATTTTCATCACAACTCCGTAAGTTTTCATGCTAAGACTTATTACTCATAAAGCGAATTTTAAAGATCTTTTCAAGTACTTTAAAATAGGTCTAACAAGTGTTCCTCCAAAAATTCGCCGTTATGTATCGTTGAAAGGTTCAAACTCAGTTTTCGGCGAACAAACAGTCACCTGCAACGAGCCAAAACAAAAGGAAAACCAATCGATTATCCATTTTATAACCTTTATTTTTGCTACTGATAATTTTTTTGCTAAAACGTAAAGTTTCCGAATTATTCGATCGAGAGGATTATGAATAAGCTAGGAAAGGATTATACACACTGGGAAAAGTTGGCACAACAAAAAATGGAATACAATAAAGAAATATCAAGGATATACACACTGCCAGACTCAGAAACAGAAGAAACAGAAAACAGAAGTAGAATAGGAGAGAAGATGATCACAGACAGAAACTAAGAAGAAGCATATCACAAAAACCTGAAAGTAAAAAGAAGCACGAAAACCTAAAAGAAGCATCTCACAAACGCCTACACTTTCCATCCGATGAAGACAGAAGGAAAACAAGAAGAAACATCTCACAAACACCTACACGCTCCATCCTATACTCCTACCCCATGCGTCATGCGGCTCTCGCTGCTGACAACAAGCATGTCCAATGTCCAATCCAGCGTATGCAGCTGGTCCGGCGGTATATAAAAGCACTGGGGATTTGTTCTGGCACACGGTGGGATGATCGGTGGGCGATCGGGCTGCGTGGTGGAACAAATCTCCCTGCACCGGAATTGGCAGCAATGCCCACCTTACGCTGGCAAATCAATCAATCAATCAATCAATAATCGCTCTAAGACATGCATTTTTTAGATGAAAAATCAACATGTTCAATCCCGAATAACTCGAAAAATATTGATTTATCGAAAAAAGTTCATAGAACGTCTTTTGCTTTTAATTCAACCCCCTATCGGTTTCTGCTATTTTCAGATTACTAATTTCCACCCCCAGGGTAAAAGAACAGATCAGCACTATGTGCCATTCCCTACCTACTCTTCAAATTTCACATCAATCGGATTTTCTCGAAAGAATTCTAAACGAAAAACTGTCAAACACTGGACTATATGTAGAAAATACTTGATTAGGAGGTAAACCACATCATAAACAAATATTTGTTTGCTTTGATAGGAGTTATTAAAAATAAAAATGAAACTAGCTCAAAAATAGACTCATTCATGTTATATTCAGTAAAACACTCCTTCTATACTGAATTGCCTAGAAGGAAGGACAATATACAGACTACTCGAAATAATGTCACTCACAATTTTTTTTTTTTTTTAACTTTTGATATTAAATATTTTATTTCACATAACATATAACAAGAGAACCGACATTCATATTCATATTGGAACATTGATATTTTGTTAATACAATATAAAATCACAACCATGTATGAAATAGTATGCATTATACATAATATGGAAATAACCATTGAAAAACAAGTTTTCAGACTCATAGTTATAGCCCACGCAAATTACATAAAAAACAGAGGAAGCCTGGACAAAATTAATAAAAATCTAAATTATTGCACAGACATTCTTTGAGGTGTCCGTCCCAAACCCAAATCCACAAAAATCAAGGTCAAAGTTTTTTTCAAATATCTCGCGTTTTATGCATTGGATGCCCATGAGGTCAAGCGAAAGTTGTAGAGAATAAAATTATCTACGATTCGCCTTTTTCATTTTTTCTCAAAACTCCCACAACGTTTCGAGATATTCAAGGTCAAACTTTCAAAAACATAGTTTTTCGCGCGAAAAAAATCAGACAGCAATAGAGTTATCATGAAAGTTGTAGAGAACTCAATTATCCACAATATTGATATTTTGCATTTTTCCCAAAACCTCGCCTTTTTCGAGATATTCAAGTTCGAAGTTTAAAAAAATATTTTTGCAGACATCTCGCTTCCTATGCATCGAACGTACATGAAGTCAATGTGAAAGTTGTAAGAATTGAATCATCTACAGGACTGATCTCTTGCACTTTTCCCCAAAACTTCACCCTTGGCGAGATAATCAAGGTCAAATTTCCAATAAAAAAAAAACGGACTTCCGCGAATATCTCGCTTCCTATGCACCCGGACGTCAACGTGAAAGATGCAGAGAATTAAATTATCTATAAGATTGATCTTTTACATCTTTTCCCAAAATCACGATAGTTGTTCCAATGTCTGAACATTCAAAATCATCTATTTCAGCAGTAAAATCTTCCAGTTCAAATATTTTCTTTTTGCTATTTACGCACGATATCCCACGAGAATTATTGCAAGCTTTGGAGCATTCAGGCCCGATTTATCAGCACCACACCTTGCGTTGCAACTTTTTCGGCTATTATAGAAGATTTGGTTTAGTACATTATCTGGTGCTAGTGGGTGTAGATCAACTGTCTCCGTACCCGCAAAATGTTTTGTACATATGAAAGAATTTCCATGCATATTGATCGAAACTCAAAATGCATCTGTCAAAGTCGGAACGAAGCACACTGAACGGATGAATTACGAGGGGAATATTCGCGATAATAATAATAATTTTTCATGGGCGTCAGGGTGCATAGGAAGCGAGATAATCGCGGAAACCCATTTTCTTTGGAAATTTGACCTTGAATATCTCGCCAAGGGCGAAGTATTGGGTAAAAGTCCAAGAGAATAATTTTGTAGATAATTCAATTGTAAACAACTTTCACATTGACTTCATGTACGTCCGATACATAGGAGGCGAGATATTTGCAAAAAATCGTTTTCTTTTAAGTTCGACCTTGAATATCTCGAAAAGGACGGGATTTTGGGAAAACATTCAAAATGCCAATCTTGTGGATAATTGAATTCTCTATAACTTCATTGCTCTCTGAAATTTTTTGGCGCGAGAAAATCGCGAGAAACCACGTTATTGAAAGTTTGACCTTGAATATCTCGAAGCGTTGTGGGAGGTTTGAGAAAAAAAAACTCATAGATAATTTAATTTTCTACAACTTTCACTTTGACCTCATGGGCATCCGATGCATAGGACGCGAGATATTTACAAAAAACTTTGACCTTCAAAATCTTGGGTAGCCATGCTGGGATCTTTGTGATTTTTGTTTATTTGGGTTTGGAACACCTCAAAGAACGTCTGTGCAAAAACTCAGATTTACTAATTTTGTCCAGGTCAAATGCTAATTTCCAAGGGCTAGTTAGGTATTCTGCAATGAACCATTCCAAAAATTTGTATTATAATGTGCTATTAATTTTGTTCGTAACTTGTTCAAAATATCAATATAATATCTAAATTAATTTAATATTTGAACGAGCTAATATATTACTAAATTAAGTATCACTCATCTAACAGTTTATGTTTCTTTCTAGGTAAAATGTTAACGCAACTAGACGTCTCCCAGAACAGTTTGGTGCAAGTTCCATCTGCCGCTATCAAGAACCTACACCACCTCCTCATCCTTAACATGAATCACAATAAGATTAACAGTCTTCACGCCAAAGCCTTTGAAGGGCTCGACACCCTCGAAATTCTGACCTTGTACGAAAACCAGATAAACAGCATTGATCCCAGCGCATTTGTTGGACTCGGAAAGTAAGTTGAAATTTTTTTGTTATTTGAATCAATAAAATGATATGTTTTCCATCTCTAAAGAAATTATAACTTTCGATTAATGTTCGAGTAAGATTTCCATGTTTTCAGATCTATGAACTTTTCAATGCAACAAATTGAGACAATATTCAATGTAAAATTTTTCATCGAAATCTTATTATGAACTCTGAACTCTGAAAATATTAATATTGAAGCAAAAATAACAAATCTATCTAGAACATAACTTACCATGTTTCCATTTGGGTTTTTTTTACCTTCAGTATAGATAATGACTAGCCATGTTGGTGGGGAACGAAATTGAAAGGAATACAAAAAAGAAAGGAATCTCTTTATATCTCTTTATACGTGTTTTATACAGGGTGTAATCAGTTTCATGTCATTAAAAAAAACTGGTAATGGGGACCGACTAGACAAACAAAAAACCTTTATGACTTTTCCCTCTAGGGGCACTTTGAAAAAAACTGACCTAGGTCAAATTTTTTTATATTTTTTAATATTAATGGAGAAAATAATTGAGAACCACTGCTTTTCTTGGTCAATAAACTTGTAGTTCCCAATTATACAACTTTTAAATTGTCATAAAAAAGTGTAAAGGCCTTGGATCATCGATCGCCTTTGATGGACCGCCTCAACCGAACTGAGGCAATCATAAAGAGGTAAATAATTCGTTATCTTTTCCTGCACAACTGCAAGCAAATATTGGCCATAGAAGTTTAAACAGAGCATTTCTTTACATGGGTGTCTTTTAATTTGGAACAAAATATTGGATTAATGTTTATAATTTAGAATATTTTAATGCGATTTATTAACGTTTGTAACATAAATGAGTGCCCTGAGTTAAAAGCTCATCTAAGTAAATTATTCGAAATCTGCATCTGCATCAATACAGTTCGGTACGTCGAATTAAGGACATACGTACTCCGTTCAACACTAAACAATAAACTATCAACTAACGCTGTCAATAAAGAAAAATAAAAGAGAAGCTTGGTCCAAAATCCAAAACCGAATACAAAAAGAACGAACAAGTAAGTTGTGTCTGTACGTAACCAAGAATTTAACGACTTGAACGGTAAAGTCAATAAAATAAATCTTCACTATAAATACACAGCGACCCGAAATTCAAAAATAACGAAAACAGCGAACGGCGCGGCGGGTTGGAGGTGTGTACATTACGAAAGAGCCACAGAAACTAAAATATTGTACAAGGGAGAGTCAGAGTATAGTTTTCTTCAGATCAGATCTACTAAAGACTCAGAAAACGTCGACGTCTTTCATCTTATTTACCGCACCGCTAAAGACCGCCGACATTTTGTAGCTATCTACACAAATATTGAGTATCATAAGCAAAGACACGCGCGACGATCTAAATCTACCTCAATATTCCAGCAGTTCTCAAAAGATTTTATTGAAAATTTGCGAAATTTTTGTTTATTTTTTTTTCTCCAAAACTATGAGCTTTAGATCCCATGTTATATAATGCTTTTTTGTTTGTCTTGTCTTGCCCTACCACCAGTTTTTTTTTAATGACATGAAACTATCTACACCCTGTATTTGTAATATTGCCTTCCTTATACATACATGATGTATTCTAACTAACAAAATATTGAAGTACCTATGTGATTTCTTGAGTGGTTCTATGGAGATATACAGGGTGTTCCAGATTTAAACGGACATGCTCGAGTGAAAGGTAGAGAACACTCAGCTGAGTTCAAAACACCCATATACTTACCGTTGAATGTGAACCGTTTTTGAGATACGGGGTGTTTTATGGTCCTTGACCAGAACAGAGTTTCAGTCCGCCATATTTTTGAAATAACTGCACATATAAAATTTGGTATATATATTATACACTTTTAGGATAATAAATAGCTTGAGTGATTTTGGAAAAATTCCAGGACCGACCTCCATTTTCTTAATATGGCTATTAGAGTCGTTAACATCACACTGTATATTATGTTTATGACTTTTAAAAAGCCTATGGACCTGTTTATATAATAATGTCATAATATTTGATGGCACGTTTATGGTTATTCAAAAGCATTAAAAGACCAAATTTGACATTCTACAAATAACACAATCCAGTTGTTAACATCATTATTTTATTAATATTAGCTAAATACCCCGTAGAAGAAGTTGCTATTTGTTTTTGTTTGCTATTCAGTGTTTTTTCCCTCCAAAATAAAGCACATTCCATTTATTTCCGGAATAAAAATAAGTAATAAAATGATGCTATTAACACATGACATTATTGAATTAAAAATCCCAAGTGGGCACATTCGTCAATTGTGTAATTTTACAAAGAAGAATTGCTGTTCGTTCGTGGTAATTATTAGAATAAGTGATAAAAAACCAGTTATTAAAACTAAAAATTTTAAGATGCCGTTTCAATTTAGTAATGAAGATTATGTGGATATTATATTTGTGTATGGCTTTTGCGATGGAAATGGGAGAGCTGCAAAAAGAGAGTATCAGAGGCGTTTTCCAAATCGCCGGGTACCAGATCATAAAACGTTTTCAGAGGTATACCAATATAGGGAACATGGACAATTTTCGTCAATGACAAAGCATGAACATGTTCCCAGAGCTTTCCCGCAAGAAGAGCAAATATTACAGGTTGTGGAAAATAATAGATCCATATGTGTTAGAAAAATTAGTTACGAGTTAACAGTTAACATACAATAGTATGGCGAATATTAAAGAAGGAAAATTTGTGTTCATTTCATGTTGAAACGGTTCAACGTCTAGAAGACGGCGACGGCGTTCCCCGTTTAACAGAAAAACAATATTCAGAGTTCTATTCACGGATGAAGCCCAATTCACATGTGACGGAATTAATAACTGTAGAAATCAACGTGTTTGGGCTACCGAAAATCCACATGCAGTAATTCAGAAACATTCCCAATACAGATTTAATATCAATGTGTGGTGTGGTATTTACAATAATCGTCTAATAGGGCCCCACATTTTTGAAGAAAGTCTAACTGGTGAAGTTTATTTATTTAAACTATCTTAGAAATATCATGCCAGATTTATTAGAAGGAATCAATACTAGGGGTTTGTGGTTTCAGCACGATGGTGCTGGACCCCATTTTTCTGTACCGGTCCGGGATTATCTGATCCAGCATTACACCAACAGATGGATTGGTCGCGGAGGTCCGGTAAACTGGCCACCGAGGTTTCCTGATCTTACACCTCAAGACTATTTTTTATGGGGTCATCTCAAGTCAGAGGTGTACAATGAAGAATTCAATACACGAGAACAGCTTCTAGAAAAAATTACTGCTGTATGTGATAACATTAGAAATAACCCGGAAGAGATTGATAGGTCAGTGAAAAACTGATTAAAACATTCTTGAAAATGTATTAACGCTGGGGGCATTCATTTTGAAAACCTGTTATAGTTTTAATTATTTGCACCGTTTTTTGCTTTTCAATTATTTAAAGATCTAAATAAATTTATTTTGTCAAAATAAAATTGCAAAATTTTGTCTTCGGTATTTTCAAGTTATTCTCAAAAGGCGTTTAATCTTTTTTTAAATTGTGCTTGTTAATTCAAGACTCTTCACTAACATTATTTTCCTTTCATGGAGGAAATGGAATGTGTATTATTTTGGATGGAATTTAACCTAAAAAAAGCTTAGAAACACTGAATGTTAAAACAAAAACAAATAACAACTTCTTCTACGGAGTATTTAGCTAAAATTAATAAAATAATGATGTGAGCAACTGGATTGTGTTTTTTGTAGAATGGCAAATTTGGTCTTTCAATACTTTTGATTTACTGAAGAATAACCATAAACGTGCCATCAAATATTATGGCATTATTTTATAAAATGGTCCATAGGCTTTTTAAAAGCTTACTAACATTTACCAAAAAATAATACACAGTGTGATGTTAACGACTCTAAGAGCCATATTAAAAAAATGGAGGTCGGTCCTGGAATTTTTCCAAAATCGCTTAAGCCGTTCATTAACCTGAAAGAGTATAATATGCATATTAAATTTTATCTTAATAGGTGCAGTCATTTAAAAAATATGGCGGACTGAAGTTCTGGTCAAAAACCATAAAACACCCCATATCTCAAGAACGGCTCACATTCAACGGTAAGTATAGGGGTGTTTAGAACTCAGCTGAGTATGCTCTACCTACTACTAGAGTATGTCCGTTTAAATCCGGGACACCCTGTAGATTAGAATTTTTTAATTTCTAGCATAACCTGAATGTAGATTGTCGATGGAATGTAAAGACGGAAAATTAATACGTTTATAGACAGTTTTTCTTTCTATTTTTCATAGACTGCCTTTCTGCTGCTTTCCAAATACAGTAAGGAATATGTTTTATTATGAAGATTAATATCAGATACAAATATTTTATATATTTGTCCAATGAAGAGTAATGAAATATATTTTTGTTCATACATTAACCGTCAAATAAGGAAGTAAAGTAACGTTCTGCCATTTAACTAATATTATCACTCCCTGGATATGGTATTTAATTTTTGCAATGAACATTTAGTGCCCTTTATAGGTTTAAGAGTGCTTTTCTAGCTTGAAGAAAGTTTAAAGGTTGTCAGTGATGATCGATATCACTTATTGTGTCAGCAAAAGCATGTGTGGATACTGTTTTCATAGTCGAATTGAATGCCCACCTGTGCATGCGGTTCCCATTTATATGTAAATTTGCTTTTTGGAAATAATCTTACTATCACAGCACCACAGTGTCATCATATCGGATAATAATTATGAAAAATGACTGCAGACCACATGAATTCCAATATACATATAAAACCCATTATAATACACGACAAATGTCAATAATACGAAATTTATCTCAATTCTGTGAAGTTGTACAAAAGTTTCCTTTTTTATGTCTATATGAAATTGTGTAACAATTTTTCGTAGGCTGAACGAATGTCATTCTTGAACTTTCAAATCGATAGGAGACGCTTGTATTACATGTGTGGAACATATTATTAATTTTGAATAAATTTCATAATTTAATGCGTCAGATTGTGCATACATGGAAGCACTTTAAAATACACAACTTTTCACAAAGATTATATTTAAGACATTTAAAAAGGATTTAATTTTCAATAAAATTTCTTTTATGCCTCTATCTTTTGTGTTAACCAACCAAAACAATAGTAATTTTCTGTGCTACTTTAGGATAATCCTCTGAATACTTTAGTTAAGGTGATGTTACTTTCCTTTTCAAAAAACTTCAGGGGCGTGACCAAGTCAGTTCGATTCAAAATAATTTTCTTCTATTTGGTAATAACATTGTATTATATAGAGCTACACAGAGCGAGCCAGACATGCACGGCGTAAATCGCCGGCGCCTTGGCAATTGAATGGGTGGATGAGTAAGTGAGTATAAAACTTATAATAACTAATACAATTAAACTAACTCCTATTTCTAAAATACAAGATTTACAAAAGCTGATGGCAAAGTTGAACATAAAAAAGTGTATATTTAAAATTATTTTTTAAAAATTTATAAATATATGATTAAAATGACAAGCCCAGTCGTTGGTGGTATACTTTTACAGGTGAGTAAGAGTTTTTGGTTTAAAATAATTTTTGATTTGAATACATTTTTGAATTAAGAAAATTTTGGTTGTTAGGATTTTCTGAAGAGAATTTTGAAAAATAAATGAATTTAAAACAAGAATCTACAAAAAGAAAAGAAGAGAAAGATGGAAAAATAAAATTTTATTATGCAGAATGTCCAAGAATTGTGGCTAGAGTGGCTGCCGAAGGTGGGCAGCGTCTGATATGGTAATTTGTGTTTTATTCTAAAAAGTGCATTATGCTGTCTTATTCGCGTTATGTTGTTTGTTAGCGGATTATCGTTTAGTTTAAAAGCATAAAATTTTTGTGAAATTTCAGAAACGTAGTCCATAATTGGAGTAATGTCGTGACATAAGGTGTATAGATCCCTGAGAGGGACGTATCACGTTGTGTTAATAATGAGGTGCATGTTCAAGGACTGTTAACTTATTCATTGTCCTGCTCGATATTCTGTACCTTGCCGGATCCGCGTGCGGTATAGCTGGCCTCACTACAACGATGTATATATGAGTTTCTTACTATGTCTGTTAACTTTGGTATTCCTGGCTAGGGACGGATACAGACTCCTGGACATAGAATAGACTGTCCGTACGCGTTCGTTAATGTGTTTCATAAACGTTAGTCGTTTGTCCAAGTGTACCCCTAGGAACTTCACACTTTTTTCCCTAATCGGAGTTTGGGTGCCCTTTGTCAAAATTGGCGCAATAATTTTGTTTTTAGAAAAATTACGTGTGAAGACTATTGTGAGGAGCGTGACCGCTCCACGTGTTGCTTCTACCAAGTAACGTCACGGCGGGTGGAGACTGTGTGATAAAAGATATACTGGACGAGAGCACATCGTCTTTTCATGGTATCATGTATTTACACTACGTTTATTTTCAAACTAGCTTGTTGTATATCCTGGGATATTTCACTCAATTTAAATGAAAAAATATTTCCTTTCGTTTCAGGTTATTAACCATCATCAGAGAAAAAATTACAATCTTTACTACTAATAAATAAGATTTTCTTATGTAATCTTAAAACTTGAAAATGAATTACTTACAGTTTTTGCGATTTTTAAATATGTATACACTGTTATAACAATTTGCATATATTTCATTTGAATATTTTTACCCAGTAAAAGGCTGAAAAAATGTATTGTTTCTTTTTTTGTCCTGTTGCTCTTACGATTTGGTTCGTTTATTTACTTAATCAGCTAAAATATGTTTCGTTTAAATATTCTAACATTAAACTAACTAAAAGGGAAATAATGATATATAACATATTTTCACATCTGTCAATCAAGTCCAGAAGATAGTGCTTAAAGTATTTCATTTCATACCACCAGTCATTAACGAAACCAACAAGTTCAACATCCATGAATTTCATTTTATCAATAGTAATATAAACAAACCAAATCAATAGTACATTTTTTCCTTTACTTGAGTTAAACATTCAACAGAAATAGATGTAAAATGTTATAATGTGTAAAAATATTTAAAAATCACAATAACTGTAAATAATGCATTTTCAGGTCTTAGAATTACATAAGAGAATCTTGTTTTATTGTAAATATTGTATTCTTTCTTTGAGAATGGCTAGTAAACCGAAACGTAAGGAAATAGAGATTTTTTATCCAAACTGATCAGAAAATCCCAGGATATACATCAAGCTAATTTAATATCAACGCTCAAGAAAATAAAACATCTATGTTTATTCACAAACAACAAATTAGTATATATAGTCAGTCAAGAGATGCAATCAAAATTAAGTGAACTGGAAGTGCTAAACATAACACCGTGAATCAACAGTATTGAATGATTAGTCAAAAGCACCGCAGGGAATGTGGTCGATCGATGACGATTTACCTGTGACTAATCATCTAGAATATTGGTAACTTCAAACTTTACAATTTAGGGTAGCTCTAGGCCAATCAAATATGTGAAAATGAAAATTGAGAAGCTTTTTCCAATTTTGAATATCTTATATTGAGTGGTCTTCTAAAAGAGAGTTCATGTTTTTCTAACAATAATGGTCACCGCTTGCGACACCAATACCGATAGTTTTAATGGAAAAAAATCAAATTTTCAGGTATATGTTGTTTCTCGTGAATCCTGTGACGAAAATAGTTACTATCAATGTTGTACAATATAAAACTCTCTACAATTTTTATCTAATGCACTTTGTTACTAAAGTACATACTCTGTGAGTTACAGCCTATATGTCGTACTGACTTAAAATTTCTTATGTGTATATAGTTTACATGACAATACATTTTGACATTTTTTTGTAGAAAGATCCAATATGACGTTTCCAATATGGCGGTTCAATATTCATTTAATTTTCATTCAATTCACTTAATATTCAATTCTGATAAAAAGTGGTATCTAGGAATTTTTGAGGTCGCAGATTATAAATATGTGATAGAAATTCAAAAATCCACAATGATCGATAAGTTTAGTGCTTGCTGATTCAACTGAAAACCGAAATCTGGAGATTTTTGAGATAGCAGATTATAAACTAGAAAATTGTAACGTTCATTGCTTGAGTAGCTGGTTTCGAGAAGTTATTCCGGGGTTCAGTTTAGTAAATAAATTACTCCAAAAGAGTTTGTTTCTCGTAAAGATGTAAATGAGGCAGTGTCATATAAGATAAATTGATTTTACTGGTTTCCGTATCTTTTACGGTCTCTAGATATTATCTACTCATACGTGTGCGAAGCAGGCGAGAGTGTAATGTGACAATGTAACGGCTACTTTCTGTCTCGTCGTGGCGTCGATGTTCTCGGTATCACCGGGTCCGGCCTGATACAGATAACAATGAGAACCCCAGCGCAACACGCTGAAGACTTCCTATTGATCGGATTATATCCCCCTCGGTTCGGTGACGTCACTAAGCAGCTGTGAAGTACCTACGGTGGCGTAACGCCGTCGGATAAATAACTTGACAACACAAAAGACTCCAGCCAGCACGCTGGAGAGACTAGAAATCGACTTATATTCGGTCCGGCTCGGTAACGTCGGTACCCGCCCGTAACGGTGCACAGTGTGGCAGAATGGACAAAATTCGCTCTGAGTCACTGTGACATTTTTAAAATTTTTTGTTTGCATGGAAGGGTTAAGGTCATTCAAGGTCAGATTCGTATTTAAAAGAAAACCCCTATTTATTATTGCACATTCGAATTGTCTGACTAAAAATAGACTACTTTTGTAGCTGCAAGAACGCAGCTCAAAAATAAAATACGTTATGCGTTTTATTTATTAGCGAAAATCAAGCCCACTTTTTAAATAATTCTTCTTCACAGCCATGCAAAAAATGGTTGATCTTTTTTGCAAAAAGTAGTTAACTAGTTAGATCTTGAATATTACAAAAATGTTTTGAGAATCAATTTTAGTTGAGGTCAAAGTTGTCTGTTTTCCCTCAGTGGGATAAACAAATAGGATTGTGCAAGAACTGTTGCACCAACAGCACCCATCTTCTGCCCACTTATAAAGCACTATTAAAACACACTTATTTAAAAAAGTTTTATAAGATTTTAACAACAAATTAAATATGTTTAAAAGTGAATTATTATTTGTATGCTTATAATTATAATGAAACATGTTCTTTATAGGATTTGGCAAACAGCAGAAAAAAAATATCTATAAGAACTACAAAGAAAAACAATATGTACAAACATTAGTTCCAATCTTTGCATTCTTTCCATAACCTTCATTCTGGTTATGCTAGCAATTAAAATTCTAAAATTAATTTGCCTATCAGTCAATGTCAAACATTTAATGTCATGTAATGTAATTTTAAAAACTTCACATTTATGGAAATTGTCTTGATTTTTGTATGAAAAATCGTATGAGTAGCTTTATGTCTTTCTGATGAGCTCCAGAATTAGGGCGAAAAACGTTTCAAAGGCTAAGCATTTGCAGGAGACAGACTTATAGATAACCAATCCTTCATGAAAATATAATCCATTAGAGTGAAACATTTTTTGAAGGCAAGGTATGTAAATCAGTTCAGTTTAGGGCTTTTCTGGTCTCTAGCACAACCAGATGTAGGTTGTAAGAGAAATTCAAAGTGTTTTTTCAGTAAATTATTTTGTAAGATACTAGTTTACTCTGCATGGCCGTAGGGGACTAGTGTTGCAATGAGAATTGTGAAATAAGAAATAGACACATTCATTTTAGAGTTTTAATTGATAGCATAACCAGATTGCAGGTTATATCCCCATATTTTGGTCCTTGAGTTGTCGCCTACTCCACCCCGTATAATCTAATTCATGTAGCGAAGTAGTAATCATACCACAAAAATAACTATTGATTTGATTATTCCTTCGTCTTTCAGGAAATTGAAGAGATTAAACTTGGGTGGAAACGGATTAACCTCTGTGCCGAAGACAGCCCTGACTCATCTGGATACCCTGAAAAAACTTGAAATGCAGGAGAACAAAATTAAAGTAATTCAGGAAGGAGACTTCCAAGGTAAGCCTTAGCCTCTATAAGAAATTGTCAGTATAAAAAGCGAATCATTTAACCCGCATTAGCGTTAATTATATACCTTTACACTACATAAGTTTTTTATTTAATGAAAATAAAATGGCTTCATGCAATTAATCATCTTCGTTTTTGTGGTTTTAAAAATTAGGGTTGCAAAATAAAATTTATTAGTACATTAATTTAGTCAACAGATTATAAAAAGTTAATTCAATTTTTCTTCAGTCAATTGACAACACCACTTGAGTAACTTGGGACGTGAAATTGTTTACTATCAAAATAAACTCATTTAATAGCCTAGACAGGAACCTATCTTGATTTGTCGATGTAATTTTAGCAGATAAACATAAGGATTAAAACCTATTTCTGACTGGTGTATCTTAGAAAGTGGTGTCTCTGTCTGTCAAGAGTCAACTCTTGGTAAATCGCGTTTGTGGTATGATATATTACCAAAGAGTATTATATTACAAGAAATTAAGTACCGAATATACATGGTGATCATTTAAGTCGGCATAACGAAATATCTAGAGAGCAACGCACTTTTGATAAAATGTGTTTCTAACAAAAAGTGTTTGGCTTCAAGGGGGATACAAAATGGCATTAATCATTTTTGGTTGTTGACGTTTCAAGGTCAATATAATTTATCGTATGGAAATACATATTTTTATTACCGTTTCTTATTCCACCAAACAATAAACAAACGACTTCTGCCTGAAACATTCTCTATCCGACGTTAATTAGTTCTGATAGCTCGAGACAAAGTAACCGGAGATTTTTTGTAAATAACTGTTTTATTTAAAAAAAATTAAAATAATCTCTCTCACTATAGAATGGGTGTCATTACCGTATGTCTCAGACGAAAGATGTTTGTTATTTATGTACACAATGGTTACTGAACCATTTGAAAAACGAGAGTTGATGAGAATTCTGAAAATAAACAAATTCCCTCCAGACAATTTTACCACCTAATTGATACTCTCTAAATTACTCGCTTCAAGTACAAAATTCTAATTATTTTGCTTAACATCGATCTGAAACAGAAGCAAGCATTGTAGGTTTCTACTTTTTTTGTAGATTTTATTAGTCTATCAATAACTTTGCAAGAAAGAAAAGATTCCTACTTTAAACATACTATTGAAAACTATCCATCGAAGCCGATAATCGTTGTCTTTCCATCTTTTTCTCTAATATTTCCCTTCGCTAGTATGTTCTTCTTTACTGCCCTTTATACTCTGTCCACATCTGGAGCACCGTAATATGCTCCTGTTTCTTCTCACTCTCATTGATCTTTGCAAATTCGTTTAATGAAATATTCATTAGACACATTCTTGAAACTTCGCAATACCTTCCCTCATCTCGTCCAGCAATCACTAGAAGCGCTCGTTAATATTTAGAGTTCTTGAAAAACGAGTTGTTTATTAACACGTCGTGTTAACACAAAAATACTCTATATAAAACAGTGAACTGTTTAAGATTGCGAATAGCCGAATAAAAATGTGTTTAATGGTTAAATATATAATATCTAATGACTCCGTAATGAAATGAATATTTCACATTTACGCTATATATATTAAAGGACTATTTTCACCTAGCCTCTAGCAAATAAAGTAGAACTTTTTTTTTTTTTTTTGGAAAGCATTATAATGTGTTTGGCATAATTTAGTGTTTATTTTTCTTCTCATGATATTTTTATTATGCACGTCTAGGCCTAGATCGGTTAATGGCGCTTATGTACTCTTTTCAAACAGATAAGAGTAATTCAGTTTCTAAGTTTAAAATTCCGCAAATTTTGCAGCGGTTTGCTCAATACTGACGCCTTCAATAGAAAACAATTCTGATTAACGATACTTACAAAAGACCTCGCAGTTTTTTCAGTTTCAGTCGATTGTTCTGAAACTTGGGGAAAATGTTGTACTGGGTCCCCTGATTATAATTCTCTTTCACCACCTGTCCGACCGAATTCGATTTTTTAATCTAGAAACGATTGAAACTGTGAACATCTGCGAAGGTCTGTTTAAATGTTCCATAAAAATTTTGAAAATATTCAGGCTCATTTTTTGGAGAGAAATAGGCATCTCTTGTCTCTTGATATTTTTTTTCAGTGCTTCCTTATCCCGAAAAAAAAATAATAATAACAAACAAAATTATTTCTTAAAATTTTTTTCACGGGAAAAGAAAGCACTTTGAAGAAAAACTTGGGGAAAAACAAGTTGATTATTTTTACCTAAAGAATATGCTTGAATATTTTGGGATCTTCCTGAAGTAGAAAAGAATAGTTTCGAAATTATTTTGGTCTAAGAAATTATGAAAACCTGCAAAAATAAGCATATTTTGTCTCTTGGTGTTTTTCTTCAAAATACTTCCTTTTGCCGTAAAAAAATGACAAAAAAATATTTCTTTTTTGGTTGGAGGTAGCACTTTGAAAAAAAACAGCAAGAGACAAAAGATGCTTATTTTTCTCCAAAAAATTAATCTGAATATTTTCAGAATTTTTATGGGACATTTAAGCAGACCTTCGCAGATGTTCACAGTTTCAATCGCATCTAGATCAAAAAATCGAATTCGGTCGGACTGGTGGCCAAAGGGAATTTTAATCAGGGGTCCCAGAAGAATATTTTCCCCAAATTTCAGAACAATCGACTGAAACCAATTTTTACTATAAAAAACTGCGGGGTCCTTTCTTACAACCAGAACTAGTGATATCCGCCCAAAAAATTATAAATGTATAAACTTAGCAGACTTCCTTTCCTATCCCAGCAATGACAACAAAAGTAGATTTTATCATCAACAGCCTTGTATGTTTGATCCCATCTAACATACACATTAATATTTTTCTCTTTGTATGAATTATTCCTCTCTTTTATTTAATGCATTAAAATTTCTTTTCCTTACCTACAGCAGGATTATTTATGTATTTTGTTTTATGATAGTTATGCAGCTTAGTTTACGAGTACAGAAATAGTGCTTGCTTGCATATTTGCTGACATTGTTATTTTTAATTTCATACATGTAATGTTCACTTGTTTTCTTTTATGTTATGATTGTTATTCATTAGTAATCAGCATACATATATTTTTATTTTTCTAAATAAATCAGTTAGAACTAAGTATAATTCGTTGCTTCCCACTTAGTACTCCTTTCTAAACATAATTAGGACGTGGGGCTGCGTCCACAGGTGTATAGGATTTCTAGTATTAATTTGGAAACTCAGTCTAAAGCTTTGCTACCAGGATAAACCATTTCAAAGCCTGAGGTGATAGAACAAGGGCTGAGGCTGTGCTTGAATATTGCAAACGATATTCGTATAAAAATATAGTTCATCAGATATGTCATGCGCTTACCTCAAACGAAAGGAGTCTATTGTTTACCTGGCTCAGCATTACAGGCCCTCTGCCCAATTTTGTTTATGCCGGTCGCATAGCCGTAGGTTAAATGATATTTATATTTACTTTTGTTGAATCATTATTTACCATAAATAAAAAAGGTGTTTTAAATAAATCATGTACTATCATCATGCCTATCAACTAATATAAAGTGGTGAAACAATATCTTCAATAATTAAAAAGTGATTCTAAAATTCAATAATTAAAAATTGTGTGCCGACGTTCATGTCTATTGTTATGAAGTATTCCTTTGTCAGTTTTTTTTATGAATTCGAAACTGACTTTGAATATCCTATACTAATCTTCCACAACATCCAAAATTTTTGCTGGTCCCTATACCAGCAGAGATACCATCTTAATACTATCCCGATCGTACACTGTATCGACAAATATAGTGTAACAATAAATAACAACAGAATATTGTTTAGTTAGTGGTTAAAACGCAATACCAAATAGACTACTGAATAAACAATATTCAGCGGTTTATTTGTTGTTATGCTCTAATATTAGTCAATAAACGGTTGTTTGTGATTACATTATTCCTTTTTGTTGTTTTTGCCATGATCAGAAGGAAAAGGCGGCCAAATTTTTACATTATTTGTAAAAGTTTTTCTATGCATTGCTATTAAGTGTTCAACATGCCACTGTTCTTTTACCTACTAGTGACAATAAACTGTTGCATCACATTATATAATGTCTAAATCCTCTAAATTATAATCTAACAATGTGTTACAAAAATATGTTTAAGCAAATTTCAGCAATTTTCACAGGTAGAAATTTTTCAGGATATTTAAATTCATACTATTCCTTACTTTGTATACTTAAACGAATAGAGCATAATTTATGTCTCCTTGCGTTATCTCTGAATCACGACTTGGTCTGGTGTAACTTTAACTATAAATTCGCTAGACATTCAAAAGGACATGTAAAACTTTCAATGAAAATAATTTACTTTCAGGTCTAAGAAATCTAGACTCCTTGGGTTTAGCTCACAACAAACTGGAGCAAGTTCCACCTAGAGTATTCTCGCACCTCACCTTACTGAATTCTTTAGAACTTGACGGGAACAACATAAGAAAGATAGATCCAGATGCTTTTGTTGGATTGGAAGGTAAAGTACCAATAGTTTAGAAGGTTTGATCGGCAAAGAGTAAATTTATTCATTTATAGTGAAGCATGTAAGCATGTATACACATTATCAAATTATTTAAATGTTTAGTGTTACATATGTCATTGTCTCACACAGAAAAGCTCTGTTTGAAACAGATACTCAGAAAAGAGTTTTCCGTCGGAAAATACATGCAGAGTTTTAGAAACATCTAAATTTATGAATTCAACGCTTTAGATTTTAGAGTTGAAAACGCTTTCAGACTTTCATGTATAAAAAGTATATATTTATTCTCTGTAGTTGTTTATTTGCGGCATATTCAGATTTCCTTACTTTATATTGGATATTTTGCCACTGAAAAATATTTAAAAATTTGTAAAGAAAAAACCTCTGCGCCAAACGAATCAAACAGAGGTTCTTGAATACTTGACTGTTTCAACAAGTCTCACACCTAAAAATATATAAACTAGAACAATGTAATAAACTAAAAATTGAAAATGAAAGCTATAGGTAGTTAACATTTCGGAAGAGAATCTACCTCCTTTGTCAAAACATAGAGGCCGTCAACCATGACAGTTCTTTGTTTATGTATTTCCATAGTCACGTGAGACATTAAATTATATTTATCTTATTTTTACTTACTTCGTCTCTAAGGATGGGCAACCAACTAGTACAAAAATCTATTGAATAATTCGAAACGCATCTATCCTCGTTTAATAAAATAATCGCGGATTCTATATGTTTTCTTTTAGTTCCGTTGCTCTCTGTTTCCAAAATCTTCGCCGAGTCCTATTTAATCCTGTGATTATTATCCCACGCGTGTTCACAAATTTTGGATTTTTCAAATTCTCCCCTTCTAGCGTAATTTCTATGTTCACCAAGCCTTACGTTGAAAGGTCTAGATGATTCACCTACGTAATGTTTTTCGCACTCACACGGATCACTATAAATACAATTTTTTGAACTTTCAACAATATTTAGAGGTTTGGTTTTTGATAAACCCGATCTTAGCGTGGAGCCCGTTTGAAAAACCGTTCGTACGGAAAACGTCTAAAAAGTGATCATAGCATTAAAATTTTACCAGCTGATAAAGGCAGTGCCACGGTAATCTTAGATACAGCTATATATGATACAAAAATTACGAACTTCATAAATTATGGAAATTGTTCCAAATTAAATAAAGATCCTACAAATTCCTTAGAAAACAAAATATATAGAGTCTTATTTAAACTCAAAAACGAATTTACAGATATTGAACGAAAGATATTAACTCCACATCACAACGAGCCTCCTCATTTCTATGGTTTGCCAAAAATTCATAAACCTGACATTCCCTTAAGGCTAATTGTGAGTTCAATTAATTCTCCATGTAGTAAACTCTCAAAATATTTATTAAAAATCTTAATCTTTATCAGGTTCCTCCGAGTCATATTAAAAATAGCAAACATTTTTTGGAAAAGCTGTCAGCAAATCGTTTTAACAATAATCATCTAATGGTCAGTTTTTATGTAGTAAGCCTATTTACAAATGTTCCTGTAGATAAAACATTAATAATAATTAAAACAAATTGCAACAAGATTTGAATTTGGCGAATAGAACTAAGTTAAACATTGAAACTATAATGGAGCTACTTACACTTTGCATTAAAACAACATACTTTCAATTAAATAATGACTTCTATCAACAAGACTTTGGGATGGTCATGTGTTCTTCATTATCTCCAATATTAAGTAACATTTTCATGGAAAATTTTGAGAAAAGTAATATTAATAATCTAGCTTATAAACCCATTGTATGGTGGAAATATGTAGATGACATTTTTGCTATATGGCCTTATAGTAAAGAATGTTTAAGTAATTTTTTGAATCATTATAACGAAAAAGAACCTTCAATTAAATTTACAATAGAAATTGAGAATAATAATGAATTACCTTTTTTAGATATTTTAATTAAAAAATTAGATAATACATACCAAACCAGTATGTATAGAAAACAAACACACACAAACAGATACTTAAATTTCAATTCAAATCAACACATTAGTGTTAAGAAAGGTGTTGTTAAGTGTTTATATGTCAGAGCCAAAATTATTTCTTCAAATGGTGTAATATTAAGGAACGAAAAGCAATTTATAAAAACTGTCTTGTTAAATAATCAATATCCTGAGAGTTTTGTTGATAGTTAGTAATTGAACATTGGTTGTGGAGAGAATATACTATCACAACCTGAGGTATTTAGGTCAATGGCAGTAATTCCATATATACATGGTTGATCGGACAAATTACGAAAAATTGGGAATAGGTTTTCCGTACGAACGGTTTTTCAAACGGGCTTCACGGTAAGATCGGTTTTATCAAAAACCAAATCTCTAAATATTGTTCAAAATTCAAAAAAATGTATTTATAGTGTTCCGTGTGAGTGCGGAAAACATTAGGTAGGTGAATCATCTAGACCTTTCAACGTAAGGCTTGGTGAACATAGAAATTACGCTAGAAGGGGAGAATTTGAAAAATCCAAACTTTGTGAACACGCGTGGAATAATAATCACAGGATTAAATGGGACTTGGCGAAGATTTTGAAAATAGAGAGCAACGGAACTAAAATAAAACTTACAGAATCCGCGATTATTTTATTAAACGAGGATAGAAGCGTTTCGAATTATTCAATAGATTTTTGTACTAGTTGGTTGCCCATCCTTAGAGGCGAAGTAAATAAAAATAAGATAAATATAATTTAATATCTCATGTGGCTACGGAAATACATAAACAAAGAACTGTCATGGTTGACGGCTTTTAAGTTTTGAGAACAGAGGTAGATTCTCTTCCGAAACGTTAAGTACCTATAGCTTTCATTTTCAGTTCTTAGTTTATTACATTGTTCTAGTTTATGTATTTTTAGGTGTGAGACTTTTTGAAACAGGCAATTATTCAAGAACCAACCTCTGTCTGATCTGTTTGGCGCAGAGGTTCTTTCATTAAAAATTTTTAAATATTTTTCAGTGGCAAAACACCCAATAAAAAGTAAGAAAAAAAGTACATGTTCTCTCAAAAACCATATATCTTTCCGACACCTATAAGTGAGCTCCATTGATCATCAAAATTTCCAGATTGATGCAAGAAGTTTACTCTTTGGTATCGTCTTAAGGTTTTATTATTATACTGGATGTATTAACATTTCTAAGGCAAATCGTGTATAAAGGAATAAATAGAACTTGCTTAATAAATAAGATAAATTTTTGGGACACTCAGTATTGAAATTCAATTTTATAAATACATTTTCTACAACGGAAAATCAAAAGTATTAAAGACATCGCACTGGAATTATAAACTAAAGCTTGCAAGTTATATTTAATGATTACCTATCAAATGACGCACGAATTTTTTAAATTTAATTTAGGATACCAATTATGTATTTAATTACAAAGCTGAAAACTGCCTGATTAAGAAACTTTATGAATTCAGTGCCAACTAAAAGCAACTTAAAAGATAATTAATATAAATCAGTCGTCGTTTGTTGTTTATTAAGTATGAATTCTTGACGCCTTTTATAAGACAATATTATACTTTCTTACTTTTTATTGGGTATTTTGCCACTGAAAAATATTTAAAAATTTTAATGAAAAAACCTCTGCGCCAAACGGATCAGACAGAGGTTGGTTCTTGAGTATTTGACTGTTTGAAAAAGTCTCACACCTAAAAATATATAAACTAGAACAATGTTATAAACTAAAAACTGAAAATCAAAGCTATAGGTAGTTAACGTTTCGGAAGAGAATCTACTTCCGTTCTCAAAACTTTTTTGGCCGTCAACCATGACAGTTCTTTGTTTATGTATTTCCATAGTCACGTGAGACATTAAATTATATTTATCTTATTTTTACTTACTTCGTCTCTAAGGATGCAACCAACTAGTACAAAAATCTATTGAATAATTAGAAACGCATCTATCCTCGTTTATTCAATAGATTTTTGTACTAGTTGGTTGCCCATCCTTAGAGACGAAGTAAGTAAAAATAAGATAAATATAATTTAATGTCTCACGTGACTATGGAAATACATAAACAAAGAACTGTCATGGTTGACGGCCAAAAAAGTTTTGAGAACGGAAGTAGATTCTCTTCCGAAACGTTAACTACCTATAGCTTTGATTTTCAGTTTTTAGTTTATAACATTGTTCTAGTTTATATATTTTTAGGTGTGAGACTTTTTCAAACAGTCAAGTACTCAAGAACCAACCTCTGTCTGATCCGTTTGGGGCAGAGGTTTTTTCATTAAAATTTTTAAATATTTTTCAGTGGCAAAATACCCAATAAAAAGTAAGAAAATCTGAATATGCCACAAATAAACAATTACAGACAATACAATATTATACAACTCGATTCATAATATTTTTCTTCAAGCCTATTACAATGTTTAAATTGTACTACCAAAAACAGGAATAGAAATAGGATATTGTTTTACTAGTAAAAAATGTTAATACTGAATGCCAACGTAGTGGACATTGTTTTATTAGTAACATAACATTAGTATCGAAAGCCACCACAGCGGCCGTTGGCTAGCCATCTGTCACACCATTAGTCCTCCATTGCCGAATTATCTATCGTTTTCAGGTCAAAATTGTGCGAATAATTATAGTATACAACCACCCGAATGACTGAAAATTGGTAATTCTGCTCTAGAAAATTTAATTCCTACGAGATCTGGCAAGGTTTATGAATTTGCATAGGAGCGACTTATAAAATGGGGTTAAGGGCAAAGTGATCGAAATTATTACGACAACATACAACACTGTAGTTTGAATAATTGCACATTTATAATAAATAAATAAATGTTTGCATTTCAATACGCTTGAAGAAAAAATTGTGTATTATTATATCACATAGAGTTGTACGCCTTTTCTGTGTTTTGTACAGTTCATTGCAGTTTACTGTGCACTTGTTGAAAATAATAGTACTCTATAAAGGCAATTGGGGTTGGATGAGAAATTTTAATGTCTTTTGGTTTTATGTTAGGTATTAGCGGATGATTCTCAATGACCACTTTGAGAATATGCGATATTCATTATTTATAACTATTGAAAGCAGTTCAGACTTTTGAATGTGATGACTGTGGGTAATAGTGATATCGTTCGTTATCCTTATTCCTTTTCTAGTTACATAGAGATTGCCGATTACTATTTTATATCGAATCACATTACTAATAAATTTAGTAAAATGAGAATTTAAATAATAATACCATAACATTTGAAAACCATTAAAACTTAAATGGCTGTACTTGGAAACTTGATAAGCTTTATATGGAATACTTACGGCCCGGTTTTATTGTAGCTAACACTAAATTAAATAAATGTATTTTGTGATTTTAATGATAATAAGGCAAGTTGAATTGTATGCATATAAATTTTATACGGTTTTCATGTGAAATAAATTAACAATTCCTAATACGGTTGAAAGTGACTGAAAGTTTATCTCAATCTTATAACGTCATATATCTTAAGTTTTTCAAAAAATCTCTTGTATAGTTTAGCATGATGATATGAAATAGGATACTTTACTTTGTTTTTCGCTACTAATTTAACATACACATTATTGCAGTTTGGGCACATTAATGTGCCATTTTCAAACGTCCATCCAAGTGAATGAATTTACCTAAAGATATTTAAAAATGAATTATTATTTGTATGCTTATAATTGTTTTGAAACATATTCTTTATAGGATTTTGCAAACAGCAGAAAAAAAACAATAAGATAAATAAATTCATTTTAGGCCTTTGTTCTCAATTTTAACTAATTCTTCATGATCGTAGGGGGTTATGTAGATACTAGTTTAATCTGCATGGCCGTAGGGGACTGTGTGGATGCTAGTGTTAGAAAGAGAATTGTCAAATAAGAAATTACACAAATTCATTTTAGGATTTTAATTTGCTAGCATAACCAGAATTCAGGTTATTTACAGAATGCAAAGATTTCATTAATATTTTTACACATAGCATACATAATTTTTCTTCTAGTTATAGATAGTTATTTTTTTTCTGCCGTTTGCAAAATCCTATAAAGAATATGTTACCTAAGGATACGCGCACTGCATTGTAAATTAATTAATTTCAATCAACATTTGAAAATAATACGTTACCGTACAGTATACGTTACAGTATATGAGTAGTTATTAATGTCTTCTATTTCCCCTAATAAATTTTCAGCAGTCCTGGGACTGAATCGAAATCGATTAAAGAAATCTTTTTTGATCATATTCATCAAAATTATTATGTTTATACACAGAACGGTGGCAACAGTGCGTCGGACCTCAATATCTCGAGTTCTATGATAGCTAGAAATTTTTTAAAAAATTGCAACTAAACTAGATAAAAAAGTCTATTACTGGAAATTATTTTCGAACGCATAGGGCGAGCCAAGACGAAATTACACGACCAAGTGCCTTTTTTTAAGTTGAATGTTATGTATATCAGTACATTTTTTGAAACCTATTTCTAGGCTCTATTCATTTCTATATTAGCACTGAATATCCCCCAACCACTTGGATGTAATGATTTTTTTTGTTGAAATAATGCAATCTGCAGACGGATATTAAAAAAATCACCACAGTCACAATTATGGGTTTTAAGAAAAACTTATATGAGTACCAATTACGAGTCATCTAAATAATGTTTTTGAATCATTTTCATTTCCTAAAACTGTACAGGGTGGCCAGGTGGTCAATTACGAAGTTTTTAATTAAATTTTTTAAATTTTTTCAAATGGAATACCCTGTGTATTTTTCAACGATGTGATATAGAAATGAAAAACAAACATTTTTGCAAGTGTTTCCCTATGGCTAATTGCAATCAATTTTGTTTTATTGAGCAATAACTACAAAATTCAAAAATGAACTTAAAAAAGAGGCTTCTTTAAATAAATTATAATAAATGAACCACATGTTGCCCATTTTGGTGGACACACATCTCTATGCGCTTTGGAAATGTGGTTCCCATCGTTCTTAAAACTGCCGGTGTGATATATCTAAAGGCAGTTATTATTCTTTCCTTCATACTTTGTACTGTTGCTGGTGTGTCTCTATAAACAATTTCCTTTACATATCCCCATAAAAAGAAATCCATTTTGGTAAGATCTGGGGATCTAGCAGGCCATTTACTGGGTAGATTTGTTCCAGTCCATTAATGAGGGTAGGTATTATTTAAGTGGTCTCTAACTGCATTTAAATAATGTGGTTGGACACCATCTTGCTAAAACCACATCTTATTTCGAATTCTCTCATGGAGATATACCAATAATTGTGGCAGACGATTTTCCAAACAATGAAGATAAATAGCTTCAGTCAATGTACCATCAAGGAAATGTGAACCTATTACACGCTCTCCAATATATCCTCCCCAAACATTAATAGAACATCTGTGTTGGTTATAAACTTGCATAAAAAAGTGAGGATTTAACAAGTCCATTTTTATGAAAAGTTGCCTCATCAGTGAATAAAACATTATTGAAGAAGTTGACATCATCTTGCATTTTACCTCTGGCCCAATTACAAAATTGTATGCGCTTTTGAAAATCGTCATCAGATATTCTTGGTGCGTTTGAGTATGATATGCATACAACTTATTTGTTTTTACGATTCGACTCACAGACCGTCTATTTATTCCTACTAATGAGCTCACTTCTCTTAGACTAACATGGGGATTCACAACCGTTGCCAGCACCACAGAAAACTCATTTTCTTTGTTCACAACACATTTTGTTCTTTCACTTCTTTATATTCGATAGTTCCAGTTTCCAGAAATCTATCGAAAAGGTTTTGGAAGCTGCTAACGTCAGGAATCGTTCTTTCAGGATAACGTTGGTGATAAATTCTATTGGCAAGTAAACAATTTCTGTCTGACTCGCCCAAAACAAAAGTTATATCCACAAGTTCCTGTTTATTAAAATTCAGATTGTAAAATTTCAAATATTTTAAACTCAATACAAATTGTAACCAGCGACCGATAAGTGTGATAAATGCTCTGTTGTACACGACAATTTATACCAAACTGAGGTTTTATTGCTTGTCGAATAACGAAAACGGTAAAAAAATTAACAAAAAAACATTACGGTAAAGGACCTGTTAAATACTATTTACTCATTTCACTGCACTGGAAGAAATGGTCCCACTAAATGGCCTCAGTTCAAAATTGCATAAAGACGTGTGTCAATCAAAATGGGCAACACGTCGAATACCTATTATAAATTTTTCTAATGAATTATTTGAGGGAACCTCTTTTTTCAAGTTTATGCTTGAACTTGACACTTATTTATTTATAAAACGAAAAGGTTGAAATTAGACATAGGGATATACAGTTTTAGGAAATCAAAATGATTCAGGAACATTAACTAGATGTGTCGTAACTGGTATTCACATAAGTTTTTCTTAAAACCCATAATTGTGACTGTGGTGATTTTTTTAATGTACATCTGCAGATTGCATTATCTCAACAAAGAAATTCATAACGTCCAAGTGGTTGGGAGATATTCAATGCTAATATAGGAATGAATAGAGCCTAGAAAGAGGTTTCAAAAAATGTACTGATATACATAGCATTCTATTTAAAAAAGAGGCACTTGGTCCTGTAATTTCGTCATGGCTCGCCCTGTATGTTCAAAAATATTTTCCAGTTATAGCGTTTTTCATCTAGTTTACTTGCAATTTTTTAAAAAATTTCTAGCTATCGTAGAACCCGAGACTTCGAGTTCCAACCCACTATTGCCCCACCCTGTATATAAATAAATATTTTAAGCCTCCTAACCTCTTCGTAATTCACATCATAATCTTCAAAATCAATTATTAGCAAAAAAGCGCTTCATGTAATAGAAATGTGATTGTAGTTGACAGTTGTTTACTTTTAATTGACCGCAAATTATTATTATTATCTATTAGTTTTCTTAACTATAAGATAACCAAAATCTTGAAATTAACCAGGCATTGCAAAGCAGGCTTTTAAACTTATTCATTATAGTGCATTCGCTGGAAGAAGTTGAGTATGTGAAATGTGAGGACCGGCAAGTATGTTCAGATTCTTATATCTGAGACCCTAAATAATATAGAATCCATCTGGTCGGCGGCTGCGGTGGTCCCTTCTGGTGTCCTGTCATCTCGATCCCGCTTAGCGCGCCTAGCCGTTCAGTATGCTTCTACATCAGTCGACACAAGACGGATTTTGCAGGAAATCCCCAAAATGACAACTCGACCTTGATATTCAAAACAATGATAACTGTGTTAGGAACTCACAGCAAGACATTATAGATTTAAATTCTCCAAAAATTTATATTGTTGATGGTATGGCACTTGTTCATCAAATTTAGTTAAAAAACTTCAATTGTTTCGGTGATTTTTGTTCATCAAATTCAGTTAATAAAGTTCAATTCTTTTGGTAATTTTGCCGAGACATTTTTCAAAAGGATCGTGCTAATTCTTACGCAGTCTGGTGTGAAGAGAATAGATTTAATTTTCAATAGATATGACAACATTTCAAAAAATTCGGAGTAAAGGCCAAATTATTAGATACATCATATTTCAAGTCATTCAACAAATATTTCTACTGATTCTAAAGCTTTCTTTTCAAGCGCTCAAAATAAATTACAACTTGTTTGATATCTTTGCGCTACTTCTCCAAAATATGCACAAGTAGAAGAAGACTGTGAGATGTACATTTGTGGAGGATTCGATGATTTAATAAAATGTTTCAAGCTACAAGGGTCTTCAGTTTGTGAGGTACTTGAATTAAAATCAAACCACTTAGAAGCTGGTTCAAGGATGTTTTGTCACATCTTTCATGCAATAAGAATTAAATCTGCTCTCAGTGCTGATACAGATGTATTAATTTATCTTGACGATTTATTACTGGACAAACTAGAAAATTTTGGTTGTGTAGGTCTATGGTTCGACGGTTACGATTCTTATAAAAAGAAATATCTTCTTGGATTTCATTTAGCTGCTGAATCCCTTGGTGAAAGCATATATAGTATTTTGCCAGCATTACATTCCGTAAGTGGTCGCGATACTACTAGTAGATTAGGCAGTAAAGTACAATGTTTGAAAGCTGCATCGGAAGATTTTGTACAAACAGCCCTTGTATCTTTGGGAAACCTTGCCCTAAATGCTGAACAGTTAAAGCAGTTAGAAACAGTTTGCACATGTTTTTTTTTTCAAAAAAAAAATTGCTGCTGTTAAACTCTAATATAAAACATAAGTTTCGGCCTTAATTTGATGAAAGTGCGCAGGAGGGGGGACAAAAAAATTGGAACAAAAACTTGACCGGCAAGGTCCGGGTTATTAATCTTTGAGCTATTCTCAGCTAATATCCATTAATAAAGTGCGGTCCTCATATTTTGCATACTAACTTCCTTCTAGCTCCCAGTCTATTAGTCAAATCCTAACCATTTGTAAACCAACGATTGTGAATATGGCTATAAGAAAAGTTGTCACATCACTTTTCTTATCTGCCATGCTCTAAGGCTCCCACGCTCAATTATTCATGTCTCCAGCTGTCACAAATGTGTCAGGTAATTGCACGTTGGCTTCTATACTGTAAGATTATATTTGATTTTCTAATATCAATTTGGACTCGTAAAGATGAACAAATGACGTAACTAAACGCATTTTAGATTTATGCTCTAACTTCATATTGATATTAGTTAATAAGGTTTAATTCCTCATTATCTTCCACTAGTAGGTAAACATTTGTAAAACTGAAGAAATTTTTTTTAAAAAACCAGACCTGAAAACTGTGAGGAATAGGCGCCAAAGATGCAGCATGTAGTCTTTGAAAGAATATGTATTTTTAGCTGTTTTGTTAAATCATACCATTACAAAGATATTCTGTCTAGAACAATTTACTCTTAGTCCTAGAAGTTTCTAAAAACTTTTGCTTTGAACTTACGGTTGATTTGTTTTAGAGAACTTACAGTACTTGCGGTTGGGCGACAATATCATCCCCAGCATCCCCACGGAGGCATTGAAGCGGCTGCACCGGCTTCGTCATCTGGATTTGAGAGCCAACAATATATCTTCTATTGCTGAGGACGCGTTTTCTGGATTCGGTGACTCTATTACATTCCTCAACTTACAAAAGAACGAGTAAGTATTGATTTAGTAGGTCATAGCCAGAAGAACAGTCTCGAAGAGATCGTATTCTAATAAAACTCTAACCAAACAACAGTCTCAGTGGCATTAATGTTAAACAAAAATAGCTCATTAGTAATTCTAAGGCCATAATAAATTACAAATTTGAAAATTGTGGATTTTTATTTTCTTATGGAAAAGGGCGAATAGGAGATTTAAACTAAATTTGGATAAGTTTCCTTGCAATTCAAGCTCCTTTCGATCTGATTTCTAATAGTACGATGATTAGAAAACTTTCCTATTGGTAGAATCATTTTAGGTTAATATGGCGGGCTATTGCTTTCAAAAAATTTAACTATTTCTCGATGTCGAAGAAACATTTTCAACTTACCGATATCTTCTGGGATATTAACCTTACCTGCACTTAAAAGCAGAGTATTTTCAATCGTCATAATATGAAAAAAATATATTGAAACTAATTCAATCAGATGTTAGGCGAGTCTGCCTGGGATTTTTCACAAAAATTCCGCTGAACGAGATTTTCTTACGACAAATCTTCCCAAACCGCGAGCTTCATGGTCAAATAATTGTTTAAAATTTTCTTCGTTTTTGCTTAATAAAATGAAAATGGTTTGGCGTCGTTTGGCGCCAGGCACAACTTATTTTGTCAATCCGTTCATTTGTTATAGCCAAAATAAATTTCTTAATTAACAAATTGATTACTCGGAAACTAATGAGGTCAGGATATTGTTTTTTTCAAAAAACATGTCTTTTATACCAAAGAATATATCATTTTTTTTTGGCCCGATGTCTTCAATACTTTATGATTGTTTAAACAATTGGCATAATTGGTTAATTAGCAAATAACTTTTTTTTCGAAAGTTTGATCGACTTCAAACCAACTTTAAACGATAAATATTGATATCGGGCATAACCCCCATAGAAGTCTGCACGAATGCAACTTTTTGCTTTTGTTTATTTAATGTTTAAATTAAGTTGGCAAATTAACAAATGTAATATCTCGGCTCTGGGTAAGCGTATCGAGTTTTGTGCATATGAAAGTGCTTGGAAAAAGGAACATTTTGAGACCAGAGGCAACTTGATCGGATAAAGAAGAGAGAAGCTCTAATTTGTTTATTAACAATATTTTGGGCAGGAGGTTCGGTGCAAACGAAAACTAACAAGTTTTTCCATCAACCACAAAAAGTTCTACAGAAAATTTTCAATCCCTGAAGTGTTATAAGCGTTTTTGAACCTTAAAAAATCTCTCCCGCAGCGTGAAAATTGTAAGATTCTCGCGCAATGGGGTGGCGGGTTCGATCCTCGGTGTGGGCAATTTTTTTTTTCGTCAAATTTGCTTTATTTTCATATAACCAAATATTTTTTATGATAATAAATGTTTTTACTTTTTAAAAACGTTGTAAATTTTTTTTTTGCAATTTTCATTAAATAAATGTTTATCTTGCAACAAACATATGATTGTTCTTGTCCAACGAGGGTTTGTCAGTAGTTTTTGTTTTTTTTTCTACCTTCTGTGAAAGAGAAGGCTTATTTTACATTATTTGAGGGGGCGTTCCATGATTTCGACTAATGTAGAGCATACAAAGCAGGTGCACAGCATCAGCTCGAGAGTTACGTATTTTATAAAGTTCTCAAGATTGAATAATTATTTATAGCGTTTTTTACTATTTAAAAATTATTTTATTATAGGAAATATTTTGTTGCAAGAAAAAAAAGTGAATTTGATAACAACAGAAATTTTCCCACACCGACCATCGAACCCGGTACACCATTGCGCGTCAAATCTTACTATTTTCACGTTGAGGGATCATTTTTACGGTCAAAAACGCGTATAACTCTTCAAGGATTGAATATTTTTTTTAGAACTTTTTGTGGTTAATGAAAAAACTTGTTGCACCGCATTTGCACTGAACCTCCTGTCCAAAAAATTGTTAATAAACAAATTAGAGCCTCTCACGTAATATCACTTATATTTTTGGTTCCGATTATTCGATCCAGCTGTTTCTGGTCTCAAAGTTTTCCTTTTTCCAAGCACTTTCATATGCACAAAACCCCATTTCGATACGCTTATCCAGAGCCGAGATATTCCATTGGTTAATTTGCAAAATTAATTTAAACTTTAAATAAACAAAAGCAAAAAGTTGCATTTGTGCAACTTCTATGGGGGTTATGGCCAACATCAGCATTTGTCGTTTAAAGTTGGTTTAAGTCGATCAAACTTTCGAAAAAAAAAGTTATTTAATAATTAACAAATTATGCCAATTGTGCCTGGCGCCAAGAGATGTGTACTGAAAATATCTTTCGATTGAATCAAGATTTCTTCGGATCCGTCAAGCCGATTTCATTTTCTTAAATAAAAACGAACAAAATTTTGTTTAAAGAATTATTTGAGCATGAAGCTCGCGGTTTAGGAAAATTTTTCATAAGAAAATCTTTCCGTTGCTAACTCAAATGGTATACAAAATTTGTAAAATCACCTCTTTTTTCCCTCAGGCAGACTCGCCTATGTATGGAAAGAGGTTATTGAATCAACCTATATCCAATATGTTTTAGCCAATAGCATCAATAAACGTATTTACATACTTATGACATATGGTATTTCAACCACTAGCCAGAACGTATTTTAATACCATACCATATGCAGCTTGGAGTGACATAAACCAAAAAAAGACAGCTAATTTTTTTTAGCTTTTCTGACAATCGTAGAACTGTAATATTTCATTCTTATAACAGGTGATGAAGAACTGTGCACCAAGATGTATGTTTAAAGTTTTAATGGATAAATATGATTTTTTTCGTCTTCATTAAATAAATGCTTGGAAAATCCACCCATTTTCATTTAAGTCTAGAATTTTCCAAAGTCAAAAATGTTATACAGTATTCCCTCGAATTTTCTATATATGTATTTTATTGATATTATTCCTATTATAGGATTAGAACGCTCTCTGGACTCGTATTCGAAAATTTAAATTCCTTGGAAACATTGAATTTGCAAAATAACAAACTGATGCACGTTCCAGAGGATGTAATGGAGCCGATATTGGATACTCTTCGAGTTGTTGATATTGTGGGTGAGTATAAAGAGCTCGTTTTATTTTACGATATTATGCTTTAACACAGACAAAGACCTCTAATATGCCTCCAGTGTACCTTCCTTACATAATTTCATCATTACCCTATTTTCTTATTCTCCGCACAGCGCGCTGTGTAGAAGTAAACGGCTTGAGAACTCGATTATTTTATAAATATTTGCATTTGTTTTTTATCAGCCGTTTGTTGCTGACGTACTAATTACATTGAAATAAGCATATTTCTTCAAATTGTTTTAAAAATGCATTTATTAAAATTGTAAGTATTCATGTACCGTATGATTTATTAAATATATTATTTTATTTTCTTATTATCTACCTAGTTCATACTTAATACAGACGGTATTATCCATTTGATATAAAATTGCAAATAGGCAGTCAGGATTTTTTACCATAATTTTAAATTATGTTTTAAAGTGAATTATGTTTTGCTTGTATCTTGTATATAGTTGCAGCATATATGTGATATTAATAGATATACTACAAGTAATACTGACCATTCTCAACAAAATCTTAATAAATTAGCAGAAGAAAAATACTTGCCAGCTACATAGATTTCAACACGATTACAGGACCAAACGAAGACTCATTGCTATCAAATTTTTGTTAATGCTCACAAAAATCCTGAGAACATAATTTTTAATTTACAATACAGATATCAGTGATTGTTTTTTACTGTTGTAGTTGACCCTCAAAGGCAAAATTTTTCCAATTTAGAAAAGTCAAAAAATGACGAGAAAAATGAAAATTGGAGAAATATTGTGCAGCTCAAATAATGTCAAATAAGGTACAGACAATTTAATAAATATAATAACAAGTTCTCTACATGAATGTATCAGTCGGTATAAAAAAAGAGAAATAAAATAATTTTTAAAAGACACCCTTGGATAAAATCTGCAATAATTAAATTAAGATGGATATTTCACTGTCCAAATTAACTAACAGAAACCCAGAAAATAGAGATATGTTAAATGATATTATGCAATATAATAATAGATGAATAATTTCAACAACTATCATAAGGGAAGATTACTATAAAAACAAACTAGATAACAATCAATTGTGTGCAAAAAATCTGTGAGCACGTGTTAAAAAAATCAATAAGTGGTTAAATAAAGCAAATATACAACCAACATTTAATGAAAATGATGAGGTATCTGATTAACAACAGATAACAAATGAACGACTTTTTCAATATAGTAGAAATAAATCTTGTAAACGAAATGTATATACAGTATATACAAAACACTATATATTTAGAAGAATTTATGGCTGTTGAGGTTGAATATTCAATAGTATCTCTAAAAATAAAAAAATTCCAGGTTTTGATAACATACATAATAATTCTGAAACTAATATCTGACTAAAAATCGGAACCCCTTGCAGATATTGTGAACTTGCTTGATTACTGTAGTATTTTACCAAAAAAGCTTTAAAGCTGCTGTGAGAAAACCCACATCCAAATCTGATGACAAACTACAAGCTAACAAGTACAGACCAATATCATTAATATCTAATTTTGCGAAGAGATATGAAACCTTTCAGTATTTGGAATAACAATATTTAAAAATATATATTCTATTATATATAAAGCGTGCTGCATTTTTTTGAAAATAACTCATGGGACGTAGTGAAAAATAAAATGGGGCAAAATATGTCTCAGCTAAATTTTCTCAATTAAATATTACTATCCACAAATTTTCTAAAAAGTTTTACGTACCGTTCACTAGCTATGAATACGTTATTTTCAATATTTTTGAAGGTTCTACATCAACAAAGACCTCAGGGTATTGACTTTTTACAGGAACCTCTTTGATTACACTTTTCTCATTATTATACCTACTCTTAGAAAATATGAAGACAAAGAGTATATTGGATTTGATCGGCACATTTCTAAAATGGTAAAAATTACTAGTACAGAAGAAATTTTCATATTGTTGTATTATAGATAGAATTTCAAACAACTTCCAATATGTTCGTCCTTCTGTCTGTCCGCTGCGGTTTTTGTAAAGCACGATAACTTTAAAAAGAAAAGTCAAAATTGTATTGAAATTTAGACAGTACAAAAAGACTATTTTTAAACAAAATTATTTAAATTTAAAAAAATCTGTTTTCATACGTTTTGTAATTGAAGAAAAACAAAATTAGAAATGTCTATCATTAACATTAGGTATGTACAAAACAATTGCGAAGAGTATCCCATAGAATTTTTTTAAATTTATTTATTTACAGTTTATAAAAAATTACAAATGTTATAATTTCAATAATTTAATTTACAATAAAAACTGATTTGACGAACACCTATATATTGGAATATCTGTATGTGCCTTCATACATTTCTAGTGACTATATTATTTATATTAATTTGGTGTGGATGTTGATACATTATCTAAACTAAATCTATACTAAATCTATGCTAAAAAAAATAAGAAAAAAAATTGAAATCTTTGAGATTGATAATATAATACTTGTAAGTATTTATTTATATCACATTAAATCATAAGACTAAAAAACTTTATAGTTTTTTATAATGAATGCTTTACTTTTTTTGTTGAAATTTTTATTAATTTTATTTGTTTTATATCGGTTGGTAATAAGCTGTAAAATTTAGGGACCTACCTGATCCAAAAATTTTAAATTTATAGTCTTTCTACTATTTGGTATACTTATTTGCCTATTTTTATTGGCTCTAGTCAGATATTGATGCCTGAAATAGTTTTGAAACTTTTCTGTCTTATGAATGTATGAACAGTCTAACTGTATATACAGTGCATTTATATTAGAGATGTCATCATTAAAGAGCATGCTCGTAAGGTATAATTTATTTCTATTGCAGATTATGTTTACGATTGAGTTCTGTATAACAGTTAATGGTTGTAGTTTTCTTTTATATGTCCCGCCCCATGCAATTAATCCATATCTTATTAGGCATTCCACTAAGGTTCTGTATACTAATATGAGCAATTTTATATTTAAGAATTCTTGTAATATGTAGAATTTATGAACGAGTTTCAGTTTTTTTTTTATTTGTTAAATAAGCAATACGTTCAGACCACTTTAGGTGTTTATCTATAATGATTCCTAAATATTTTATATTCTCTACTTCTTTGATTTCTTTTATTATTATCATGTATTGCTGTATTATTAAATTCTGGTCTATTTGCTTTTATTAAAGAGAATGCAGTATATTTGGTATTTTAACATTAAGAGATAGTTTCAAAGAATCTAGCCAATTTTTTACTATTTCGCGGCCTTGTATTGCTTTTTCTTTGGTTTCTTCCCAAGTGTTAACCGTGAAAATAAATGAAGTGCAATCTGCGTATAAGATTATTTTGCCAATAATTTTAATATTCAACAGTGAGTTTATATATGTAATAAATAGTATTGATCCTAATATAGTACCTTGGGGTACACCGACTTTTATTTCTGAGGATTGCTACATGTATTGTTTAATTTTAGAACTTGGTCACGATCACTTAAATAGTTTTTAAAAATGTCTAGTACCAAACCTCGAAAACCGTAATGTAATAATACATTCAGAAGTTTTTGGTGGGGCACCGTATCAAACACCTTTGCCAGGTCAATAAAAACTGCTATGCTTTTTTCGCCATTATTTAGGCTATTTGTAATCGCAGAAGTGAGGAAATGCAAGGCATCGGCTGTGCTTACATTTTCAGTAAATCCAAATTGATTGCTATCTAGGATGTCATTACTCTTGAAAAAATGTTTTAGTCTGTCTTTTCAAAATTATTTATCAAGCTAATAGGGCGATACTTTTGTATTTTATTTTTTGAGCCCTCTTTGACAATAGGTGTCACCATAGATTTTTAAAATATTTAGGTACATGACTCGTTTTAAAGATTTTAAATATGTTCGGTGGAAGGTCTCTTATATTGTGTGGTCGACTGTTAAATAATATAACACAATTATAATAAGTAGAATCTTCATAATGTGCGTTATGGGCTGAGTGATTTTAGTGTGTGCCAATTTAATGATTTTTGTTGAGATACCATCTATCATTTTTGAGAGAAGAAATGTGGTTTATAATTTCATTTTCGGTGGCTGATATTAGAAACATTCAATCTGTACAATAATTATTTAGGTTAAAAAGATTATGGGGCATGTCTGTTTTCTTTTCCATTTCAGAACCAATATTTATAAAATTATTATTACAATAATTAGCTATCTGTGTGTTATTTTGAAATTCACCGCTATTTTCGTTAATGATTTTAATATTTGTATTTTTAGTTTTAGTTTTTCCATGAGTGGCATTAGATATTATTTGGTAAATTTTTTTAATATTATTTTTATTACTTTCAATTGGTAATTTGTTTTTTTGTTAGTATATTTAATTGGTATCTATACCATTTGTAGTGTTGTTCTAGTTCAAGGTTGTGGTTTTTCCGTAAATTTTTTAATACAACTTGTTGGAGCTGGAACATTATATGTAGTAGTCTATTTTATTTTTTAAAACACTTATTTGTTAGTTATAACTAGTCCGAATTAGATGTTTTATGGGAAACACTGTTTATTATTAATTCGCACACAATAGTTACATTTTTTAATTGATTTCGAGTATCCGCTTATGTCATGTTCTTTCGCACATTGATCACAAACTTTCTTACTGGTGCACTTTTTATTTGTATGGAAAAATCCTTGGCAGTTGAAGCATTTTGTAATGCTAAGATCTTCATATACCGAGTGACGCTGCCATTCAATAAAGATTTTTTTAATATGCATGAACTTCTGAAACAAACCTACTGTGCATTCTGCAAATATGTTTGATCCATTGCTTCTCTTCTTTTTCATATATGTAATTTTTAGATCGTCAGAGTTCTCTATCCAAGAATTTTCTTTTCTATACATTGTTCAATTTCTACTTCTGTTTTATTTCCTACATAACTTGCTATTTTCACTTTAGGTTTTCTCAGATGAAGAGAGATTAGTTGCCTCTATTTCATATTCGTTCTCCAATATGTTAGTAGCCGCATGTTTTAACTCTTCTATTTCACATTTGGTAGGACACTTAATTACTACGCTGCCGTTTTTATTGGTTCTAATATTATTAATTTCAATATTTAATTCAGAAGGGCTCAATTTATTTTGAATATCGGCTTTTGTTTTCGCGCGTTTTGTCCTTGCTTTGGTCTGATGATTAGGTTGAGTTTGTTTGCTGGCCATGTAAGCATATGATTTCTCCTGTGGTACTTGAGTATTTGATGCATTTTTTTTTTCATTTAATTCAACAATTTGTTCTTTCAGTAACTTTATTATTTCATCTTTGCTTGTAATTATAGAGTTTTCACTGTTCATTATCTTCTGAAAAAGATGCAATGTTTGAAAGTTATGGCAATTTGGACAATTTCAACACTCTTCCTCTCTGAAATTCGAAAACTTTAATTTCAGCCGATGATAGGTTCCCACATGGTTTAGAGATTGGCTTTTTACATCCATCAGAATTGTATATTGTATAAATATTAACTTCAGTTTTTTATTTTATTGCGGGAAGAAATTATATTGGCCCCTTCACTCAAACATCTTATAATATATACCCCTTTTGCGATGCGATTTGAGTGAAGATTTAAATATTTTTTATTTATTTTTTTAATTATATTTCAATTGTATAAGTCACTCTTTTAATTAAAATATCTAAAATTGGTATTTTAATTTTACATTGTATTTCTAACGTGAAGGACCCAGCACAATTATTGTTATAGAAAATGTTTTTTTTATCGAATTGTCTGAAACTTCACAATACGCTACTTCATGTACTGTCGATCAAAAGTTGCTATGGACACAACTCAATTGTATGGGCCCTTTATTCTTCTGTAGAAGGCCATAGAAGCCGATTATTGACAGCAACTTTTCCATAAGAAATATGCAGCGTTCTGTAATAGAAGGCCCTTTAGTATTTTTATTTTCTGAAAAATGATCAAGCAAACCGTTACGTACATAAGCTTTTATTTCATTTACTACGTGGACGCTAAAACTGTCAAAGTTTTGTTTTATATTTCACTCTGAATAATTTGTAAAGCATTCTTGGAGAAAGTACACTTTTTAGTAACCCGTGCTCCAACAAAGTTAAATATTCATTCTGAAAATGCAACATTGTTTAGAATACATGTATCTGTCGTGCATCGTAACTTCTCTAGAGACATACATAATATCTCTGCTCCTGCTACATACTGTCGGGTCGGCTAAGCTCTGACCTCTTTTTATCAGTTTAGACATCATAAAAAATTCTTGAGTACTATATAGTGTCTTTTTTATTAAACAATACTGTTTGATTTTTCAAGGAAAGAAATAGTTTTTGTGGAAGATTCAATTTAAAATAATGCAATGGTCCAAAATAATTAGTTCCTTTCCTACTACCTCAAAATCAGAACAATTTAATTTTTTTATTGTGAACTTCTTTTGCATTGTGTTGATATATTATATAGTAACATTTATAGTTCATTAAATTTTCTTTGTCATGCAGGATACTTAAGTACATATATAAAGAAGACAAATAAATTGAACCCCATAAATTTGTTTTTACGTCGCCCTTGTAATTTAAGTTATTCATAATCCTCACTACCTTTCTCTGAAGACCAAATATTTTACATACGTGTGATGAATTATACTAGACGAATAAAGCACACGAATTTTGTTAAGAAATGGAATAATAATGCAACTTTTACTGTCTCAATATTCATTTCGTTGACAGTACTGAGTATTTGTTCGAGTCTTTCTATGTTTATTAATAACATTTCAAAATGCTTTTAATGTATCTTCTGCCTTATTTAAGCTCTCTTTGTTGTAAGCGTAATTTCTTTCTCTTATTGTAGTGCAGATCTACAGATGTTTTTTAAGGAGAGCTAGTTGTAGTTTTGTCTAAGTATTAGTTGTGAAAAACAGATGTTGCTTTTTTGACAAAATAAATGGCACAAATATATATAAAAATAATGTTTTAAATGTTTCGCAGATGTTTCCATTTTCAAGGGTTTTCTTTTTAAATCGTTTGTGCCGTTTATGTTAAATACATATCTCTAAGAATATGATTGCTATATTCAATATCCATAGATGCTTACTACTTTCATAGAACTGTTGATATAGTTAACAGTTATATTTTCCACAATGTTAAGTTTGTCAAGTTTTGCTTGGCAACCAGATTGTACAAACATCTTTGGAACATTTCGACATGCTTGGGACAACAAACAGAACGAACCTATTTACAAAAAATGTTAACAAAAGATGCAGATAGTAAAAAATAAGTATATAAGAATCAGCAATAATATTACTGAATGAGGATAGATGTGATATGTAGTAGATGGAAAAAATAGTGGTGGCAGTGCGTTTTTCTGTGCATTTTAGTAAATATTTGCTCATATAAATATTTGTTTGTGCAAAAAATGTAGATAATAAAATTGTTTTTAATTTTGTTTTTTGTTTGTTTCTTTATAATAAAAAATTACTACGATATTCTTTTTTAAATAAATAAATCGCAGATTTCTTAAGTTTTCTTTTAGTTCCGTTGCTCTCTTTTTGCAAAATCTTCACCGAGTCCCTTTGGATCCTGTGTTCATTATCCCACGAGTGTTCACAAATATTTAATTTTTCAAATTCTCCTCTTCTAGTTTAATTTCTAAGTTCACCAGGCCTTGAAATATCTAGATGACCTACGTAATGTTTTCCACGCACACGAAACACTATAAATACAATTTTTAGAATTTTGACAATATTTAGGAGGTTTGGTTTTCGATAAAACCGATTTTCTTCTTCGTACAGAAAACCTGTTCCCAATTTGTCTTGATTTATCCGATAAACCATGTAGGTATATATGGAACTACTGCTATAGATCTAAAGACCTCAGGTTGTAATGGAGTATTCTTTCTCCTTCCAATGTTCATCAACTGACTGCCAACATGATTATCAGGATATTGATTATTCTCGTATGAACTGTGATGGGCCAAAAAGTTTTGAGAACGGAAGTAGATAATCTTTCGAAACAATAACTGTATTTAATTTTGAATTTCTAGTCTATGTTGTTTTGGTTTATATATATTTAGGTGTGAGGCATTTTGTAACAATCAAGTATTCAAAAACTAAGTTCTGTCTAATCCATTTGGAGCAGAGGTTTTTTCATTAAAGTTTTTAAATATTTTTCAGTGGCAAAACGCCCAATAAAAGTAAAAGAATCCAAATATGCTGCAAATGAACAATTCTAGACAGCACAAAACCACAATTTTATTTTTTTTGCAAAATTTTTATTTAAGAAGATATTTACAAAAAGCATGCAACAGGACAATGTCACCTCATTTCTTCTACCTCTACGCCCAGCAGATAATTAATCACCTATTTCACAACAATTTAATTTCATAAAGCATGCGTTGCCTATTATTACATGGCTGCATAGTCTTAGCCAGTCATGCAATTTAATAATTATTTTCCCTGTACTATTACTGGGTAAGACAACTTAATGGGCGTGCTCTCTTGGTTTTACCAGCAATCGTCAATTCTTATCTTTGTTATTGTTTCAATTATTCCACCATATATTAAATTTATTTAAAAAATCGATTGTGGAAACCGTTACTTTGTGACAGTTGGAACCAATAAACATTTAGAATTTTAAATCAGTAGTTAATTATGTAAATTAGGTAAGGTATTTAATAAAGGATTATTTAAAATATTAAGCAGAGTGGATTGATATAGATCCAACTGGTCATTTAGAAAATTGTTTCCGGGAATTTTGTTGGATTTAGTAATTTCTATTGATTCTAGTAAATTTAATTTAAAGCCTTTGTCATTTACGTGTAATATCTTTGGTTCGTTTATATTTGGAAAATTGTGACTGGTTTCTAAAATATGATTTGCAAAAGTTGAGTCTATTTTTTGAAAATTAAAACAACGTAAATGTTCTGTGTACCTAATTTCGAAAAAACGACAAGTTTGACCTATATACAAAGCATTACAAACTGGACGTGTAATTTTATAAACTCCTGATTTCTTTAGACGATCAGTTTTATCCTTAGCATTATACAACATGTTGGATGACTTAAAAGCTGGTTTAAAGCTGACTTTCAGATTATGTGCTGACAAAATGGTACCGATTCTATCACATGTCACCATAGTAGGTTAGGGATACCTGTTTTTTATTACTACCATTGTCTTTAATATGTGGATATATGCTGAAACAAGCCAAGAATTGTTCTTTGTTACTTAAGTTTACTATCGTTCTTTCTTGAAAACCGCTATTTAGAGCTATTGACTTTATGATCTCCAATTCAATTCTTAAATTTTCTTCTGAAAGAGGTAACGATAAAGCCCTATGTATCATAAAATAATATGTTGCTAATTTATGTGATTAGGGGCTACGTTGTGAGTTGGGGTTAGATCCAGAAAATTGATTTTATTATCTTTCTCTGTCTCCACTGTATATTTAATATTAGGGTTAATGTTATTTATGTAATTTAGAAATGTACTTATAAAGCAGGCTAATATATTGTAAACATATCTAGGTATACCAAAATTTTATATGTGCTTTACCTAGTTGTGATTACACAGCCTCAGAAAAAATATTTTTTTTCCTGGGGTATAACCATGTTTACTATAGTTTTTCGGGGTCTCTGAATCCAAACCCGAGGTCTCAAAAACCTCAAACCTCAAAAAACCCATAATTTAAATGATTTTGACATCTCTTCACATAAATCGCTGTAACTTTTTCTAGGCAAAAATGACCCCTCTCTTTTTGTACTAGATAGATTGCAAATTAAATTTCCAATCCGATGATGTGTGGCAGAATATTTTTCCGGAGCTTTTTAAGCAAAACATCGGACGCCAAAATGAAAAAATCCAGAGTTACATAGAAAGACGTAAGAAATCGTTTGGCGTAAACTGACGGTTGGTGCGTGCCTCGGTTTTCGAGATATGGCCGCTCGAAGTCACCGGAAAGAGAAAATTGAAGTTTTTACTGCTTCCCAAGGCTATATCTCAAAAACGAGATATGGAGCTGCGGTTTACGCCATTCGATTTCTCTCACCTTCCGACACACCAATTTTTTCAAATTTTTTCCGTCACTTTCATTTTTTCCAAATTTTCACAGGTAATAATAATAATAATCTTTATTCCCATAAGATTCCGAAGAACATTGGATGTGTCATATGTGGCCTTACAAACTAACAGAAATAAAACAACAGAGCTAACGAAATAACAGTAGACAAATAAAAACGAAAACAGTTTTTTAAAATCAAGTTAAAATCTTATGTATATCCTAAATGTCTAAACATATTAAAATAGTCACTGTGGCTGTACAAAACTCTTTCTGCCAGGATATTTTTTAATTCTTTTTTGAAGCTGTTTGGATTAGCAATATTTTTTACGTGTTCAGGCAAATTGTTATATGCTTTTATTCCCATATATTGTGGACCGCGTTCATACATACTTGTTTTATGTGACGGTATGCTCAATTGGTCACCGTACCGTGTTTGTAAGTTTTTGCTAACATCAGAATTTCTTTCGAAATTCAGAATATTATTCTTCGTGAATATAAGTAACTTAAAGAAGTAGAGCGCGTATACAATTCCATACGTCAGTCTACTGTGGACGTATGCGTTGTAAAATAACAAAATGGTATCTGTGTTAAGGGAGGTTTTTAAATTACCAATGGCAAATGCGCTACACAATTTAGCAGCAATGGAGTCAATGTGGTTGCTCCATGTTAACCGATCATTTAAGTTAATTCCCGAGAATTTTGTTGATTCTGCGTTGCATAATGACTTTTGCTCAGATTTAACTAATAATGATTTTGGTTCTTTCTCTAATAGCCGAGCATTTTTAAATGTCATAAGGACTGTCTTCTGTGTATTTAACATAAGAGCGTTATTCTTGCACCACGTGGTTATTTCACTGTAAATTTTATTGGCTCCTTCCTGCGTATTTTCTAAGTTTTTACCACTGATAATAGTTGAGGTGTCATCAGCAAACTGACACATGAGAGATTTAGAGTCATTTGATACACTGTTGTTGAGATCGTTTGAGAAAATTAGGAATAAAAGTGGTGATAATATTCCGCCTTGAGGTACTCCATATTTTATTGGACATATTTCGGAAGTAAATTTGAAATTTGCCACGTTTTTTGATTCAGCTGTTATTTGAACGTATTGTGATCTATCGGATACATAAGAAATTATCCATTTTAGAGGTGGACCAGTGATCCCGTAACATTTTAATTTATGTTCTAAGACCGATTTATTAATAATATCAAAAGCTTTCGTTAGGTCAAAGAAGATTCCTACGGTGAACAGTTTTTCATCTATACATTTATTAATGAAATTTATGGATTCTACAAGGGCTGTTTCGGTTGATTTTCCTTTCAGGAATCCATGCTGCGTTTTTGAAAACAGTTTAAATTTATTAAGGTAATCTACAATCCGTTCATACATGAGCTTTTCAAATATTTTAGAAAACACAGATAAATTTGAAACTGGTCGGTAATTCTTTATGTCTGAGTGATCGCCTTTCTTAAAAATAGGTACAATTCTGGCTACCTTCAACTTAGATGGAAAATCGCCATCCTTAAAAGATGTATGGATTATATTTTCTAGAGGTGTTGTGATTATTTTAGCTACTTTATTGTAGTATAAAACAAGGTATTCCATCTGGTCCTGCCGATTTTTTCTTGGTAACTTTTATGATCGTATTATATATTTCAGATGCACTAACTGGATGGAGAAAAATGACTTATCTCCATAAAAGTGGTTTTCCATTTTTATATTACTTTGTATTTTATCAGCAGGTTCATTAACGGATTTTAAGAAGTAATTATTGAAAGTTTTACAGAGTATTTCTGGATTATTTACGTGTTGTCTGTTAAGAATTAATATAGGGTGTTGATTTTGCTTTGGCTGATTTAGGTTAGATTTTAATAACTTCCATGCACTTTTACTGATATTGTTTGAATTAGCAATATGCCTGTCATTAAATTTTAATTTTGTTTCCCTTAATAGTTTTTTATATTTCTTTTTTAGCTTGTTGTAATTATTTTTTACTTCGGAATTTTTAGTCTCTGTGTAAATCCAATACATATTTTTTAATTTTTGAGACATTTGTTTTACTTCTTCTGTAACCCATGTTTTTGCCTTACATAGTATATTTTTTTCTGGAAACGCTATATTGAAGTGCTATGAATGGTACTTTCAAAATTGTCAAATTTTTCATCTGCTGTGTTGGCTGCATAAACCTCATTCCACGTTTCATTAAGTAATAGATTATAAAATATAGATTGGTTTTCCTCATTATAATTACGCTTTAATATTTACGTAATTTGGTTATTAGTCATTTTGACAACTGGCATATCTATTACTATTACAAGATAATCAGAGAAGTTACTACTCTCCAGAGAGGCGCTCACATTATCAATATTCGTAAAAACATTATCCAGTAGGTTATTGCTATTCGGGGTTAATCTGGTGGGTAGATGATTACTCTGCCTTAAAGAGTAAGAATTCATTATATCAATAAATTTAATTTTTATACCAGAATCGACCAATAAATTTATATTGAAATCTCCTCCGACAAGTAATTTATCGCATTTCCTACTAGCCTCTTTTAACAATTCGTCTAAGCCTTCCAAAAATTTGTTGATTTTTATTGAATTATTATCTGGTGATCGGTAGATGGAGATAAAGATAAATTTCTTACCTTGTATGTAGTATGAACAGCATGCATATTCAAAGACCTGTTCTATGCACTCTACCGAAAAATATAATGGTTTTGCATTTAAATCTGGTGATACAAACAAGGCGGTACCACCTCCTAACTTATTTGGCCTACAATAAGAATTACACAGAATGTAAGAGTTTAAGGTAAAATATTTTATTTCTTCCTCTGTAAGCCAGTGTTCGCATACACTAACTAGCTTAGGTTTATGTTCCTCTAACAACACTTCTAGTTCCAATTTCTTATTTCTAATGCTCCTTGCGTTTAGTTGGCACAATCGTAATCCTTCAATCTCCTTTCGATTCCTTATTCTTGGTACACTAGGTTCGGGCTTTCGTTTGGTGGATGTCTTTCTCTTGTCGCTTATTCCATTATCGATATTTGAGACAGCTGCGGGTATAAAAAAATTGAGGTTGAGACCATATCTTCGTTACGGTTTGATTTTGTGTTTGTATTTACAGGAATTTCTCGATGAGCTTGCATATATAGCATCTAAAAAACTGAGAGATATGTAAGAAGGCGAGAGAAATCGAATAGAGTAAATCGCAGCTCTGTATCTCATGTCGTCTTCGAGATATAGCCTCGGGAAGTGGTAAAAAAATTCGATTTTCACCTTCCGGTGACTTTGAGCGGCCATATCTCAAAGATCAAGGAACGCATCGACCTCAGATTAGAGTCAAACGATTTCTTACATCTTTATACGTTTCTCTGAGTCTTTTCAGATTTTTGTTAACTTTCGCTTGGCAGAAATGGCCCTCGAAGCTGGGTCGCATCGCTCGAAAAGTGAAATCCTCGTACCCCTCACATTGGCGGTCGATATCTCACTTAAAAAGCTCGGGAAGAATATCGTGCCCCACATTATCAGATTGGAAATTTAATTTGCAATCGACTTAGTATAAAAAAGAGGGGACCATTTTTGTCTAAAAAAAGTTACAGCAATTTATGTGAAGATATGTAAATTATGGGTTTTTTGAGGTTATGGCAAAATCCTGATGTGATGGAGTTAAATAGACCTCGGATTCGAATTCAGCGACGCGATGCCAAAAACATACAGTGAGCATGGTCATACCCCCAGGCCAGAAATTTTTATTTTTTTGTGTGTGGATGTATTATTATTTTGTTCTTCTAAGTAAGACATACAGTTACAGTGTAAATAACGTTAAGGTAGCGAAACTACAGTAACGTGTGTTACAATAATTCAGTGATAGGAAACAAAGTAGTGTCCTTTCTCATATCATTAAATATATTTGTTTATTTCAGATAATCCCCTGGTTTGCGATTGTGAGTTACAATGGTACAAGAACTGGTTAAAAAATTTAAAAGACAAAGACGACGAGATGATGCAAAAGAAACGCACGTTCTGCACCATACAGCATGAACACAGAGAGTACAGCTTACAGAGTTTGCCACTTGAAAAAATGAAATGCGTTATAAAGTCATACGACTCACCACAGACAGGTAGCTCTAACATTAATCAAGTGGGTTTTTTGGCACAGACGACTGTTAGCATATGCATATTAGCTAGGTATATTTAACGGTAGCGTTATTTTAGTAAATTTTCATTTGTAATTAGTAAACTTGTAAGAGTTAGGAAGTTACATAGTGAGGAAGAGATTTTGTATTTAAAGTTAATAGATTTACTCTTTTTTGCATATATATAAACATAGAACTAGAGCTTGTACTTTTGCTTCTACTCTAGTTGTGCTTCTTTGCTTCACACATCTTAAATCTTGAAGTCTTTTATAGAATGACATGCCTTGGATCTTTATACCTTGGATATTTGTTGAAAAAACAGCTTTAAACATTCGGCTAAGTGATTGTGTCTCTTGCAACAAACGTCCAAGGTCACATAGACTCGAGGCATTGTTTTATACATATCAGAAAGTTTCTCATAAGGGAATAGACTTGGTGTACCAGGGGATGAAAATCCACCACTTAACCTTTATATGTCCCAATTTACTCTATATCTGTATTTTATCTATATATCTTGATGTTTATGAAAATATCTAGTTGTATTTGTAGATGTTTAAGAGTTTTACCACTTTTTTTATAAGTATGTTCCGTTAAAAAAAATCGCACATCAAACATAAATATTTTTCTATTGGGACAAATTGGCCTACATATCAAGGTGGATGAAAAAAATCATATCAAACGTGCCGCATTAATTGTAAAAAAACCTATTTTATGAAAACCTTTCAAGAGCTTTAAATATTTTGTGAGACAGTAAGGTTCTATCTATATTCTATATACTTAGAATTTTATACAAACTTTAAATCTCTCGAAAACAACATTTTTGCAAAATAGGCGAGAGCCAAAAAATGCATGTTAGTTATAAATTATACTATTTATCCAAAAAAATGTGAGCTTCAATATCCATATCATTATTGTTAAAAATATAATTAAGAGTATATATGATAGAATTAGTGTTAATATAAGAACATTTGTCAATGCACTTATGTGTGTGTTCACCAAATTCAAAAAGATACCTACTTCATGCAATTTTTGCTCTACATGTACCTAATAACATAGAACCTAGAAGATTTAGTATAAAAATCCAGTCACAAACTCCAGTGTTTAAAACCTTTTTCCTGATCAATGTAATATTCGGAAAGTATTTTGAAGGAAATTTGCATGGAGAATTAAATGTAGTTAGAAAAAGGTTTTAAAATTATGATAGAGCAATATTTTTATTAATACTTCAGGCTGAAGCGCCAAAAAAACTAAACATATCATATAGAAAATTATCTTTAGACTATCTGCGATATAAGTTATTGATATATCTTGAGGATATTCTGTAATATTTGCTAGCTAATAGCAAAAGAGTTGTGCAATTGATAAATGGAAGTATTTTTGTGGCAATGTTTAGGCTCGCCATAAAATGGCATCAGCCAGACCATTTCAAGACATATCCGGTTGAGGTAATGCAGAGCTTCGCGTTTTTATGGATGCTCAAAGCAAAAAAACGCAATATTTTTCTAAGATTTCTAGTGTCAGGTCGTTATCACATAGGAACGCGAAGAGCTTACCCAACCACCCCATTTTTTACTATTTTACCATATTCAGATATAAATGTAATTACGTATAACGCACTAATCGATAACTAAGTACTTGTGTATTCGTTATATTGAATATGGCTGTTGTGTACTGTGTCATAATATATTCAAATTAATATATTCAATGTTTCCAAATATAATATTCTATATAAATGTGAAATTCAATAAAGAAATTTATGCTGATACTAAATGCTGTTTTATTTGCTTATTCCTTCCTAATAATGTGTAATATTAAATAATTGGTTAAATATAATAAAAAAACGCTAATCAACAAATTTTAACTTTTATTTTGTATCGTTAGCCAAAACCACTTAATTGTATTGTTCTGGTCCCTGCTACGTCTAACATAGTCCTAAAAAAATGGTTGGCTCTAAAAAATGTAATAACTTGCCTAACTCATATATTACGGTATAATTTTAATAAAAAAACCAATTGATTACATCATGCGAAAAAATATTTGCCATTTTGATATATATTTCAAATACATAGATAATATATATTTAATTAAAATATAAGCTCTTTAATCAGAAAATTTATTATTCTTCTTGCACTTCTTAGCCTGTTTCCTATAAGTTACTTCTGGAGCATCCCTTATACATGTCCAACAGTAGTCTGCTAACATCACAGAAGTCCATTTGCCCTGATATCTATTTTCCATATTTTGAATATCCTGATGGAATCTCTCCCATGCTCATCACTTACTGCACCACAGATTTTTGGAAAATAATCTAGATGTGCTTTCTGCTCTTTTGTTACCGAGAAGGTGTGTTCCAGGCAGCTTTTTCATTAACTTCTAAAATGTTGTCAAATTCAGCATCTTTGAAAAGGTTCTTGATTTGAGGAACCACAAGAATTAATTTTCGCATCACTAAGTCTAGGAAATTTTTGTTTTAAATAACTGAAAGCACGTCTTTCTTTGTCCATAACTTTTACCAAGTTTTTCATAAGCCCCAGTGTTATGTGGAGTGGTGGCAGTATTACCTTTTGTGAATCAACTAATGGAATGTCAGTAATATTTTTTTCTCCTGGTTCAAAACCCAGTCTTGGCGGCCAAATTATTATTTTATAATGTTGTAATCGCGCTCGACTGTCCCACTCACAAAGAGAAAAGCAATATTTGGTATACCCTTGCAGCATACCAAGTAAGATAGCTATCACTTTTAGATCTTCACAAATCTGCCACTTATACTTGTTATATTCTATAGTTTGTATACATTCATGTTACTGTAATTTTCCTTTATGGACAGCATGGGCGATTGAAATTGATGGCAATTTATTTGCATTGTGGAATATCACAGCCTTTAGACTAAGTTTCGAAGCGTTAATAAAAAGTCTCCAGTCACTAGGATCATGAGGAATGTGTAAAGCACTCATTAAACCGTCAATATAATTGCAGGCAACCAAGTCATTTTCCCTTTTGAAAAAGGTATAAAATCTTTTTGACGACTTCGATACATGGAAACTTAAACATTTTCTTGTAGTAAATCAGATTTTTGTAATGGGGATGCCAAAAGCTCGCCTTGGACAGATCAAGGTCTCTTATAAAATCACTTAATTCGCGTTGCTTAATTTTGTGTGGTTCATCACCGGACACTTCGGCAGAGGAATCGGGATCTTGTGATGTTGATGGCTGGACTAAGTCGTCATCTACATTATCACCTGATTGTTCATCAGAATCAGGACTGTATTCTTGTGGTGGAATTGGAATAGGTAATTCATCACTATGGGGAACCAGGCGAATGGCAGATGGTAAATTGGGGTATTGTATTATCATCCTTTTTTTCTTGTTAATACCCTACCCTGTCTAATAGGAGGTATCACGCAAAAATAACAATCGGTAACATGATCTTTATGTACAACCAAAATCCAACTGGTACGCTTTCTTAATTTTAAGTAAAATTATGTTTTTGACGTGCAAAAGTCACTTCATCAAAAATATAACAAAAGTCGTTAGGTGTATTTACACAATCTCGTGGCATGTTTTCAAAATAGCACTATTTACTTTCGAAAATGAACACTTCACGCACAAGGTACAAATACGACTACCTCAGAATGAATATTAGTTTTAGTGACAAATGAAGAGGTAGGTAGTTAGCACGGTCAGTATAGTATGTCTATTGTTCGTATATTTCTATTTCTACCTGTTGTTTGTGATAGGACCGCCCATAAATTAGGGTTTTTACCTGTGTTGCATTTTATTATCTGCACTGGGAAAAGCAGAGCCAACTTAAACTTTTGCTTTTTATATTGTTATTTAGCATGACGAAGGTAATAAGAATTTGCTATTTTTACTCCCGATACATGTAGGCTGTCGGATAGTGAAATAAATTTGGATTTCAGCAAGGGAAGTCAACTACCTTTTCTTTAGTCAAAGGCTTCGAATCAGGAATGTTTGTAGGCTCATCCTTATGTGATCTAAGTAAGGCTTTTGATTGTGTATCATTGGAAATACTACATAACAAATTAGAGTATTATGGATTTTTACCAAATGCCATGTGCTGTCAGAGAACTTTCTACAACAATAAATATTGAGAGTCTCAAACAGTTAAGTATGGGGTATTTCTAGGCTCACTGTTAGATGCAATATGGTTCTTAATTTACATAAACAATTTACCAACAGTTGAACCTGGCAGCGAATGTGTCTGTGTGTTGCTTGCTGATGATGCAACAGTCATAAATCTCAATTCAAATTACGAAACTCTTTCCCAAGCTATAGCAAAATCTAAGCATAAAGCAGAATAATTTTTCCTATTCAATTAAACCTTAATAATGATATAATTGAGGAATTGGCTTTCAGCTTAAGGCAACAAACTCTCAATACTCCTATCAAAGTAAAATTTCTGGGGGTCATGTTGGATTCTTCACTAAAATGGGACCAATATGCTGACTATATATGTAATAAATTTTCTAAATCTATATTTGCTGAAATCCTTAACTCAATTCACGTGAGATAACTCTGATAATATCCATAAATATTCTAATGTATCCGAAGTACATAATCACAACACTCGTACAAAATCCAGTATATATTGTCACGCAGTACTTGAAATTTATTTGGGACACCTGGTATATCGTTTGTGGGTAACGGATATGATTTGTGACATTAGATCGGCTTAACGTATTTCTTTGCATTTTACTTTGTATCGAAAAAGCTGAGTTAGCTGGAAGCAGGTTCACCGCACTACATTGTCGCCGGGGCAAAAGTGCTGTGTCAATTAAATTAATAATAATACCTCGTGCAGTAAAAAAGTCAGTTGGGTTTTGAGTTCGAAAATAGAAAGTCCGCCGGGTACTGCGTGGGCCCAACTCCTTCCCCAGAATGATTCGTCCCCAGGGGTAGCAATACAAATGTAAGTACACTTTTTCTTGTATTTATTTGCATGAATAAACTTGTACTTTGTTTTCTACCTCTATGTTTTATTTAATAGAGTATTCATTCAACAATTAGTTTAAACCCTCTTGTATGCCAAGAGAGTTAAAGTGGCTTCATGGGTATCGCCGATAGGACTCCGGGCAATCGAACAATATGGGAGATACCTGTGAACGTCGCGTATATTACTTAAAATTAGGTCTTACACCCATAAAAAATGGTAAGATGCGACACATGGATGACAGAATGATAGATAGAACCAAAATGATACCACATTGGTTGCAGCAGACGGTGAGCAGCTCACACATCTACTGGGTAGGCTTCAAACTACTGAATTTACACTTAAACATTAAGGCTCAAGTGTAAATTACAACAAAATGACAATTATGACTGTAAGTTGAGCATACGATAACCACTACGGGTAGGCAACTGTCAGACACTAAACAAGATGGTATAATTTGAAGCAAGAATGCTAGTAGTATTACTTTAAAGATACTGATATCTGCCTAATGCTTATTTATACTTCGTAAAAATGCCATCAGTAATATCTTAGCTTACATGTACTACGTCCAAAGATAGAAAACATATTTTTAATTATTATGTTTCCTCGCAACTATCGATGAATAGAACATATCCTGTCATTCTACGATTTCACAGGAAGTAATTTAACTTCTCACAGACACGATCCCCAAGAAAAAAAAAAAAAGAAATGTTTTCGTTGGCTAAATAATTCAGGTATGGATGAATTTTATTCTTTAGTAAATGTACTATATTAAAATAGTAGAATATCAATGTGGCGTTTAATATTATTAACTTTTGTATCATGCGTATGATGCGAGACATACGCATATCTCGACACAGCTATCATACGTCAGCATGAGTACCCATGCTACATTAATAAAGCCAATTCTGAATTGATAAATTAATTCGCTATCAATAAGTGCCACTTAACGGAGAAATACGATAAATCACGTTTAATCAAATATCTCCAGGCTCTAGGCAGAATAACACCTTGTTCGATAAAGCCCCTGATGAATTGTGATTAAATTATTCTTATATAATATATTATAACTCTATATAAATAACTAACACAAACTGGAAGTTATTGCTGTTTGGTAGTTTATTATCTTCTAGAAATATATAAAACGCACTACTATGTGGTAACTAAAAGAAAATGAACTGGTAATGATCAGAGCACATTAATCCAGCACCACATATTTATTACCAAAAATAGAGTATGCGAAAAAAGCAAAACAATTATTTCACTAAGAGAACATAACAGAGAGCAAATACGACATCACACATAGAGACGATGGCACTCAAACAAAATTATTTTTCTCTGAATTGGAAAAAAATAATAATTCGAACCCAGTTGCACCTAAATTATACGGCTTTATAAAAAACTACAAACCAGTGAATCCATTCGACCAGTAGTTTCATACCCTAATAGTCTAACTGGAGATTTGAGCAGAACTATAAATTTACATCGAAACACATCGTAAATAATTCTTCCGAACTAGTTTAAAACATAAAGAGTAAAATACGTCGCAAAATTCCTTTTCAGTCTTAATTAAATGAGAAATAATGTCTTCTAATATACTGATCGATGAGTATATATTATTATTTATATGAATCTAACGAAATGAGCTTTTGCAGCCTACTTTCAATAAACAAAAATATATTTACAAAATTCAGGATTAGCTGTGGACTTTGCAGTTAGTGTCCTCTTCGCATTTTCTTTATGTTTCATATATGAGAAATGTGTTTTAAATCCAAGTTTTTGACAAGTCTTACTCGCTTTCGGTATAGGTATGTCAGTGATGTTATAACCTAGTTTAGTTGCACTACCTACCGTTAAGCAAGTTTCTATATTATGTTAAACGCGTGCATCCGAGAAGTCGGTCCACTTTGGACAGAGAGCTTTTTTCCTTGGCTTTGGGCGAAGCCCATCCAGCCACGATTAGTTTAATATTGTACCTAATATAACACAAAATCAAAAACCAGATAGTACTTAAGACAACAAGGGAGAATAAGCTGGGACACACCGGACAGAGAGTTAGATAACAAAATTAACTTAAAGATATATTTAGGATAATTAATATCAGTGAAAAGTAGTTTTAATCCAGACATTAAAATATTCGTCAGGGGTGGTCACTCTAAAATATTATTAATTAAGGAACGACATAGGAGAATAACGGGTAGTTATATAATTATCACTATTGCTACAAAAAAACTCAATACAAATATACAGATTGATCATCCGAAAAAATAAATAACTAAATAAACAAAATGTGTCAAATATTAAAAGTTTGCAAAATGCTTCTACAAATTTTTACAATAGTTTCTTTGGCTAATCGTCCTCTGCATTTTTCAATGGAGGTATAATAGGTGCATTTTTTAGACTTCAGTCAAAGCACCAACACAACAGACCGACAGATAGACGGAGTTGATAGACCTTAATTTTAGTAATCTATATAGTCTGAAACGTGAAAATCTGAAGAAACTTGGAGGGTGGTTTTTCACGACTCCAATACTTCCCTTTAGTAAGGGAGGAAAGTAAAATATTAGTTTTTTCAAAGTTAGTCTCAAGCAGAAATACTTACCAGGATAGTTACCGAGAATTACTCCTTCCATGTTGACTTTTGGCTATCCAGTGCAGTGATATGAAGTAATCGCTTAGAGAATTAGCTCGATATATCCTTTCTGAACTTGAACCCAATCAGACTGGTATTTTCTTTGCAGAAGCAATGTATAATTTGTTCTTACATAATTCCATTTAGGAATACATTAGGAGTTGGAAGTTTCTAGGTTTTCCCTTACGTCGTGTTAATTTACATACATACCTCACTGTGTGTGCATTATTGAGGTAGACAGACGCGTGACGTATTGGTGCTTCCGAGAAGTGGGTCTGGAGATGTTTGTTACGAATTCTCTGGACAGTCAATAACATCATCAGAACGCTTCTCCTAATTTTCTAATATTTTGGACAGTTCAACCGAAGAAAAGACAATATAGAACACTCCATCGTTCTAAGATAACCAGATGACTGAAATTGCCGGAAGCTGGTGAGAAATAGCTGCTATCAGAGGTGTCGTATAGCAAAGGGTAGCCAACTAAAGTGATGCATAGATCAAATGATGACAGACAAGACGTTGTGAATAAGAAGAATATTTATAAGAGCTACAGGAGTGTTGCTATATAGATTTTACCTAGACTAGTAGTCTATGTAATGAAGTCAGAAATAGTGCAAATATTTCGTGCTAAGACGAGATTACCTCCCTCCCCCCATTTTCGAGTGTGTTGAACACGATGCAAGCGGTCAGAGAAGTTTTTAACCACCGCAACCCCCCGAAACGGCCAATATCCACCCCTTTTAGGGATCCCTTTATGATTTCATATATAAAAGTTTCTGAAGAGTTATCTATCGACGAGTTATATTTGAAATAACATGGAAGAGGGTTATAGAGTAAGTGGAATTCGGACAGCAGAAGTAGGGGGTTGATTAAACCCTTCAGAGGGTTGTATAATCAATTTTTATTAAAGGATTCGGTTCAAATGTCGTTCTCGGGGTCCTCGATCATGGGGAAAATATTTATTTTTAACTCCAACCCCCTTCATCCCTCAAACGGGCAGAAACCACCCATCACTCACCAGAAAACATTCTAGCTAGGATTTACAGGTTCTTCGGCACATGATAGTTATTTCTGTGCATATCTCATCTCAGGCCAGCGACCTCGGGGGCTGCTTCAACTCTTTCAAGGAGTGTAATATGAATGAATTACACTTTGGATCGTCAATACGCTCTCCCCCGTTTTGGCAGACACTGATCACTATCGAAATATTCACCTTTACCTCTCTCCTCAACCCATATAATGAACGGAAACTTACCCTCATCCACCAATTATCACTGGGGCGATAATTGTCTAGGTTACTGAGTAGGGTATAATGATGTCTTCAGTGGGGAGTAATGAGTAATAAATCAGTCGCAGTGAAAAGAGAGAGAGAGAGAGGAAGCGAAAAGCAATTCCATGTTGGCCTCAAAATCACGTACGCGTCTCCACTTGTCTCAGGTCCCAGCCGATGCGCGGCCTACATTCAGCAACAAGATGCTGCCTCCACGCGGTCCCCAATCGCCAGCATCAATTTAAATTATCTTGGGTCTGTTCTTTTTCTATTGTTCTTTCGTTTTTTGTTTCTGTTTATTTCTTTCTTCTGGTTGGGTCAATTTTTCGCCTTGAGACGGCTAATTGATCTTTTTTTAAATGTGATCAGCGCCTGCGAAAACGAGGGAGGGCGTATTGACGATCCAAACTGTAATTAATGAATTTTGCATACCTTGGAAGAGTTGAAGCAACCCCCGAGGTCGTAACCACCTTCTCTTCCGTGAAATCTGAAGGGATATTCACAGGAGTAACGATCATGTACTGAAAAACCTATAAATCCGGGATAGTATGTTTTCTGGTGAGTGAGAGGTGGTTTCTGCCAGTTTGAAGGATGAGGAGGGGCTGGAGCTAAAGATGAATATTTTACCTGTGATCAACGACCCCGAAAACGAGGGGATACACTTTTGAGCCGAATCATTTGAAAATAATGATTTTCCACCCCTCGGGAGGGTTTTATCAACCCCCTAGGCCTGCTGCCTGGATTCCACTCACTCTATTTATAACTCCCTTCCATGTTATTGCAAGTATAACCCGTCGATAAATCACTCCCCGGACCAGTTTATATGTGAACACCTAAAGGGATCCCTCGAAGTGGTGGCTTTTGGCCGTTTCAGGGGGTTGCGGCGGTCAAAAACTCCTCCCACCACTTGCATCGTGTTCAGCACCCTCAATAACGGAGGGGAAGGTAGTCTTTGCACTAAATATTTACAAATATATATATTATAATATTTTATTACATAGACCATAGATAGGCTAGATCATAATGAATTGAGACGGCTAACCGCAGTATATTTTTCTGTGTTCGAATCCCAGCTACAGCCAATGGCAACCGCAAGCAATGGTTGGTTGTGATGTACGAGTCTTGGTAGAATAGCTATTGTTAAACTTTTCCAGTGCGCTAATACAAACGAAGTGTAGAATAAAAAGAAGCTAAATATTACACTCTTCCCTGATTTATTGAATTTTTTATATAATTATTGCACAATTCATGGGATATCTTCACATGTTTATTGCATATCGCGTTAGTTTTTGTTTAAATTGCCAAACCTCTGGTCCATAATCTTATATTTGTGCGTAGCCGATTTTGCAACGTAACAAATTTTATTCATATCTAACTTCAAAGTTTGCACTAATAATTATGGTTTTTTAATTTTTATTTTTTAATTTTTTTAATAACCCTCCCCATAGGGGAGGGATCGTTTTCGGTTGAGACGTCTTTTTCTTTTATTACAAAACTTTAAAAAATTCGATTTGTTTAAAATTTAAATAAATGATAACTTTTTATTTTCTGATCGATTTCGTTAAAAAACAATGGAGCTCTTCCTCTAATCAACACTAATTTACCGTCCAAGTTTCAATATATTCGAAGTTCTCTTTCTTAAATTGTCGTGCTTACAGGAAAACGTGACAGACGGACAGACGGACGGAAAGACATTGTTAAAGTTGTTCAGAATTCGATCACTAACACAGCGATATGAACATTTTTTCTCTACGAGGGATATTACCGGTTTTAGAAGTGTGCCGGTCAAGTTCAATATAATCTTCGTTTTTTAGTTGCGAACAGTATAATAGATGTGGGTGTAGTTGTAAATTCTGTCCAGTCATCTGTAATTTGACATTTCTTAAATTAAAATACTACAGTATTAGTTGTAACAAGGAGTGTACAATTTACCTTAATTTAATGCTTGTGCTTAGAAAAATACATATGATTAAGCAACACAGTATCAGTCATTTAAGTACATGGGTAATTAATTATTTAAATTCAAAAAGTAAATTAATTCGCTTTGTTTACAAACTAATAGGAAGAATTAATAATCTGTTAATTAATTATGTAGACAAGAGATCAATCTGGCAAAACAAACAATCACATGAAACAAGAATAATCAACCAGTTAATATGTTCATGTTTATCATTAGAACAATTAAATCTGTTAATGTTATACAAAAATATGAAGTTGACGAGTGCTTTGTACTTGCATTACACAATTATGGTAACATATCGATTTCCTACATAAATAGGCAAAATAAAATATCTTTCTATCTGAAAAAATTATCAGGCGCAAATTGTCATTAAAATGCGCTGGGATTAGTTAGATATCTATATCCATGACATCTGGCCAAATTTTGTAATATACCCATTTATATGTGCGTCCTTAGAATGTCTTCGTTCTTGTGCAGATACCGATTTATATGTGAAATTTTGTGACGTATACTATGGATCAAGGTTTACCAAAGTCAAGGAGGTACGTCACGTTCTTCTCTGTATTTTAAACATTTTATTGTATATTTTTATTTTCGCATACTTGGTATGCTTGTAGCTAATCAACAATCTCTGTAATTAAAATATACCTTGCAAAATGTATGTGAATATTACATAATTTAGGAATATGTATGTTTCGAGTATAAACCAAAGATCTTTTTTATTGATATAGTATGGATACAGTATGCAGTATACTCTCCTTAATACACCTGAACTCCATTTTTTGCGATCTGCAGGATACCATGTCAATATTTCATGAAAATTGGTCAAGCTACTTCATCCTCGCAGTGATTTTCTTGATAATTTCAAATGCAAACGGGAGAGGAGTTAATTCAGGCATACTTTCACAATTCTTCCAATTTTATACATAACTGTAATTTTATTGGCAGAACTTAAATCCCAATGTACGTCAATGGACATAGATTGTGATATTTTTCTTCTTAAGTTGTCATCTCTAACCAACTCTAAAAGAGAAAAAAGCAAAATAATTGATTTCTTTATGAACATTTCATGCTAATGCTGATGAGATATTTCCTCGACATTATGAGAACAGCTCTGAATTGTGAATTTGAGTCTTTGAAAATTTATAAAATTGATTCACATTCTGCAGGAGAGAATCCAAGTTTAAGGTCCTTATTTCAAGAATAGTGTTAGATGCACTACATCAGAGTGTTAGTAATTATTATTATGTAGAAAAAATTACATTATTCCTGAACCGTGGATCGGTGACAATTTCATGGATACTAGCATATTTTTAAAAATACACTAGAGTTAGCATTAGGCTCCTTGTCGATTTACTATTTTCTTTTACATAATAGCTGCACATTTTGTAGGATACTTTTCGTAGTTTATTATAAGCATCCATTGTTTTAAACATTTTTGATTTGATAATGCCTACTTAGTTGGTGAAACACTCAGTATAGTATAAGTTTAATAGAAAAGTAAACCACATTCAACCTATTTTTGAACCCGCTAACCTCGGATTTCGCGTCTAAATGATTACCTAAAATCTTTAAAAAATATTTATTGACATTATATACAGAGTATTCCTTAATTATGTGCTAATACTTCAGAATGGGATTTCTTAGGTCATTTTATGAAGAAAAGTTATTATGATATTATTATATACGTCCGCAATAGCTTAATTTTTTTGCTAGAGGTTGTTGAATTTTTTTTTATCGTTATTTTCTAATATCTCAGAACGTGCTTTAGTTATTATTTTTAATTTTGGTTTGTGTCAATAGGATATATAACCAGTTATTTCATTTAGAAAATTTATTTCATAGCTCCACCAGTGGCGACCCTACAAACATATACTCTGATATTTTTACCAACAGAGTGGTACGCCACTGACATTTTTACATGTGAATATATTTGCTGATTCTACATGAATACGGCTTCTTGCGTTTTTCTCGTCAGATGCACAATTCTTGACTAAAACAATTAAATTCAAATTGAATCTAATTTATTATTAACACCGACAATGATAAATTTTATTTTATAAAAACTGTTGGAAATGGCCACCTTCATTTAATAGGCATGCTTCCGCCCGTATTCGCATAGAATTGCGCACTCTTTCAAATATTCCCGACGACGGTGTATTCCGTATTGTTTCACATGAGGCATATTCGCTCTTTTGAATCTTCTAAAGTGTTAATGGGAGTAATTTACACCAGGGTTTTAAGATGACCCCATAAAAGAAATCCAAACTATTGAGATCAGGGGATCTTGCTGGTCATTACCGAGGACCTACATTGCCGTCATCATATTTACTGAGATATTCGAATAAAATCAACGAGAAAATAAATTAAATTCAATGAAATACTAAAATCGAAGAAATAATTCGATGGGATTGCCAAAATCCCAAACTAGCCATCTATATAAAATTTTTCGCTGAATCCAAAAATGATACAATAAAGATTTTGTGACGTGTGGTATACTCTATATAAGTACCCTCAATTCCCTCCAAAATTTCAAAAAATCTAAACTGATCATCCAACCCACCTATCTTTAGTCAAATTTTCCGCTGAATCCTAAAATGACAAAATAATAATTTTCTAAGATACGAATTCCCTCCCCCATACACCCTCAATTCCCCTCAAAAATTCAAAAAATGCAAACTGATCATCCAACCCACCTATCTTCAGTAACATTTTCCGCTGACTCCGAAAATGATAAAATAATGATTTTCTGACAAATGGATTACCCCATACACCCTCAATTCCCTCCCCCCCCCGAAACACAAAAATATAACTGACCATCCAATCCACCTATCTTTAGTAAAATTTTCCGCTGAATCCGAAAATGACAAAATAATAATTTTCTAACATACGGATTCCCGCCTCCATACACCCTCAATTCCCTCCCAAAAATAAAAAATCCAAACTGACCACCCAACCCACCTATCTACAGTAGAATTTTCCGCTGAATTTGAAAATGATACAATAATAATTTTCTGACGTAGGGATTCCCCTCCCCCATACGCCCTCAATTCCCCCCAAAAATTCAAAAAATTCAAACTGGTCGTCCAACTCAATTAGTCACTTGGTAGGTATTCTTTTTCACATAAATAGCACAAGCTAATACATAAAGAGAAGGAAGGAACTGTTTTTAATCAATAAACAACTGTCTGCAGGAATGACCCATTGTTTTGAATAACATTATTCTTATAATCCTTTTTTGCGATACAAGCAGATCACCAGCTCTGCTTGAGTTGTCCCAGCATATAATGCAGTAATTTAGATGTGAGTTCACATGCGCGAAATAGAACATTTTTGACAATAATTAGGATCCAACTAAAACCTTTTTGATGAATAGAGCAACAAATTTTTGCAAAGCATGGCTGTGAACAGTTACCATAAAAAATAGGCTTGATTTTCGCTAATAAATAAAAGACATATAACGTTTTTATTTTTGAGCTGCGTTCTTGCAAATTTAACCAATGAAAACTTGGTTAAAATATGCACATTTTAAAAACAAGTAATGACGTCGACAGTATGGCAGTAAGACAGTACTATCTAATTTTGAGGCATAAAATTTAATTTATAAACAATGCAGGTTTATTGCAATAACTTTTAATTCCAATATTTTAAGAAAACTCATGTTGCGTTCTAACTGTTGATAAAAAAACGATGAAGCATATGGAATTTTTTGATTCACGAAATAAGAAGCCTCTTCCATTACCTCTTCCAAAGCTGTTCTGCAAAAATATTGCGGTTACAAATTGACGTACGTCAAAAACTTTATTACACTCTTCGCAAACACAAAACGAGTTTATTGCATTCGATCGGCACATTTATAAAACCGATAATATTGCTCGCAGAGAAAAAAACTTTGATATAGCTGTGTTGGTGATCGAATTCTGAACAACTTTCAAAATGTCCGTCCGTCTGTCCGTCTGTCTGTCCGTCCGCCCGTCTGTGCGTCTGTCCGTCCGTCTGTCCGTCCGTCACGTTTCTTGTAAGCGCGACAACTTAAGAACGAAACGTCCGATTGTATTAAAATTTTGACAATAAGTTAGTGTTAGCTAGAAGAAGAATTCTATTGTTGTTGTACTATATTGATCAATAAATAAAAAAGTTACAAAAGAAATCTGCGAAGAGTATCCTATAGAACGTGCAACAATGATATAAAACGAGCAGTAAATCGGCGAAGAGTATAACGGTTAGCTTGTTTACTTGGTCTATTAGCCAATTAGCAATTAGGCAAAGTTCTCGGTCAAAGGTCGCGCGACAAAGAAATAATGTTTTCTTGGGTTTTCCTTTTCTCTACAATGCAGAGCCAAACAATTCTAACAGCTCAGATTATTGTACAATTGTCTCCGGATATATCAAGAAGTTTTCATCTATTAGCATATTTTTGGCTTGATTATGTGTTTCCTCAATCTGATTTAAATAAACAATTATTGATCTGAACTTTTTCGGTTGCCTAGATATTGTTATTCTTTTTCGTGTCTTCTGTGGTAATATTGATTTATTGACAGATGTTGCATATGGTTTATTTGATATGAAATTAGGCTGTTTATGGTAATTTCCAGGAACTACTAAAATTTTAATCAGAAAACAAAACATAACAAACAACCGTATTATCAATGGCAAATCTTACTGGGAAACATCTGATAATAAGCGTTATCAGGGGTTTTCCAATAAAGGTTTCATTGATATACTAAACATACGTTAGACTTTTTTGATGTTGATCTTTAGATGTATGTTTATAAGGAAATGAGCATAGAAAAGTGACAGATGTTTGTTGAGACATTTTCAAGATGTCGCAGCAGAGAACTGAAGCTAAATTGAATGTTCAGATTCTTGAGGCACTTTCATTTTTTTGGAAAAACCATATTAAATAATTTATGCGATTTTGACATCTCTTCGCATGAACCACTTTAGCTTTTTCCAGACAGAATTGACCACCTCCCTGTTTATGCTTGATCGATTGAAAATAAAATTTCCGATTCGATAATATGGGGCACGATATGCTCCAGTAACACAGGTTTACAAAAAAAAAAAAGTTGACTGGATCTGGGGTCAGATCATACGTTTCTTATGTATTTTTCGTCGCTGAATTCAAATCTGTTTTTAGTTTTGCTCTATCACGTCAGGATTTTGAGATATTCTAACCTAAAAGTTAGACATATTTGAGGTTATGTAGCTTTGAGATTTTTTTTCTCAGGAACCATGTATGGGATCTCGTGTCTTTATAAAATAAAATACTTACAAAATCAACATCTATTTCCTGCGAAAGACAATTATTGCCCTTCCCTTACTAAACCCCACCTTTACGCACTTTAAACAATTACTTTAATTATAGCGTTTGTAAAATAAAAGCATTTAGCTTAATAAAAATGCTTCATTTTTAACATTATTGAACATCCTGATATTTGATCACATATCTATCTACTGCTCATGCAAACATTTTTATAAGCAATAATATTTTCTTGAACTTTGAGTAATAGAAAGTTTACTACTGTGTATCCACGGAAGGTTGAGAGTAATAAATATGCGTGATTGCCTCGTGATCGTGACGTGTTCCATCCTCATTGGTTGTATTTTCAGGAGATTGCCAACGCTTTTCTCGACTTCAGTTGTATGTAATTTGCGTAAGAGTGTATTTATATTTGTTAGAAAATTTGTATTATTATAACTCTTAAACAGTGTAGTGAATCCATTTGAAGTTTATGGTAGTGTATTATCAAGTTTAAAAGAACAATATCCTACATTTTCATTAATATTCAATCGTTCTAAAATCGATCAGGAAACTTCTTGTATTATTAATAATTTTACGCATGAATGGCTCTGGTGAACTAAGCCCACGTGAACAACGCGTGGCAGCTCTCAGAGCTTAGCGAATATACTTATATAATGTGGTACTCTATTTGGGGACACACTGCGCATATATTTTTTCTCAATAATTAGAGTTCGCTGTTGTTTTTAAGATACAAAAAATAATTAAACCCATTTACAAGCTAAAACGGGCCTTTGAATGGAACTACTATGTCATCGGATAATATAACAGTGTCCTAATATACCTATTAACTAGAAAATATATCGTGAAATAAGCGAAACAATATACGACACCATACCCTAAACTTATTTAAAAACGTTTTGTTTTCAGGTATATTAAAATTGTATTGATATGGTTGAAAAAGTGGAATAAGCCGCTGGTGGCACTTCTAGCAATTTTGATGTTTTCCTCTTTGATTGTAATAGTCGTAGTTGAAACTTATCATGAATATGTAGGCCAGAATATTTCAATATTCAGAACTGCAAATGATTCAGCGCTGCCTGAAGTAAAAGAGTTATCTAGAGAAGAAGCGAATTACTGCTTAGTAGACACCGATAAAAGCTGTGGAGTAAACTGCATTAGAATTGTTGATATAGATATTTTTTCAGCAGTTAATAACTTGCATCTTGTGGTAAGTAATACATATGGAAGTAATTATGAAATATTTCTTTTCCGAAGCAGTATTTAAGAAATGGTAGTGATGTTAAATATAATAATATTTGGTAAACATTATCCCCACAAAAACAGATTTTCTATAAAAAAAAATATCGCTAAGTACGTCTGTCAAAAAAAAAAAAAATTTTTCCTCTGCAAAAAATGTGATCTCTCCAAAAATGCTTGAAATCAATTAAAATCGCCAAGTCCGGTATGTATTCATAAAAAAAATTTATAACAAACGTATTTTTCAAATGCAAAATAACACATAGCGCATTTCACTAATAAGGCAAAAGGCTGTTTGTATTCACCAGTGCCACTCAGTCAATCTTATGTAAACTTTCCCGTCAAGTTGACAAAAACTCTGACTGCAATATTATATGTTGCTTCCGATTATCAGCATATGCAGAATCTGCAGAAACATGGAAAGTGAAACACGCCAAGTTTCTTTTAATTTAAAATAATTTTTCTTCAAGTATTGCATAGAATTTTTTTTGTGGAGCTGTATAACTAAAAATAAAATAAACAATTATTTTTTCGTTTAACTGTAACTTAAAAACGGAGTCATGAATTGGTCTCAATTTTTTTATTGTATTATTTTTTTTAAGGCTATGTTGATAAATTGTAAACATTTGCAGCAATTAAATAGCAAGCGGAAACTTACTTATCTGTCGAAGTAAAAACAGGATATAGTGAGAAGCAGGATAGATGCAACTTTTTTATTAAAACTTTTTTACCAAGATTAGTGTTTTGATAGAAAATCGCATGTAAAAAAATGACAGCTGAACTAATGTTAAAAAGTTGTAGTTTAAAGTTAGCTGATTATAAAATATAATTAAATGCAAATTCCCTACAATGTAAGAGTACTCTAGAATACTGTTCATTTTAAACTTTGAAAGAAGTAGCACTGAAGAGTGTATCCTTGGTGTAGGATACCGAAACACTTGTATGTGAAAGTTTCTATAGTTTTTTGGTAAGTGTATTGTCTTTAGTTGTTTTCTGGTTTTGTTGAACAGGACAATTTAAAAATCCACTGCCTAAGGAAAGGAATCACTACTTCCACATCCAGATTTTTCATCTAAGTCACTTTAAAGGAAACATCTTGACTGTATTTGCACTCCCGTATGTGGAAATTATTAATTATATAATTTTAACAATATTTGGATCAGATGTCATAGAAAAATTTGAGACGTTGTTTCGTACCACATATTTTAAAAATGAAGTTTATAGTTTACTCTACTTATTTTCCCCTATTCACAAACTACAACGTCCCACCCCTTCAATAAAATCTTCTCAATCAGATGTCATTACAATACATACGTGTACTAACTTTCAAGTAAATGTCTCAATTTTATGTTACCAAACCCATTAATAATGGAACGGAGATGGTGGTGTTTGAAAAATACTAGAAAGGAATCTAAGGCCTTGGCTTCTAGTATATACACCAAATCACACATTTCTGTCCTCTTACCAGCATAATTTACTTATTTTCCCCTATTTACTCCTATTTAACCCTCATCCCTTCAACGGAATCATCTCAAAATATAATCTAGTTCCAGAATCAAGTGAATATCTCATTTTAATTTTATAAACCCCTTTAATAATGTATTAAGGGTGGTGGGGGTTGAAAAATATTACTAAAAAATCTGAGGCCTTGGCTTCTAGGACATACACCGAATTTAAAGTTTATGTACTCTTACCAGCTTGGTTAACTTATTTTTCCCTATTTACCACCAATTACCCCACTCCTTCAACGCAATTATGTCAAAGCATAATCTAGTTTAAGATATCGTTATACGTATAACAAATTTCAAGTGAAAATCTAAATTTAATTTTATCAACTCCTTTATTAATACATACGTGTACCAAATTTCAAATGAATATCTCAATTTTATTTTATCAACCCCTTTAATAATGGAGTAGGGGTGGTGGGGGGTTGAAAACATTACAACAAAATTTGACTCTTTAGCTTCTAGTACATACACCGAATTTCAAGTTTCTGTACTCTTACCAACCTACTTTACTTATATTCCTTCATTTACCCCTGTTTAACCCCCAACCCTTCAACGAAATCATCTCAAAATATAATCTAGTTCCAGATGTCGTTATAGTACATAAGTTTTCCAAATTTCGAATGAATATCTCAATTTTATTTTATCAACCCCTTTATTAATGGAGTAGGGGTGGTGGGGGTTGAAAAATCTTATTAAAAAATCTGAGGCTTAGGTTTCTAGTATATACAACGAATTTCAAATTTTTGTATTGGTAGCAGCTAGCTTTACTTATTTTCCCCTATTTACCACTATTTAACCCCCAACCCTTCAACGGAATCATCTCAAAGTATAATCTAGTTCCAGATGCCGTTATACGTGTACCAAATTTCAAATGAGTATCTCAGTTTTATTTTATCAACCCCTTTAATAATGGACTAGGAGTGGTGGGGGGTTGAAAAATATTGTAGAAAAATCTAGGGCCTTGGCTTGTAGTACATACATCAAATTTCAAGTTTCTGTACTCTTACCAGCTTGCTTTACATATTTCCCCATATTTACCCCTATTTACCCCCCAACCCTTCACAGGATATCTTCAAAAAACAATCTAGTTCCAGATCTCGTTATAGTGTATACGTATATATTTCAAGTCGATATTTTCGATTTAGCCCATGCAATTAACGATGCCGTGAAAATGCCAATTTCGGTCTTTCGATATCGACATTACGAAGCCTTCCTGCTGATGCATTTATTTAGTGTTGAACATTTAAAAATTTCATGTTTTGCTTTTTCTGACGAGATTAATTGAAATTTCAAGTCCACCCCGACCGTAGCACATCGCGTAAAGCGACGACATTCACAACTCGAACGGGTTTTTTCATTGAGTTTTTTCCCGTCTCAGCAATCCAAATTCTAAAATGTGAAACAGTGCGTGACCAAACGCTTTAAGTGAAATATTTTAATTTTAAGCTTACTGTGTAGGCAAAAAGAATTTTGATGTTAATTTTAAGCCGCCACAGGCTGCAGGAGTTTTGACCTTTAAATGTAAGTTTTATTGAGCCGAACCTGTCGCGATTCGCCCAACCGCACTAACACCACGGCGCTGCCCGACGTGGTTGTGCGGTTGACTCCAGGTCTCGATGCGGGGAGGCAATTTACTGTATTAAAAGAACTAAATAAATTTGTTATGATGATGATGATGATAACGACATTCACAGCGGATTTCTCGGTTCGAATCCTGTACCCGTGTAATTTTTTTGATGTGTTTTCAATTTTTTGGCTGATATTTCTTATCCTAAAATTACATGGCATTTATTTATTTCTTTCTACAGTTAAAATATATAAGTACACAAAATTTCATAGCTGCACTTAAAGATTCTATTTTAATTAAAAATTAACGTGGGATGTACTACTACTGGCTGCAGAGTTATGTACTTTCAGCTAGTAAGAAGGGTTTTTACATAAAGATTTTTACCATTTCAAGCTTTCTTTTTATTTTTAGCTATCCTACATTTCAAACTTATTGCCTAGGTGTATATAAAGTGCACATATAAAACATATAACAAGATTAGAGACTATTTTATTGATACATAAAAACAAGTACTGAGAGCCGTTTAACGCATAATAGTTAGTGCGTGGCTAGGCGGAACAAAAATAATCCTTTATGAACACGTAGAAAATAAAAGGAAAAACCGACTTAAAGCAAATGGGTCATTAGTTAAAAAGACGGGGGATAATTTTTAGAGTTTTTTTTATTTATAAAAATAATTTTTAGGGTGTTTTAGGGGGCATGGTATGGCAAGGAAAGGCAGGATAGTCGGTTTTTTGTATTTTCGTGTGTTGAGTATGTGCGAGTGTATGTTATTGTCACCCTCTTTTAAGGAGATTTTATTTATTTAAATCATATTTCGCATTAATAAATGGATTGCAGTTTGATGTTAAGCTATATACCCACATAATTAAAACAATAATGAATTTGCAATATTTTTCTGGTATTATTTTTATGCTGATGAAATTTTAATGAAATTGCGAAATATCTCAGAAAGAAAGCGAAGATAGATAAATTACATTCCGGATATTTTGCGAGGTTGTGAATTCACATGAGTACTTATATCCATTATTAGAATGCTATATGAAATTTGCACCTATTTCATTAACTTCCGGGACATTTACGAGGTTGTAAATTCAGATTGTATCATTTATTGGTGTTACAAACATTTGCAACCCGATTTTAAGACTTTCGCAATTATTTGGACCCCCCACTTATTGTTTAAATCGTCAAAATCCTGTCCGTGCCAGATAACAAAATTGTGAAAAAAATCTTCCGGGCTAAAGAAAGTTATGCAAAATTACAAACGGGTTTGTGACCCTTCTCTGTTGCATAAACAATCATTTGCATAACTTTCGCAATTTTTTTCCACAAAATATTTCATTCCAAAGTTAAAAAACAACTATTTTCAATGTTCCGGTCATCGTAGCAGGGTGCAAACTTGACAGAATACGTGTAATAATTATTAAACTGTTCTGTAAAATTTGCATAAATATCTGATATTTTTTTCAAAAAGTTATTTGCAAATTTTAAGTTTTTGGTTAATTTAACAATGTTCCGGGGGGCGGAAAAGGGTGCAAAACCGGATACATGATTTTTTCATCTCCTCCAATATTGTCTCAAAGATTAAAAACTTTCGCAATTTTTGTCTAACTTTGCATTATGGAAGTCCGTGGTGACTGGCCTATAAATTCCGAAAAGTTGTGAATAATAACAGAGAGCTAATTGAAGCATGCATTCGGTTGATGGAGGTTGCATAGAACATAATATTATTTAATTCTTTTGGTTGTATTTATTATTCATTTATGTATAAAAAAAATAAATTTAGAAATAATTTCCATTTAAATGCCCCAACAGGATTTTTTAATCAAGACCTCATTTTTTTTAGAATTTAATTAAACTTCGGATTCAGGGTTTTTAAATGATTTTGAACAAATTGTGTTAACAAAATTTTTTTATTGAAAAAAGGCTACTATGATTTTATGATTTTTTTTATACAATTTAGTATCGTTGATGGCCTTGCATTTAAAGATGGAAAGTGATTTTGTAGTCATAAAGAGACCTTAGTGATCTCTATCTTTAGAGATCAGTTTGATTCAAATCAGACAAAAAATAAAAGAATTATTACGCTGTTACACTTATAAGTGAGCCAGACTGTAGATGCTTTTTTCTAAAAAAATATCAGGAATTTAATAAAATTATTTTTAGCCACTAGAACATTGATTGGTCAGCAACTGTTATTCTTAAGCGAGCTAGAGAGGGTTATGTTAACCGCTAGCCTAAATGTACATCCATTGAGACACAGAAATATTTGCCATTTCTGGGTATTTTTTGAAGTTTTTATCAAATTATTTCAAATATGACTTATCTTCATTCCAAAATTCAATCGATTTATATGTTTTGTAGATCACTGATTACGAGTATAATAGACATTTTGCTTGAAAGTGAACACCGAATTGTTTACTAATTTTTTTGGGGTAAACGTCAAGAATTACCCAAAATGACTGAACCGAAAGGTTTAATAGGAACTGTTTTAAAATATTTCATGCCAGATTAATTTTTAATCACTTTGTAGCAGTACTATGCTCTAGCGACAACCTCTCTATATAATTTTTTAAAGTGTTTTTCGTTACGAATTCAGTTGTTGGGCGAATTTTGTCCAAAAGAATCCATAAATTCCCAATATGCGGCGCGACACGATGCGTCCAATGTCATCCCACGTTGGATACGTGATAGTCTTGTCTTTCAAACAAGAAGGGAAGTTATCATGTGCCCAACGTTGGATGGTAGTGCATTGCATCGTCTAGCGCCGGCTTAACCCCATATTTGGCATATAAATAAGTGTATAGGATTTCCGTGTACATCTTGTTGGCTTCCCATACTATATAGGTCATGTTTTTTACATTCTTGCTAGCCATGTTTTTTTACACTGTAAATACAACTTTTTCTCATGTAAATGAGTTTAGAATGTATAATTAATTATGTGCTTGATTTTTTCTTATGGAACACTAGTAATAAAGAAACAAGAAGCAAAAAAAGATACAACAAAACAGCAAATGGCACATGGAACATCTCACTGCTACAGAACGAAGAAATAAAAAAGAAATACCAAGAGGAGATAGAAAAACAGTTAACAGGAAAGGAACTAAATTGGTCAAAAATGGGTTTAAAAATCAAAATAGCGGCGAGGAAAACGTTGAAAAGGAACAAATCCCCTATGAGCCCAACAAGAAAAGACACGAAAAGAAATTACAAAAAACTAAAGAAAATAAAGGCTACAGGAAAACAATATACACCAAACATAGACAAAAAGATAATAGAAACGAGGAAAGAAAAAAGAGACGCAGAGAGGAGGCACGAACAGAAAAAATGCAGGGAATTCTTCGAAAACATAGAATCCACTCCAGCAGGACAGAGATTAGACCAGACTTTTAGACACCTCAAAACATACAGGAGAAACAACAATACGCAGCCAAGAAAATACATCCCACTGCAGCATTGGGTCAGGAAACTAGGAGAAGGAAACACAGAGAGAAGTCAAATAGAACCAATACAAGAAATGGACCACTGGCCTCTGGGAAAGCCACCGTCAAAAGACGAACTACTAGAAATAATACTAACTAGTATAAAAATGGACCGGACAACATAAAACAGCTAACCCTAGAAATCATCACCAACGCATGGACGGAAACCACACCCCTGCCTAAGGAGTGGAACACAACCATACAGATACCGCTCCCTGAAACCAGATCACCACAAAACGTGGACGATTACAGAAGAATAACACTCTGCAGTGTAGGGTACAAATACTACGCACAATTCCTCCTCAGAGAAATGGAAAAATACATCGGCGAACTACCAGATTATTAAACGGTATTTATCAAGGGTAGATCAACAGACGACCATATGTACACCACCAGACGAATCCTGGAAGAAAAGTGGAAAGAAGGAACAAAACTATATATAGTCTCAATTGACCTCCAAAAGGCATTTGATACCATAAGGCATGAGGCTATAGTCAACACTTTGCTCAACAGGGGAGTACCGCACTACTTAATAAACAGAATAATAAAAGCATGCCTACACTAAAACACTGCAATACAATGGTTTGGACAGACGACGGAATTAAAAATGAAGAATATAGGAGTCAAACAAGGATGTCCCCTATCCCCCCGACTATTCACCACAGTCCTGGATCAAGTGATAGAAATCACAATAAAGGAGAATCAGAATTTCAATGGAAACGATGGAACGATAAAGCCCCCCATCGTACTTGCATACGCCGACGATATACTCATCATCACCGAGGAAGAATAAGACATCGTTCAATTTCTAAGAAATATGACACCACATCTGGATTGCTCTGGAATGAAAATAAACTTCTAAAAGAGCTTAATAATGGTCCGAGACCCATTGACAAAAACAAGTCCAACAAGTGGGGAAGAATACAAAATAGGAGACTACACCCTGAAAACCACGAATAGAATGAAATACCTAGGAACATGCCTAACGAATCAACTAAAAAGGAGGGAAACAGTAAGGAAAAGTATCAAAACAGCCTACAGAGTCACAAGAGCTCTACTACCCTTCGTTGAGGACAACAAACCACCATGGTGCCTAACCAAAAAGATATACACGACCATCATAATGCCTACGATGATATATGGAGTCAAAAACGCAGCAACGACAAAGGCCAATAGAAGAAGCCTGAGAAGAGCTGAAAGGGACATTATCCAACTGCTAGCAAAAACAGCAAAACCACAAAAACGACAGAAAACGTCAACATTACTAGAGGGAAGAACAATAATAGAAAGAATAGAATCATGCGCAATGAAATACTGTGGACACGTCCAAAGACGAAACACACACACACACCTACTAAAGAAAGCGCTGCGAATGAACAGCAACAAACTGAAAATAGGGAGGCCATGATACACATGGATAACAACAATCGAGAGGATTATGAATAAGCTAGGAAAGAATTATACACACTGGAAAAAGTTGGCACAACAAAAAATGGAATACGATAAAGAAATATCAAGGATATACTCACTGCCAGACTCAGAAACAGAAGGAACAGAAAACTCAGAAGTAGAATAGGAGAGAAGATGATCACAGGCAGAAACTAAGAAGAAGCATATCACAAAAACCTGAAAGCAAGAAGAAGCACGAAAACCTAAAAGAAGCATCTCACAAACGCCTACACTTTCCATCCGATGAAGACAGAAGGAAAACAAGAAGAAACATCTCACAAACATCTACACGCTCCATCCTATGCTCCTACCCATGCGTCATGCGGCTCTCGCTGCTGACAACAAGCATGTCCAATGTCCAATCCAGCGTATGCAGCTGGTCCGGCGGTATACAAAAGCACCGGGGGTTTGTTCCGGTACACGGTGGGATGATCGGTGGGCGATCGGGCTGCGTGGTGGAACAAATCTCCCTGCACCGGAATCGGGAGCAATGCCCACCTTACGCTGGCAAATCAATCAATCAATCAATCAATAAGATGCCATCTTCATTCTGTAATTGGTGGTTGTCTGTTGTGTAGTTGTAAATAAACAAATAAATTTTAAAAATATGTAGAATGTACTTAACATAATTCCCGCTATTATTTCGGAATTTATAATACAAAACTACTAGTGTCCCTTCTACGCTTTCGTACGTTTATAAACAGTTTTCATTTATTGTTTTAAAAAGTTGTGTGTTTCTTACTTACTAGTAATAATAATTATATACGTTTTTTCAGGGATGCAGTAATCCAGGAATAGATCTAAATTTAAAAGAAGTTTACTTTACCAACAATAGTATAACTCAAGGATGGCTGACTGGACTAGTCGGGGATGTAGGACAATTGACAATTTCTTCTCCATTATTGGAGGAAATCGGAGATGCAGCTTTTGCCGGAGAACCTTTTGAAAACCTAGAATCATTAGTAATAGCAAACTCGAGATTAAAAGTGCTTAAAAAAGATGCACTAGCAAAGTGTAGATTACGAACTTTTGAATTCAGATGCAATAACGGAAGAATCAACATTGAATACAATGCTTTGGAATCCGTTTCGGATTATTTAAGTATTCTACAATTTAGTGAGTGTATAGATGATTTCGGAGCAGTGAGAAATATTACAGGAACGGGTAGTTCAATATTCAATAAACTACTGATATTTGATCTAAGGTTTAATAGTTTTAACGTCGTTTTAAATCATTCATTTGTCGATACTCCCCAACTAATATCTTTGTATTTATCGGAAAACAATATAAAAAATGTAGAATTGGAGGCATTCAGAGGGGTTCAGAAGTCACTGCAACTTTTGGACTTAAAACATAATAAATTAACCACACTGCCAGATGGAGTCTTCAATGGCTTTACGCGCGGGGGCCAGATTGACATTGATGGAAATCCTTGGAATTGCGACTGTGATTTAGTTTGGTTTAAAGATTTCTATATAAACAATTTAGATCTTTATTTTAAAGAAGGGGAGATCCCTTTCACTTGTACAGCTGGAAATTTTGATGAGGTAGATTTCTGTCCAGGTACGAATAGTACAGACAGTGCTACAACTACTGATGTAACAACAATAAGTACAGCAACGTCAGATACTGTAACGTCAACAAGTGAAGCATCAACTGAGATACCTAACGGTTATGTTTATTTGCGATGCAGTGACGTGTTTGACTCCCAAGATATGTTTCTAGAGGGGATGAATCGGATTTTCAGTCATTCAGTGAAAGTTAGAAACAGTACCATAATTTACAACTTCTACCAAATAGAAAATACTCCTTATTTCGAAATTAAAATAATGAATACCTTTGTAACCGATTATTTAATCTGGATAAATAGCAAGAACTCTAGTGATTATGGTTGTGTTTACAATATACAAGAGAGCGTGCAGTTAACAAATCTGCAATACGGAATGTCTTATACCATATGTTTATTAAAGGAAGCAGCTGATACAGTAGCTCCTTTTGATTGCACATCTTTAACGGTGCCTTTAGAGTGGAAAAATCATGCCTGGATTCTAAACAAACATATTCCAGCTGTTATCGGAGGTATAATAGGTGTAGCACTCGCCATAATTCTGATCACTTCCCTGATAATTTTTTATACGATTAGACAGAATCCAAAATTAATTAAAGGTAACAAGAGAGTGGTTATTGTTAAAAATAAATCAGCAGATGTTCTAGTGATGCCCAATTATGAAAGACAAAGATACGTTCCACCCTCTATTTACACAAACAGCGAAGGCTATTTGACACCTAGGAATAAAGTTTATGATAAAATTAATGAAAGGAGGTATCGGCATTTAAATACTATAACGGAAAAGTTTTACAAAGACTTACACGCAACAAGACACGCGGAGTGTTCCTTTTCAGACTCTGTTCATAGAAGATCTGTTGGCAGCGCAGTTTACGAACCTCCACCGTTACCGCCCAATCATCCCTCAGAGAAGCTTAGGCAGTCTTCAAGATCTCGTTCATCTTCTAATTCACAATCTATAGAATAGTGTTAATTATTTTAAATATAATAAAAGTGATTAATGTAAATAAAATAACTACTCATATGAAATGTGTATTTTTCAATTTATACATTGAAATGGTAACGGAAAAATATACATATTTGGTTATATAGCAGATAACTAATGTTTAATAAGAATAATAAATAAGAAATTACCTATATTTTGTAAATTTTGTTGAACGAATTCTGGTCATGCTGGTATATTAGTAAAGATAACAAACAATTACATCATGCTGCTATGTAAGCAAAAATAACATCGACAAGAAATAATTTTCGACTGTCTCACATTTCAGGAAAAATGTATTGGGATCGATTAAAAAATGAAGGCACTATGTTTATTCCACATTCGTGTTATTCACTTCAGAGTGTCCTGCGTGTCCAGAGTGTTTGTATATTTAGATTTTGATGAAAGTTGGCTTCAAGACGTTCTTATAAATGCTAAACAAAAATATGCAATCCATTTTTACAGACAAATCGCCAATATGATTTAGTGATTTTTGATCAGGGAAAACGTATCGGACATGAATTTCGATGTAGAACTAAATTATTGTCACTTACCGATAGAATTCTTACCGCTCTACATTACAAGAAAAGTATTCACATTTAGTGGGTGGTGCTATGTTAAAAAAAGACATTCTGTGTGCAGGTTAATAAGTAAGTGTAAAGATGGGTATCACTGTACTTGGGGGACATCTGGAACGCGAAAATCATTGGTGGATACCTACGGGCCATGTCTGTCGATTTCTTGATGAGGGAGGGGGAGTTCGGTAAGCTAAAATCTGAAGATCAGTTAATAACTCCATAACCATCAACTTTACGAAAAAAATTTATATAACCAAACTGAAGGATAATAAATTTTTCTACAACAGTTGTCCTATACGCTTACGTGCTACGAGCAAGCGTTTGCGAAATAAAGTAAAATGTACTAATTATGTTTGACGAAAGAGTATTATTATACTCTGCGCAAATACAAAACGAAGAGTATATTGCTCGATCGGCACATTTCTAAGACCGGTAATATTGCTTGTAAAGAAAAAATTTTCATATCACTGCGTTGGTGATCGAATTCTGAACAACTTTCAAAATGTCGGTCCGTCTGTCTGTCCGTCTGTCTGTCCGTCTGGCTGTCCGTCTGCCTGTCCGTCTGTCCGTCTGTCCGTCCGTCCGTCCGTCCGTCACGTTTCTTGTAAGCACGATGACTTAAGAAAGAGAAGTCCGATTGTATTGAAATTTGGACAGTAAGTTAGTATTAGCTAGAGAAAGAACCCCATTGTGTTTGTCCAAAATTGATCGATAAATAAAAAGTTATAAATTTCTTTAAATCAAAAATTTTTTTTTTTGCATATTTTTTTAATGTTTTGTAATTAAGCTAAAAAGCTGATATTATTTACAAAAAAAATGCGAAGAGTATCCTATAGAATGCGCAACAGTTATATAAAAAGTGCAGTAAATGGGCGAAGAGTATAACAGTTAGCTTGTTATACAATACCGTTGCTCATAGTAATTTAATTGTTTTACTGAAAGTCAAGCTTAATTGCTCAATAACACTATGCGAACTAAAACAGTTATAGGGCTAAAATGAAGGATAATATAGGTACTTTTCTACAATATTTTCCTATGTATACAGGGTGATTCAGGTAGACCATTCATTAGAAGTTTATCAACTTGCAGTTGGATTAGAAACTTGAAATTTGGTATGCAGCCATAATCGATCATGCCCGTTCTATCTAAAATATTTTCAGTCCTCCAACTATACAGGGTGTGCCAAAAATTGGTACCAACTTTCTTATTTTAAATGGAAACCTATATTTTTCTTTACATGGTTCGATTGGTCTTCTAATTCTGAGTTTAGAGAACTTAAGTTATGTTAACTTATCTATTACAATTTTTGACATATGTCCAATTTTTTGAAAAAAATTGCCGCTGTAGTAGGTTACGAACAAATTTGTATCTCGCAAACCTTTCAAAATTATGAAACCAAATTTGTGAAGCAGTTAGCTGGAAGTCCAGGCTAACTCTTGATGTACCATCGGTGGTCCCATTTTGTACCATATGGGCGCAGTCGATTTTCAAATGTCGCAATCAAAAATTGTCAAAAAGTCAATTTTTTCAAATGGCACCTACTATTTTTTTTCACACCTTTCGAAAGAAAATTGAATTTTAGGGTGAGTTACTTAAGCATTCCCTATACCTAACTTCACCCCATATCGAGTTATTCAATAAAAATCAAGAAATACCTTATCTTGCCGAGAGATTCCTTACTTCATCAAGTATGCCATGGAAACAAAAGACAGTTGTAATAATTTTTAAAGAAAAATATGGATTCTTATTTAATTACACGCAACACCAACAAATTATTATTAACGAACAAGAACAATGTTGACGAAATTCTGACGTAAATGTTCAATGTAACCACCATATTTTTGTTCAAATATTCGATTATTCTACTTTCAACAGATTGCGTAGCACATCTTTGCGCCTACCATTTCTGACACCAGAAATCAATGCAAAATTGAATTTTAGGGCCACTTTTATTAACATTGTGTATGTCTATCTACAGTCGTTTTTGAGTTATTGGCATTTTTTGAAGAAAATATTGTTTTTTTTCTCAAGGGTAGTAGGCTTTGGAAACAATCATTTCATTTTAATTTTTATTCGAAAATCGTATTGCAATAATAAATAATAACAACAAAATAACAACAAATAAACAGATTAACAAAATAATTATTTCAATACAAATGCTCAATGTGTGCACCGTTTTCACTGACAGAATTTCGTCAACATTGTTCTTGTTCGTTAATAATAATTTGTTGGTGTTGTGTGTAATTAAATAAGAATCCATATTTTTCTTTAAAAATTATTACAACTGTCTTTTGTTTCCATGGCATACTTGATGAATCTCTCGGCAAGATAAGGTATTTCTTGATTTTTATTGAATAACTCGATATGGGGTGAAGTTAGGTATAGGGAATGCTTAAGTAACTCACCCTAAAATTCAATTTTCTTTCGAATGGTGTGAAAAAAAATAGTAGGTGCCATTTGGTAAAATTGACTTTTTGACAATTTTTGATTGCGACATTTGAAAATCGACTGCGCCCATATGGTACAAAATGGGACCACCGATGGAACATCAAAAGTTAGCCTGGACTTCCAGCTAACTGCTTCACAAATTTGGTTTCATAATTTTGAAAGGTTTGCGAGATACAAATTTGTTCGTAAACTGCTACAGCGGCAATTTTATTCAAAAAATTGGACATATGTCAAAAATTGTAATAGATAAGTTAACATAACTTAGGTTCACTAAACTCAGAATTAGAAGACCAATCGAATCATGTAAAGAAAAATATAGGTTTCCATTTAAAATAAGAAAGTTGGTACCAATTTTTCGCACACCCTGTATAGTTGGAGGACTGAAAATATTTTAGATAGAACGGGCATGATCGATTATGGCTGCATACCAAATTTCAAATTTCTAATCCAACTGCAAGTTGAAAAACTTCTAATGAATGTCCTACGTGAATCACCCTGTATATGTGCACATAAATAAGACAAATTTGTCTGCTACACAGTTATTTATTAATATAAGGGTAGAATTAGTCGTCACACTCAAACTCTTCATCTTCGTCACTGACTATTTCCATTACATTGTGCACATTGTCGCAGGTTTCTTCTTGTCCAAGGCAAGCACACATCTATGTGCATGCAAGTTAGCTCACAATACATTTACAGGGTGGTGCACATCTTCCACGGCTGCAGGAACATTTTGTGAGCGAATTGAGTTCTTCTGGGCCACATGGGAGGTCGCAAAGCTCTAGTACGAACGTTTTCATAGCCTGGTAGTTTGCTCTACGTATTGCGGGTCGTAATGCTGCTCTTGTTGGCGGTATATTCTCCGCTAGGGTCTGTTTTTGCATAAAGAACCACCATCTTAACTCCCCCAGTGTATAAATTTGAAGTTTTTGTGTTGGTCGTAAGTACACAGTGCATACATATTTTTCTATGCTGTCGTATGTTTCATTCTGTATGATTGAACCACCTAGCGATGCCAACGCTTCCAACACATTATCATCTGCAGCTAAATATCTTCTCCAAAAGGAAGTTTTTGCTTTGCCATTAAACGACCTAGTAACATCTGCACCAGAAATAGTATACATTCCTAATAGAGCAGCAGCTCGCATTGGTCCAAGGGCACTGTACGCCTTACCCAAAACAATCTCGCGTCGTTTTGCTCTCAAAAGAATCATACGGCTGTCTTTCGGGAAGTGTGGGTAATTGTGTACGGCCAAGACAAAACATCTGCATCCGGTGAAAAAAATATGGAGACTAGAAGCTCCTCCCTTTGTAGCATCAATAGCATGGGAATTAACTTTGTGTCTGATTCCTCATGGGAGCTGTTCAGATGTGCTACAGATAATTGAATTGCTTCTGCATTTTCTCTATATACAACAACTACTGAACAAACTTGACATTCAGTAGAACAATTAAATTATTATGAACAACGGTATTGTGTAATAATAACATTCTCTCGGCAACATAATTAATACATTTTACTTTATCTCACGAACGCCTGCTCGTGTAGCACATAGGCTCATAGGACAACTATTTTTCAAAAATTTACTATCTTTCATTTTGGTCCTATAACAATTTTTCGTAAAGCTGATAGTTTTGGAGTAATCAACGGATCTTTAGATTTTAACTTACCGAACCACCCCCCCCCCCCACCCTGCCCTCAAGAAAACGACAGACATGTCCCGCTGGTGGCTACCAACGCTTTTCATGTTCCACACGTCCCTTTGAACACTCCGATACCGCTCTTTACACTTAATCATTAACCGACGCACGGAACTAAAACATATGCACTAATTGGTCAAAAATTAAAAAACTTATAGGCTGGTTCTACATTTAAGAAGACAACTACATTCATAAGATTAGAAAAATATATTATTTCTAAATTATTTCCCATATAAATAAATCTGCATAAGAAATAAACGAAAATAGTTTTAATACCATGAAAATAACAACTAATAATGGATGTAGAAAATTATTCCGGGTTGCATGGAAAGATGATTGCATACCACCTTGCATATAAAGACTATCAGAAAGATTTTTACGTAAAAGGTGCTAGTTGCACCTTCTACAACGTTAGATGGTTTGCCCAATCTCAGCATGGTTTGTTTCAACACTTGAAGTATGACTTAGCATCTAGGTCTTGGAATAGATGATAAATCTCGCTCTCTCTATCTCCTACCTTAGTTTGATATTCTGCCATTCTCCTGCGTATGTGTCTCTAATAATTGACATATTCCGCCTTATGAGCTAGTCCTTTAATACACATACACTTTTTGATTTGTATCTTAATTGATTTTACCTCGTCACATTGTGTGCTCCGATCAGGCTCGTACGTAGACAGTTCTTTTAAAAGAAATCCGCAATAGATCCAATCCATAGCAGTGTTAACTTAAGAGAGATGTTGTACCAAGTTTACATATGTGTCTATAGAACACATAAAGCTCAACATGTGTAAAAGTAAGAATAAAAAAGCGCCTAACTAAAGAATTACATAAGAAGCAGTCTATTATGGTTGTGTGGAGGTGGAGGAGCCTATAATATGTAAATACCGCCATCTTAGTTTAATTTCATTATTTTTATATGTATTTTGTAAAGAAGTAAAAATAATTAAACTGACACAGTTTGGAGGTCACCCAAGTCGTAAATCCCAGTCCATGTAATGAGCTGTAAAAGCCTTGACTGGACTAATTCGGCTTGGCGAGAAAGAGAAACCAAGGACTGATAATAGTTCCAAGCAGCTCCTTATCAACCGACTTGAAGTCTAGTAAGGATCATGTCTAGATATGGAGCCTTAAAGTAGAAGGAGTACCACAGCCAGCTCCTTCAAGCTAAAAAAATCTAACCAGCACAGTCGTTTAGTGTTAATCGTGCCTTCCAAGTTTTTTACAAACTTGATGAATTTCCTCGGAACTAATTTCCCTATGTCCTCAGGCATTATTTCCGTCTATTTTTATACACCTAATATTTTTCTATTCACAAAGGATATGTTCCTCAGTCTATGTTGCTCTATCGAAACGGAGTATCTGCATGTATTATTTTCTGTCTTGTCCACATCCATATTCCTAAGGTGATATTTCAAAAGGACAGTAGCCCGTTAGAAGGCTTGTCATCAAACTTATCTAAGAATTTTCGAGTTCTAGAAGACTTGTGGTAATCTTTGTCAAATGAGTTATGAACTTCTTAGCTTATCCTTTGCTTAGAGTATTCCTCCAGTACGAAGTTTCCTACACCTTTAAAACGAAGATAAATCAAGGAAATGCTCGTTTTGAAAAGATGTCACTTTGTGACGTAGATGAATAAATATTTACAAAATGTGTTTAAACGAATTTTGTGCCAATTAAACGAATTATTTCTACTTTTTCAGCCACTGCTAAATTCATTTTAAATGAAAATTTTTTGGAAGTGACGAAGAGGTAAATGTACACAGCATTTTGACCTTATCAAGTAAACTAATAATGAATAAATTTGGATTTTCATATCACCACAAGACGGAAAACTTTGATTTTCACCTGCATTAGTTGTTAATCAATCGGTAAACATTATAATAAATGTATAAAAATTGACACTCTCAACCCTTCTACGAAATAAGCTCAAAATTGATTATAGCTCCAAATCTCGTTATAATACTTACGTGTATGAAATTTCAAGTCAACATCTTTAATTAATTTTGTTAACCTCTTTTAATAATAGAGAAAGGAACCATCCTTACTCCCACTACCAAGTGAAAAATTGGTGACCTTAACTACTAGTTTATACAGCAAATTCCAAATTTCTGGACTCTTGCTTTAATTATTTACCCCTGTTTCACCCACAACTCTTCAACGGAATAAGATCAAAATACAATCTACCTCCAAATTTAAGGTCAGTATCTCGGCTTAATTTCGCTAACCCACCTAATAATGGGGGTAGTGGTGGAGATAGCATTTGTTATGAAAAAATTTGAGAACTTGACTTCTTGTGTATACACCAAATCATAAATATCTGGACTCTTACTAGCTTGCTTCAGTTATTTACCTCTATTTGACCCCAACCCTTCAACAGAATGAGCTCAAAATATAGTCTAGTTACAAACCTCGTTATAATAAATACGTGTACCAAATTTCAAATCAATATCTTAAATTGTTTCATAGTAACTGTGTGCATAAAAAAAGTTACAGACCGACAGGCAAACAGACCGATAGATAGAAATGTTTTATTTCTGTCACATTTAAAATCTCGAAGTTTCAGGCCAATCCAAATCTATTTCAACATAGCCCAGTTGTCAGAGACCAATTCTGATGAAAAGTTAAAATTAATTGTTACCTCGCTAATTGTTTCATGCAAGGCTAGTTTTCTGCTAGTAGAAAATGGTTTACTAAAATTTTTCCCCCGAACCCTTCTAATAAACCCTCTGAAACTAAAAAATCCAGTTTTTTGCTAATATCTCGAAAAATAATGGAAAAAAACCGATAGCACCACGTGAAAGAGAGAGAAATTTTACAAAAAATTAGTATACATTTCTTTTAATGCTATTTTAGACCTGAAGAAGAAATAATTTAGAAAAACGCCCATTCGAAAAAATAACGAAAATTGCATAAAACAACAACAAATTTTTATATGTTAATGGATAAAATATGGATCAATAAGACAAACAGATTTATGAAAGAAATGAAAAGTTTTCGTAATTTGGTCCTCAACTACTCCCATTTTCCTCCTTATCGAGACGAAGTCCGGTAGCGCTGCTTTTTTTATAATCATTAAAATATTTTTTTAATTTATCATCCAATAAAAAAATATGTTTATAAATTAAAATGCTTACAACAGGTTATTTTTCCTTTCAACTGGAGTTTTTATATTTATAATACTTTTTTTCATCAAAATGTTTCTCAAACTTTAATTAAAAATAAATTGTCACTGATTCTTTAATGCCACTAATTTTATTACCCAAATTTGCACTGAAATAAAAATTGAGTATACTTATTAACATTTTTAACATTTATTACACTAATAATCTATTAATATATAAAAGTAAGACGTAAAATAATAATAAATAACACGTAAAATATTAATTTATAATTATTCGATGATTTATATTTTAAAAAACCTACCACTATCAAAATTAATTTATTTTATATAGAACTCCGATTAGTGTTTATATACAGCATATAAACAACAACGTGCTCCAAAGTACTCTTGAAGCGTACACTAACGCAGAGAAACAGCACGTACTTTAGAAAAATCAAGCGTCGGTATAAACGCGCTTTACCGGCTCTTGAATGTAAATTTATACGACTTGGATTTCTTCAATTTTGTTTCATTTCAAGTATCATATACTTGAAACCTGAACATCAAACGATGAAATAAATATTTGTAAGTGAAAGTTTAGACTTTTATCTTTCTTTTCATATGTTCAAATATTTTTTTATTAAACTTGTATATGGAGCACAAATACAAAAAGTACGTTTCTCCAAGAAATATTTTCATGCTCATATTAAAAATGAAATAAAAATATTTCTGAAAATAAAATGATATTTACTTATTAAGTATATCCTGCTTTTCACGTTACAATTTTTTTTACCTACAAGCCCTTTTTGATCGTTTTAGACAAGTTTTGAAGTGAAAATTTCCTAACCCTAAAGAATGGAAAAAATACCATGATTTAAAAGCTAATTTTACCCAGGATGCTTAGAGCATAAAATCTTAGATTGAAGTTGAAAGTATAAAAAAGCTATGCATACAAGGATTTTTTTTAAATACTATTTTATTTAATATTTATGTTTTAATGTAGAGTGGAAAGAAATGATTAAGCTTAACTTTCACGTGCAATTTACAAGAAATAAAAGTTATAAAAATTAAAACTAAGTATACCATTGGACTGCTAAATTCTTCCCCTTTAAAATGCTACCTTTTTTTGTTTTTAATGGGTACAAATTGTCTTTATTATGTAGCGGCGGTCGAGAAATGCTTCATCTTCCTGTGCGACGCGTTTGGTTTATTGAGCGAAGTGTAATAATTTCTTATGCTAAGGGAAAAATTTATTTAAAAAAAATAGATACCTACTATTTTTTTGTAAAATTTTCCGCTCTTTCACGTAGTGCTATCCGTTTTTTTTTTTTCATTATTTTTCGAGATATTAGCAAAAAACTTAATTTCTTAGTTTCAGGTAGTTTTTTATAAGGGTTCGCGGGGGTTAATTTTGGTAAACTTTTTGAGTCACTTTCTACTAGCAAGAAACTTTCATTCAAACAATTAGTGAGGTAACAGTTAATTCCGACTTAAAATCCCAGGCAACTGGGCTAACAAGAAAAGTAATTGAACATTTTTTTACTATTACTATATAGTTTATCTTAGACTTATTATGGGTATAAAAAATGTCGGCGCCTTTGATAGTGCGGTAAAGAACAAAGATCCTGATGTTTTTTACACCGACAACAAGTTAGGGATAAAGTATACTTCCACTCCTCTACGTGAATGTGGAATCAATAAGCATTCAAAATTGCTTAATAAAAGTAACATGTTTCATAAATTCTGTAAATTTTGTCTACAGACTTTAAAAATGTGCATCATTTACTCATGTTAATTTCTACTTTTTGTCGAAAAATAAATAAAATTCCCAATGGTTAGTAACTACTATTTCGTAAAACAGAAATACTAACACTTCATTGTCATTGCAGATATATCGAAAGATAACTACTACCACTTTCTGTAAACTCTGAGTTCATTTCTAACTTAGCGTAAAAGACTATTATCATAAATATGTAGACGCAGACTGTACCTATGTATAAAGCAAAAAAAATGCCACGGAAATACTTGCAATTCAAGGGCGATGTCAGGGAATATGTCAAGACCTAAATACAAAAGCGCACATGAGGCACATCTGCATCGTTAACATTTGCACCGACTTTACAGTGGTTTAAAATTTTAAATAGGCATTTAATCCGATTGGTTATATATTTGGATGACGTCCAGGAACCGAAAGCGGGTATAAAATTTTACGGGGATATCCATGTGACCGCAAATTCGCGTAGCCACTCCCCGGCTTTACAAATAATTATTCACTTTGTTTAAAGATTTAATGCCAGGGTCGGGTTGGGAATATTTTCTAATGAAAAATCAATGTTTTAGATGCATAACTATTTCTGATTTCAACTATTAAATATTCTACTACCCATCATTATTTATTAGCATTTATATTGTTTACCTGTTTCAAAATATATATTATTGATATGTTTCCAAAATATAATAATTATTTTCTGAAATATGTATCATATATATCTACACATAACAAAGCGTCAAACTTTCATTACAGAAAATAATTATGTTTTTATAATTTGCATTCAAAAGAGCATACAGAATTTTGTAATGCCTGGAATTCTAGACCAGAATTGCTTATGATGTTAATATATACAACCTTCAAGACGCTTGTCAACAATTTGTGTTGACTAAGTTATGTATTTCATGCATATGAGTATTTCATTCTTAGCAACTACTGGTTGCAATAAATAAATCGTGGAAGACAGTAACCTTGCAATTTTTTTGAATACATTCACTGAACTTGCAAGTAGTGAATGGGGCAAAAAGTGCATTCATTTGATGTTTATTTAACTAACCTCTACTGATGATGGTCAGCAAGCTAGAATCTGTAGTGTGCAGAAGGTATAGTTTTGCCATACAGGATAAATATTTTTGCAGAACGTTTAATGTGTTTTGCACAAGTATTATTATTTAAATGTGCTCTCGAACGATAGCTAGCAGTAGTCACCCCTGACGTAACTTCCATAGACATAAAAACGCTTGAACACGAGACTTAAATGCTAAAAAAATATGCGCGTATCGCCAGCCACGTTGGCATAGTTAGAAGATGATTAAATCTAAAGTGCAAATAAAAATACTACTATATTTATACTAATATATTGTCAGGGTTTAACAAATTCAGTCATCATATCATCCCATGGAAAATTCTGTCATTATTCAACGAAGTACTATTTTTGTGTTTTGCAACTTCTAAGCTTTCAAAATTGTCCAGCTGTTTATAAATCATAAACACACAACACGTAATAGACGATCCCAAATTCAAAGCCTGGGAGTCCGGAAGGGGGTTACACAATTGAAAAAACGCATACAACAGCCATTACCCACCAACATTGTCAGAGTCGGAACTGGGGATCGAACTCAGTACAGGACAGGCAGTGTGAACTAAACGTGCTTGCCGCTAACACGCCTTAGTCGGCAGAGCTAATTATCTATTATTGCTATCAGTTGGGCAAAAACAAGCTTTTCAATCATTTCATTCTTAAGATTGGGTCATATGTTCATTAAATCTTGTTTCAATTCGATGTTTTGTTTTTACAACATACTTCAAATTACAATTCTTGCAACTAATGTTGTAAAAACGACACCTATGATTTGATTAAATTTCATACTTTGGGTTGTCTAAAAGCTGTTGCAATTTATTTCCCGATGTATGAATAACTGTTATGCCTAAGTTTTCTAAAAGCCTGCTTAGACAACTGGGGTTCACGTGAAATTGATACAATATTTGAATTTCGTTCGATTGGAAAGGTCAAGAATTTTTGGAGGGTTTCTTTAAATCTTCCGACGTTTCCTAATTAATTGATCCACCAAACTTACAGAGTATGCTTTGCTCTTAGCTGTATGCTTAATTAAAACTCTATGTTGACCAATTTTCTGTTCATTTGAAGGGAAACTTACTAGACGATGAATAAAACAGTTTAAACTCGTAATTTTCTATTCGGGATAATCAAACCAAATCCAAATTTTACTAACAATTAGGCATATACAAAGTAATTTCTACACCTAGGCCGGAGCCAGCTAGACTTCCACGACACAATGGCGCCGTGAAAATTGAAGGGCTGGACAGGGAAGGGTAGGGATTACTTAACAGATAGATGAAATAATAGACAGCAACTCCTGTCACCTCTAGTACATGAAAAATGCAGGTAATGATTAAAATACCCAAATGGGGAATTAATCTTAATCTAAATAGAAATCCGGTATAACAGATTTTGATTACTGAGGCAGGAAACAAATCTAGATAAAAAACATGCTTGCAGCAATTCAATCTCACGGCAATGCCAGACCGCCTAGTCGTTTTGGTTTAAAATATTGCTAATTTTGTAATTTCGGTTATGAATTTGTAAAAATAACAAATGTCAACAAAAATAAACGAAGAAAAAACAGAGGAATTTGTAAAATTATACCTAAAGATCGGTTACGTTTGATATGGTAGATTGTGTTTTACTTGGAACGGTGAATTATGCTATCTTATTTGGGTTATTATGTTTGTTAGCACACTATCATTCAACTTTAAGAATTTCTGGGAGTTTGCCGAATGTAGTCCGTTAGTGGAATTATGTCGTTACAGCGTTCACATAGGTCTCTGAGGGAGGTGTACTGCGATGATTTCGAAATGAGGCACATGAATGTATGTTCTACAACTTTAACTTCTTTTGTTGTCATGACCGGTATACGGCACTACACTGGCATCGCGTACTCTACAGATGTATGTTAGAGTACCTGTGTTCTTCCATGAATATCAAATTCAAACCTATTTGCGCTATTCCCAGCTACTAATATATCTAAATATGGTAGGTGTCTGCTGATACCATTTTATATGTAAATTTTACTGGAGTGAAACAATTATGTAATTTAGAAACAAAGTTGTTTACATCTGCAACCTTTGTATCGAATAGTGCCAATATTATCCACATATCTCAACCATATCCTAAGAAAATACTCGATTATTTCTTTTATATTTATTGTGAAACTGCTCCTGATTAAATTCTCTATGAAATGTGATAACGAGTTATTCATTACAGCCCTCTCATATTGCTCTAAGAAAGTAGTATCGAATTGGAAGCAATTTTGCTTTATGCAAGGTTTAGTAAGATTAAGATAGTCCTTAATTACTATTTAACTAATATTATTTAATTTTTGCAAATCCCTAAGACACTCCAAAGTTTGTGGCATTGGTACACTTGGATATAATGAGCAAATATCAAAAGAGATTAAAATCTCACCTTCTTGTTAATTTCATTGATGAAATCACCGAAATTAATCACCGGAAAACTACATTTATACACTCTCTAAGTTTTCGAACTGAGCTGTTAACCCTGATAGGTGGTGAGTTGGTGACACCGACTCTCCTTGTTTATATATCTTTGGCAAACAGTATAATCGAGGGACTGTTGGATTAGATATATGTAGCCGAGTTTATATCTCTGATGTAATAAGATTTTTTTGTATATTTAACTAGATGACAATAAGATTTTTTTGTATATTTAACTAGATGACAATGAAGTGGCTTTTGGCTACTTCCACGACATAGGGCCCGAGCGTCTACAGAAAAACGGTGGAACTTTCAGCACCTTTTGCAAACAATTTGGCTTGTTATTTCTAGTACTGTAGCGGCTCCTCACTCGCCTGGAAAATGCAGCTACAAAACTGCCGAAGTAGTCAAATAATATGTAACTACAGAGAACTATTTTAATAAATTTTTACAAATTTGTGAAAATTGTAATAATAATAATAATAGTAATAAAAACCATCTACGTGCAGCGATTCATTCATCTACCTAGAACACATATGTTACTAGTATCTACAGATAATATAATTCGCATTATAATTTCCTGCAGTAACTTCATGTGGGATGGTGCTACACGTTCAGTCATGAAACTTACACTCAGCATCCCAGTAAACTTGAATTAAATTAATCAAAGTATGCCTTTTATAAAAAAAATCTGCATCCTGAGCATCATCATCAACAAATTTATTTTAAGTTTAAACTCAATACATAATATACTTACATATAATGGCCAACCAGATATACACAGTGCAGTAGAACTACAACAACTGAGGGGGTTGAACGAACCAGAGCTGGAAAAGCTTAGTTACAGCAAAAAGAAGAACCCAAATTCTAACTGCGACGAAATTGCGTTAAAGTGTTTTCCAAATAAGTGATCCCAGATCTCATGTCAAAATTTACAAATTTGATATAGCAAATTCAATACCATTATCATAATTGCAGAATTTGGTACATGGGCATTTTAGGATTCTTTGAAAATGGGTTTAATTTCAAAAATTAAAATCAGTAAATATTTTGTTCTACTATGTAGAAGCGAAGTAATAAGTCATGAGAGAAGGGTGAACAAAATTTTTGGAAATAATTTAATAGCCTTCAAAAAGAGGTTACAAAGAATGAGATAAAATTTCTCATTGCCTCAGTGGACTCTATTACCTAATATAGATATTGAGATCGGCGTAAAAAATTAAATAAAATAAAGTAAATTTTCAACCCATTTCAATACGATTCATAACAGTGGCATTGTATTTCATCATTTTTAGTAAAAGCAGTTCATGTTTTTATTTATTTATTTATTTTTTTGTTCGACTAATTCAATGGTGTACATCAACTTTTTATTAAAATGAAGAAACTTATCTCGATATAAAAAAGAACTAAATATAAACATCATATTGGGATTGTTGAAGTGTTTATATAACTGCTGAATATTCTATACGATATTATTGCAGTTTTTTAAATTTGTTATTTTTCAAATATGGCTGCTATACTTTTAAATTTAGTAATCTCCCAGTGGTGCCGCTTAATTGGCAATATCCCCCCCAGTGTTTTGTTAATAAAATATGACAATATCATATATATTTTTTAATTAAAATATATTTTCAATTAAAATTTTTAAAACGAGTAGACATATAGGTGTGTGGAAGACCACTCGAAGAATTTGAGAGAACAAAAACAGCAACATGAAAATGAGAGTGATGGTGATTTTGATTTATCAACGAAAGTAACAGTTTTAGCCGAATTTAAAGTACGCGTGTTTTAATCTATCTCTTTTCTTGTAACTCTAAAGACACATAACAAAAACCTCTCAGACCTCTTTCTCGCAGCTTTACATTTGATTTTCATATTTTTCTAATTATTTTGAGAAACATTGTCTAGTATTCATATTTTCAGCTTATGAACCCATCTCTTTTTATTTTTACTATTATATTATAATCCTAAATCAATACCTAAGAGACATTGTTATAGTGTAGCCTTTTGGTACGAGCATGGGTATTCTTTACATTTGTAATATTAGCAAACGAAGATCATTGAAACGAATGATGCTTACTTCATTAAATCAGACCGACCTATGAGGCTATGAGTATGATAACAGTAATATTACTTTATTGAATGAGCATCTAGTTGTATATATTTATTGTTGAGGTATCAGGATAACCCAACTCTATTTATATAGCAATTAGCTTGAGAACTATTAATAACAATAAGTCTTTCTAAAATGCTTATAAAGTTGGACATCAGTACCTACTAAAAATTATCACTGCATAAGCCTTTAGGTCTGACCCCTAATTTTATTTTTTGATATTGTATCCTCAAATTTTTTCATCATTTTGTAGAGCTAGTATCTACGAGTGCAAAGATATATGTTACTTGGTATAAGTAAATTGTAAAACTAATAGAAAACCGTCAATACAGCCTCATATGGCAAATAAGAAGAGCCGTCCTCTATTTCCAAGAACCCCATGTGGAAATTGCTAAAATAAATAAATCTATCGCCCTTTATTTTCGAAATCGTGAAAAGTTGACAAATTAAATTAGAGTAGTTGATTTAAGAGAGAAAAGTCTGAATTTTATGAATAACGGAATTTACCGCACTCAAGGACTTAAGCTGGTCGCTTATATTTATTTAAATGTATCAAATTGTTGATCAAGAGTTCAACGAGAGAAACAGGATATGAAGAAAAGTTGTAGAGCATAACAATTATAATAATTGAATTTTATGTAAAATATTCATTAAATTAAAAGTAAATTACGACTCTGTACAGCAAGTTAATACAAATTAACAGCTGGATAGTAATAAAAATTAAAAACTTATGAAATAATTTGCTCTTCTATTTTAGGAATGCTAAACTTTTATATATTACTGCTATGTGGATAAAAATTTCTGTTATATTCCGAAATTCATTACTGGCAGTTTATCCTAACTGTCTAAAATGTCGGTACGTAATGTTTTTACTAATATCAAAAAAAATATATATTGTGTATATCTTGATAATATATTCAAATACTAAAACCAATTTTCCTTGTTTCAGGATGAACTAAGCAAAGAACAAATCGGTCGTAAGTATTGTTTTATTTTACTTTAATTTGATTTAATTAATTAATAGTTATATTAACAATAATATTTTTCTAAGGAGGATTTTGAAGTGCTTGTAGAATACTTGAAAATAACCCTAAATTTTTTACTATGATCCTCCCTCCACTGCCTAAATATTCGCAAGTTACGAAAGTGTTTAAAAATTATTTTTTTAATTAACGTTTTCTTTCCTAGTGACTGAATTTTGATTAATATTAATAGCGAGTGAAGATAGTTAGGACGATCTAATATAAATATGTAAATTGTGATAAATATATTGTCTACTCTATATCTGTCAAAATAAACCCCATTCTTAAACAAAGCCTGTCTATCAAAATCAAGGCTCTTCCACTAATTTTATTAAAATCAAGTTGAGTATTGAACCATTTTAAGATGACTTCGAGCATTTATAGTATCAACTGTTTCGTTTAATATATAAGAAGGGAGGAATTTTTGTAATTTTTGTTTTAATTAACTTTGATTTAAATTAATTCGTCAACAAGAGACTTAAATATTTTCTTTCCTGTCAACTGTTCGTACAGTGAGCACCCTTGTTAGCTTGTTTGGGAGAAAGCTATTTAAAATAATGCAAATAAACACTTCATAGAAATTTAGATTTAAAATAGATATTATGTAATAGTTTTTGCCTGACTCCCAAATAGTGTTGAAAAGTGTATCGATTTCAGTATACTCCAATAGAGCAATTATTCAGTTTATAATTATTCAGCCTGAAAACTATTACAGAATGCAAATACATTAAATATGTATATTATAATATATTTGGTTTGATATTATTTCTTGGATTGCCTGTCAATAATTCTGAAAACTCAGTTCAGGTGATATTTATTGTTACTGCATTTAGATTGAATGCCAAATTGTTTCCTAACAGAAAAGTGTGAGTAATGTTTAAAGCCAGGTAATTTTATATAATTGTTCCTTATTCTATAGTATACTCTTAGCAGTTTTTTAAAAATTAGTTAATTTCTTAGGTGTAATGGCCATATTTATCATTTTAGTAATCTCCCCATGCTGCCGTATTGATAAGCAAGTTGGTTAGCAAAACGCTCGCTGATATACTATGCAATATTTTTGTGTCTCTAGAACACTATTAAATTTTACATCCTTCGTGTGAATATATATTGTTTTAAATATTCCCATTGATTATTTTAACAAATAATAGGGTTCTTCCCCTAGATCACACCAACTTATTATCCAAGTTTCAATACAATCGAACTTTTCTTTCTTATGTTATCAAGAAACCTAGCGGACAGAGAGAAGGTTAGACAGATATTTTGAAAGTTGTTCAGAATTTAGTGACTAACACAACGATATGACTTTTTTCACTAGGTGCAATAATTATGGTTTTAGAAATATGCTGATAAGATGCTCCGTTCTTATATTTACGAAGAATAAAATAACCGAAAGAAGTACTTTAAAACATAAAGTGCGCGCTAGCCAAGTTGTTTTAACTATCAAGTGCTACGCGTATTACATTAGCTCGTTGGTCAAATTCTTTCACGTTCTCTTAAAAACCATTAAACCCAAGAAAAAATAATAAAATCTCTCAATCCTTTATTACTTTCCAATATATTCAGTACCTATTTCCCGTTTGTTATACTTACCCTTGCAAATTTTTACATTTAATCATTACAACCTTTGAAAAAAAAATCGGTAAAGGTATTTACACAGACCTTCCCCTTAATTTATACTGGTCAGTCACTCAAAAAAATTATTTATTACGAAACGACATCTGGCAATCATAAACGGAATTTAATTATCACTATTATTACAAAGAAAACCTCATAACTTTTTGACAAAGAAATATATAGGGTGGCCATCCAACTGCAGAAATTCAATATTAAATAAAAAGCGATAAATATGGAAAACTTGCGTAAATACCTTTACAAATTTCCACTATGGTTGAATTATTTCTTAGGATGACCACCCTGTATATTATTCAAAAAAGCTATAATAGGTGTCTTTCATGACAATTGTGTTAACTTTATGCCAAATATTATTGCCATCTGTCACATTTCTAGTTGCACATCAACGTAGTGGAGTGGAAGTATAGTAGTGATTAAAAAAATTTCATTTTTTTAAATAGATTTAGAATGTCATGAAATGTGGAAATTTTAAATTTGAAGAAAAAATTTTTTTCATCTATTGTAGTGGTAAAAAAATGTTGCATTTTTTTTTATACAGGTTTAAAATGTCATGAAACGTGGAAATTTTAAATTTAAGCGAAAAACATGTTTTTTCATTACCTGTTCCCTTCAGACTCAGTATGTTTTTCAGTGAAAATCTAGCCATTTCTTCGCTATCAGTATCATCAACTACTTACCAAATTTGACTGTTCTCCTTCAAGTAGTTTTTTGGTTAATGCACCAACAGTCAGACAGACAGGCTGACGGATTAGAAAACCTATTATATTCGTACTCTACATTGTCTGAACTGTGAAAATCCAAAGATACCTCCGAGGGTGATTTTTTTCTCGAATACAATACTTTCCGGTATCCGAGAGAGTGAAAATTAATATTTCCTATAATAATCAAAATTTCATTTTCATGTTAACAAGGTAAATTTGTGGCCCATTCATTGTTTCGTTTTGAGTTAGGGCGACTTAAATGAAGAGAATAATAATTTTTTAATTTTGTTTCTAATTATTTATCCAATAGACTCCAAAAACAAAAGGAGTGGTGGGCAAAAACTTATGACGGTGTTAAATAATTATTTATAATAATGAATCTACTTGACGGATCACTATGAAATTTAATGGGGTTCTAATCTGGTAGTAGCCGAGCCGATTATAAAAAATCGGTAAAGGTATTTACACAGAACTTCTCTCGTTTTTTGTGCATGGCGGTCACTCTAAAAAATTAATAATTACGAAATGACAATGAGAATAATAATCGGAATATAGTTATTGCTATTATTACAAAAAAAACTTGATAAGTTTTGGTCAAAAAAATATACAGATTGCTCATCCAACAGCAAAAGTTCAATACTAAATAGCAGTTGCCACATATGGCAGACATTTTAAACTTTTTTTACCACTACTATAGAATAGAAGGAAACTTTTCTTCTTGCTCAAATTTAAAATTTCTACGTTTGACATTTTAAACCTATTTCAGAAGAAAACATTTTGAAAATGTTTTTACCAACATTTTTGAAAAATTTAAAAAAAAACAAAATTTTTTAACCACCACAATACTTCCACTCCATTACGTGAATGTTGGATTGAAAATGTGACAGATGGCAATAATATCTGGCATATGCACCTATTACACTTTTATTGAAAAATGTACGGGGTGGTCATCCCAAGAAATAATTCAGTCAGGGTGGACATTTGTAAAGGTATTTGTGCAAGCCTGCCATATGTGGCAACTGCTATTTAGTATTGAATTTTTGCTGTTGGATGAGCAATCTGTATATTTTTTTGACCAAAACTTATCAAGTTTTCTTTGTAATAATAGCAATAACTATATTCCGATTATTATTTTCAATGTCATTTCGTAAATATTAATTTTTTAGAGTGACCGCCATACACAAATAACGAGGGAAGTTCTGTGTAAATACCTTTACCGATTTTTTCTTCTGAAGTAGGTTCAGAATGTCATGAAACATAGAAAATTTAAATTTGAGCAAATAAAAAAAAATCGATCTATTTAGTGGTAAAAACTTTTTGAAACATGTTGGTGTTTTTTTTCTGAATTAGGTTTAGAATATCATGAAACGTGGAAATTTTAAATTTGAGCAAAAAAAAATTTTCCGTCTATTCTATAGTAGTGATATATAAATTTTTAAAATTTTTCAAAAACATTGTTATATTAGTTTGAATAGTTTTAGAATGCCATGGAATCGTGGATAGTTTAAATCTGAACAAAGAAAAAAAAATTCTATCTTAGTGGTAAAGTTTTTTAAAAATAGTAAAAAAAATCTAATTTTTCTTTTAAATAGATTTAGAATGCTATGAAACGTGAGAATTTTAAATTTGAAGAAATAAAAAAAATCTATCTATTTTAGTGGTAAAAATTTTCAAAAATATTGGTAAAAAAAATTTTCAAAACATTTTTTTTAATCAGGCTTAGAATGCCATGAAAAGTGGAAATTTTAAATTTGAAGAAATAAAAAAAAAATTTTCATCTATTTTAGTAAGTATATAGTAAAAAAATTTTCAAAAATGTTGGTAAAAAATATTTCAAATTTTTTTTTTGAATTAGGCTTACAATGTTATGAAACGTAGAAATTAAAAATTTGAGCGTAAAAATTTTTTTTTCACTATTTATTCCGTTTGGACGGTCCACCCTGTATATTTTCCAGTGAAAATTTTGCCATTTCTTCGCTGTCAGTAGGGTCAACTACCTACCAAATTTGACTGCTCTCCGTCAAGTAGTTTTTTAGTTCATGCACCAACAGTCAGACAGACAGACAGACCGACCGACAGACACTGACGGAATTGAAAAACCTATATTTTCGTAAGCTACGTGATCTGAAACGTCAGAATCCGAAAAAATCTCGAAGGGTGATTTTTTCTAGAATACAATACTTCCCTTGGGTATGCGAGGGAAGTAAAAATGGAAATTGATCAGGTAACGATTGCGACCAACTGATGGAAATATATGTCAAATTCCAATAATTTAAAAGTTCAGATCAATATTTTTATAAGAGAGTCTTCACGTTTCAAAAAGCACTAATAAAAATCGATTCCTTGCAGAATTAGCTTATTAAAATTACTTTTATCAGCGAAACTGAGCACATTCAGCCAGATATGCAACAATATAAAATGCTTGCAATAGTAGTTGAAATCGAGTATCCAGGAAAATACAAAAATGGAATGGATCGATGGTTGTCACAGTATTTAATGTTATAGCAATGCATAATATATTTATAAATATTTACTAACAATAAATCTGGTTAACATAAAATGGAAAGCATTATTACTTCCCTCGCATGCCGAAGGGAAGTATTGTATTCGAGAAAAAATCACCCTCCGAGATTTTTTCGGATTCTGACGTTTCAGATCACGGAGATTACGAAAATATAGGTTTTTCAATTCCGTCAGTCTGTCTGTCTGTCTGTCGGTCTGTTGGTGCATTTACTAAAAAATTACTTGACGGAGAGCAGTCAAATTTGGTAGGTAGTTGACCCTACTGTCAGCGAAGAAATGGTAGAATTTTCACTGGAAAATATAAAGGGTGGATCGTCTAAAGGGAATAAATAATGAAAAAATTTTTTTTTGCTCAAATTTAAAATTTCCACGTTTCATGCCACGCTAAACCTATTTCAGAAAAAAAAAAAATTTTTTCACCAACATTTTTGAAAAATTTTTACCACGAAAAAATGTTTTTGTTTTTGTTCAAATTTAAAATTTCCACGTTTCATGGCATTCTAAACCTATCTCAAAAAAAAAATTTTTTTTAATTTTTTTTACCAACATTTTTGAAAAATTCTCTACCGCTAAAATAGATGGAAAATTTTTGTTCAGAGTTCAAATATAAATTTTCACGTTTCATGGCGTTCTAAACCTATTAAAAAAAATTTTTAGAAATTTTTTTAATTATTTTTAAAAAAATTTTACCACAAATACTGACTGAATTTTTTTCACTTTGTTCAAATTTAAAATTTTCACGTTTTCATGACATTCTAATCCTATTCAAACAAATTTAAGAATTATTTTGATTAAAAATTTTTTTGAAAAAAAATTTTTTTGCAAAAAATTTTAATCTATTTATCGCTGGGTATAGAATAGATGAACAAAATTTTTTTTTGGTCAAATTTAAAATTTCCACGTTTCATGACGGTCCAAACCTATTTTGGAAAAGATAATTTGCAAATTTTCTTTTACCATTTTTAAAAAAATTTACCATTAGAATAGATGGAATTTTTTTTCTTCCTCAAATTTAAAATTTTCACGTTTCATGACATTCCAAACCTATTTGAGAAAAAAAAAATTGAAAAAAATTTTACCACTAAAATAGATGGAAATTTTTTTTCTTCGCTGAAATTTTAAATTTTCACATTTCATGACATTCTAAACCAATTTCAAAAAAAAATACCACTGTAGAATAGAAGGAAACTTTCCTCTTTGCTCAAATTTAAAATTTCCACATGTCATGGCATTCTAAACCTATTTCAGAAGAAAAAAATTTTGAAAATTTATTTAAAAACATTTTTTAAAAATTGAAAAAAAAAACGAAATTTTTTAACCACCGCTATGCTTCCACTCCACTACGTGTATGTGGAATTGAAAATGTGACTAATGGCAATAACATTAGGCATATGCACCTATTATACTATTATTGAAAAATGTACAGGGTGGTCACTGGTCATCCCAAGAAATAATTCAGTCATGGTGGACATTTATAAAGGTATTTGCCCAAGCCTTCCATATTTGGCACCTGTTATTTAGTATTGAACTTTTGCTGTTGGATGAGCACTCTGTATATTTTTTTTGACCAAAACTTATCAGGTGTTCTTTGTAATAATAGTGATAACTATGTTCCGTAACTATTAATTTTTTAGAGTGACCGCCATGCACAAATAAAGAGGGAAGTTCTGTGTAAATACCTTTACCGATTTTTCTTTATTTAAAAGTGAATCATTATTTGTTTACTTAATTGCATTGAAACACATTCTTTATGGGATTTTACAAACAGCAGAAAAAATTACTATCTATAGGAACTAAAAGAAGAAGTATCGTCAAAATATTAATGAAATTTTTGCATTCTTTCGATAACCTGAATTCTGGTTATGCCAGCAAATTAAAATCCTAAAATAGATTTGTATAATTTCTAATTTGAAAATTCTCATTCAGCAACTAGCATTCACACAGTCCCCTACGGCCATGCAGATTATACTAGTATCTAGATACTACTACTGTAATGAAGATTCAGTTAAAAATAAGGCCTAAAATGAATTTATTTACATACCTTGTCTTAAAAATTTTTCATTCTAATGGATTACATTTTCATGAAATCTATCATTCTGTTTTTGGAAATGCTTAACCTTTTTTTCGCTCTTATTTTGGTTGCTCATCAGAAAGGCACAAAGCCATGCAAAACCAAGACAATTTCTATGAATAAGTAGGTATGAAATAATTATATTTGACATTGACTGCTGTTTGCAAAATCCTATAAAGAATATGTTTCAATATTATTCTTTACTTTAGAAAAAAAATGTATTTTCAAGTAGTTATCTCATTACCTGAGTGACTTGAGAGGCGGCTAAGGAAATATTTTAAAAAATTGTTTAGGAAACTCAGAAGTACACAATCTGGCAAGATAATGGTAAGCCTGAAATAAAAAAATACATTTTCATCTTCCTTTGTTCTTCGCAAGTACGAAAACTAAGAGTATATTACATATGATCGGTATATTTCTAGAATCGTAAATATCTCTCGAAAAGTAGAAATGTTCATATTATTATATATCATTCACATGGACTTTTTTACAACTTTCAAAATTTCCGATGACCTGTCTGTTTGTTTGTCTGTCCGTCAGTCACATTTCTTGTAAGCATCATGACTTAAGACAGAATAGTCGCTAAGTTGGCATTAACTAGAGAAAGGAGCCTAGTTTTCTTTAAATCGACCAATAAATATAAAATTTACGAAACATTGTAAGAAAAATGCACATAAAAACATTGTATTCTGATCAAATTCTACAAATACAAAAATACTGCATACGTTGGCAAGCGTATCATCATTAATGTGTCATAATTGATTAAAATTGCAAGCAGATCAATTATAAACAAAAAATTAATTTACTTTTAAAAAATTGCGAAATATTACACTATATGAAATATTCAACAATTATATAGAAAATTCAAAAATCTGACGAGGAGTACAATGTTCACATTTAGTTTAGCACTAGCCTTGCTACAAGTTTTAACTCTGGCAGTAATGTACAACTAGATTGAATTTATGATTATACTATTCAGTTTCCAAGAGAAGTTTTACAAAAAACTATTTTCATTGCCTTTTATTCATGCTGAGCGACTCAACAGGAATTTTTAGTAGCTAGACTTGCTAGATAAAACACCAACATTTAGTTGCACATAATAGCGTAATTTCAAGGGATTGGGATCGAGTTTAACACGAAACAGTTTTAAACATTGATAATTACACTCGATTGCGCATAATTTTAATTATATGGAAGTGTTTTCTACTCCATTAGATAAATTTTCCCTAGTAATAACTTCCAAAACAATATAGGTTAATTTATTTATACACTATATGAGAAAATTGTTTCAGTGCTAAAAAATGCATTCGACACATTTGATGTTGAGAAGAAGGGAAGTATTGGTACTGTCATGATCGGTACTATTTTAAGTATGTTAGGAATCACAACTGATGACCAAATGCTGAAGGAGATTATCGACGAAGTAGACGCTGATGGTATGTTTAGAAGAATTGTTTTCAATTATATCTTTTATTAATGTATATTATATTATTTTTAACAATAATTGTTTTAAATGTTTTTACAGGTTCTGGAGAATTGGAGTTTGAAGAATTTGTTACTTTGGCATCAAGATTCATGGTTGAGGAAGATGCTGAAGCAATGCAACAGGAACTAAAAGAGGCTTTTCGGTTGTATGACAAAGAAGGTACATAAAAATGTTAATTAGATTTTAGGAACATATAATAGTTCCTACTGTTATTAACAAATTATGTAAATGAATTTACTATTAACACTTGCTATCTATCTTTGTTTCATAGGCTAAGATTATTGATGATGTAATAATAACAATAATAATAATAATAATAATAATAATAATAATAATATACAGAATCGCAGAGCAATACTGGCGCAGAGTGAAAATAATTTTGGATACCGAACTAAATGCAAAACACAAAATTACTTCCTTAAACATCTGGGCGGCACCTGTTGTTGGAATCTTGCATTGGTCACAGACAGAAATTCAGCAAATAGATAGGAAGCTATGCGTCAATTTCACTCGACACAGACTGCTTCACCCCAACTCTGCAATTGTGACTCTTTATGTAGTTAGATGTGAGGGAGATAGAGGATTCGTCTGCATGCAAAATAGTCACTAGATTGAAGTAAGGAACCTACGCTATTACTTTCACAATAAGAACCTGCCTATCCATCGATCTATATAGGCATAGGATGCGAATTATTCACCTCGGAATCTCGCGTGTCGAGAAATGAAAGTAAATTTAGCAATCCGGCCACTCTCAATAACCACCCACTAAAAGTATGATAAGGAAAATAACTTATAATAATAACAAGAAGAATAACTTCGGCAAAAGATTACAAAACAAGCAGTATAACTCGTAAGTGAGCTTCTTCAGATTTCGTAAAAATGTTAAAAAGGTCAAGGCTATTTATGAAATGAAAACGGACAAAACGTATACAATCATTGGATGCGAAATCTAAAAAATCCCGTTAATTACGTTATGCACTAACCTGTGGTAAGGTGTACCACTTACGACAGAAAAATCGGTGATTCATGTTCGTTATAATAGATTCATTTTCTTTCATTGCTATGAACCTGATGTGGATAATTATTATATAGCAATTCGAATAGGATGGAAGATGATTTAACAGTGTGAATTATTCGAAGAAATAGGGGTTGTTGCTGCTACATCATTGTGTCGTGTGAGGTTCCTGGGCGCGTGAGTCCGATGGGAAGTTGTCTAATAATAATTTTCAAATTGTTGACAGGTATCACAGTCTCGTAGGTTTTTCATTAATTAACTGTATTGGATAACAGGCCATAAGATATTTTCTTGTTTTATAAGTGAATTCACTAAAACATCTCTCTACCTGACATACCACTCGAGAATAAGTACAAAAGCTAGATGCTTCTCTGATGTTATACGAGGAGGTTCATTGTTATGAGACTTATACACGTTACAATTGTTACAGCATGTCAATATTATAAATAAATTAAATGCAAAATATTTTTAAACGGCCCTGTGTGTAGACTTTTCATTATTTAACTGTATTGGATCTCAGGCCATAAGATATTTTCTTGTTATATAAATCAATTCACTATAACATCTCTCTACCTGACATACCGCTCGAGAATAAGTACAAAAGCTAGATGCTTCTCTGATGTTATATGAGGAGCTTTATTGTTCTGAGATTTATACAGATAAAACCACACTGCTAGGAACACGACAAGCAATATGTATAGTTTACTATCGCCCGGCTGTTCTAATACGGTGACGGAGTGGGGCTATCGCAGCACGATTGCTAATAACACATTTCGCTCCCGACTAGGCTGGCGACAGAAACAACTGGTGAGATCTAAAACATAAATTAATATTCTTATAAAATTAATAATGGAGGTATACCAACTTGATAAAAAGAAACAAATTATTAAATGACATCACCAAAATAATACGGTGAGGCGAATACGAGATTTATTTGCAACAACGTTTGAAGGCAGGCCGACCCCTTCTTTATCAACGATACACAGAATTATTCGGAATTTTGAGCAGCATGGTTGTCTAAGTCCAACATATCACAAAAAGCCTCCTGTACCCAACGCTGACAGGGAAATGTTGGAAATAATGGTTTGCGCTAGAGCCCTTGAGGAACCGACACTTTCCAGCCGGTAAATTGCAGATGCAGTAAATTCGAGTGCCACGACAGTTAGACGAATTTTAAAGAAAAATGGATATCGTTCCTATAAAGTGAAGAAAACCCATCAAATTTTATCCACATTGTGAGACAGTAATGGAAAAAATAAATGGGGACGAAAATTTTACTTGAAATGTCGTTTTCACTGACGAGTCAAGTTTTCCATTGCTAGGCCGACACAATCCATCCAGAGTTCGGTATCGGTCAAGGGAAAATTTGCACCGGTCTTACACACTGCGCACTCAGTATCCCCAAAAATTAAATGTTTGGGCAGGACTGTTAGTGGAACACATGTTGGGTCCTTTCTTCATAGAAGGAAATCTAAATGGCGATAAAGTACTTGACTTCACTGCAGAAACAAATTGTCCCGGAAATTCGTCGGCTTGCGGGGGAAAGATTTGGCGATATTTGGTTCTCCCGCTCATAATACTGGTTTGGTCCAATAATACTTAAATAACACTTTTTCAAACCGACTTATTATAGGCAGGGGAACCATCTTATGGCCAGCAAGATCGCCAGATCTTTCACCCAACGATTTATTTTTATGGGGGTACTGCAAATCGGCGATTTTTGGACACGAAAAGATGCCTAATACTTTAGAAGACCTACGAGCAAAAATTTTGGAGGTTTTTCAAAGTAAAACCTATGCTGTCTAATGTTAGAAGGGGCTTTTACGATAGATTAGGCTATTGCCTTGCTCAAGAAGGAGGCCTTCTTGAGCATCTGATTTGAATTATTTATTTATTTGCGTATTATTTTATTTTTCAGAGTTGGTATTATTTTTCTTTATAATTTTTATGAGAATATTCATTTATGTTTTTAGAAGTACTTTTTGTTTCGCAAAAAAAAATTAATACTTGATTGTGTGTTGTTTTGATATTTTCACAATTTTAGTGTTTTACTACCGATGTTTTCTCGGAAGAAACATTGAAATTGTGACACATTCAGATAATTTTTAGTACCTAAATACGCTAATATGCAAAGTTTTCTTTAGGTCGATGAGCAACAGTCTACTCTAAAATCTAAATGTTGTAACGATACTGATTGAAAGAAATATTTGAAATCACAGAACTGCTTTGTTTCTCTGTAAGCGCCCTGACCCGAACATGCAATCGCTAAGTTTCGTTCGGACTCATATGCTGCCAGACGGCCACTCGCAGATTGCACTTGTTTTACTCATGTTCGTAGCGGCGTGGTTTATAGTGTATACGTTACAATTGTTACAGCATGTCAATATCATAAACAAATTAAATGCAAAATATTTTTATATATTTTTATACGAAAAAGGAATGATAAGTTTTCGGACAAAAACTGTTTACTATATAAAACTATCATAGACGTATCAATAAAAGAAATAAAATCATCAGGAACTAGTTTCACCCAAATGTCGGCGATGTTTAATGGAGAAAACATATTTTGTGCGTGATTTTTTTCTTCCTATAAACTAGTATGTGAGGACGAAATAATTATAAAATAAGATATGTCCTCACAGCTCCTTATACGGTCACTGGTTTAGGTACCGACACTCTATCAGCGAAGTTTAGCAATTTTGGTCAGTCCTGCGCATGGATGGCTGACTAAGTATCTCGTTAGTGTATATGCTGAACCATTATTAAGGCGTGACTGGACTGAGACTACTTGGTGAGAAAAGAACCAAGAGCTGATAGCTATACCAAGGAGTTTTTATCAACAGACTTTGAAGTCTAGTATAAGGAACCAAGGAGCTGTAAGAAAACACAAACAGAATGTTACAATAGACCCATAGAGGTCGCGGTGGTCAAGGCCATACCGCCAACTCCTTTGCTGTAATCTGTAATATATTCTTCCGAAACCTCTTCAGATGTTGGATATGATGGTCTGAGTTCTACTTTCATCCTTCGTTACCATTTTATTTTTATCTTAAAATATTTTCCTTATTGGCATTTCTAGATACCTAAGTGTGCAGAAGCAAATAGCTATGCGAGTTGCGTGTCTTAATCAATGTGATCATTATGATTGAACTTTATCACTTTCCGGTAATTATTTATAGTAACTGCATCTTCGTCTACATATTCGTCCTCAGTTACATTTGCTGGAGGAGAATTACAATTTCGGTAGGTGATTCTGTGAACAACATCCACTTTATCTATTTCATATGGTAGCTTATTTAATTTTGGTAGGCTCCCACAAGACAGAACAATACTAATTTTAGCAATTTGAGTATCAAAATCACAGAACTTTGGTGGGACCATGCCTGGCAGTTCATCAAAACAAAACAAAACAAAAGGCACGATACTAACTAGAATAATGTAACGGCAACAAGACGCTGGGACAGCAAAACAAAAAATCAAAAGATGAGTATTAAAGACAGATCAAATATAGTTTCCCTATGACACATGAATTCTACACATTAAAAACTCCTCATTATTTAAATAGTCTTCGAATTACTGTGCAAAATGTCGCAGGAGAATTGGTCTATTGATTTCTAGTATAATTAAAAAAACTTCTACAAGTATCTCATGAAACAAAAATTTTAGAACATTAGTTCAGGAATCATTATTGCCTCAAATCAGCCCTATACGGGGCGGACCATTAATAATAGCTGAAGCTGAAACAATAATTTATGTATCACATCACGCTAGCCCGTAGAGGGCATCTTATGAGCTATACCTGTTATTTATATCTCCTTTTTTTGCGAAACGTTGTGGCACTTTTGACTAGAAAATCTCATGCAGGAGTCACTTCTACGTAAAAAAGTTACACTTGATAGAACTTGATAATTCCAACCGTTTTCGAGAAAACTACCGTAAAAGATTTTAAGAATTGTTTGAAAACAAACTCAATTTGAAAAGGAAAAATTGTATTAATTGAAAGAATTACACAACGTACTCTATGTTACTAAAAGGTGACAACAACGCAAACTCACTGTAGCCTCCACCTACTTCTATGCAACTTTGGTACCCTGTATATTTTTCACTAAAAAGCAGAAAATAATATTTACTCGGTGATTAAATTACAAAATGATGATGAAAAAGAAAGCTATTAGACGCTTATAAGATATAGTATTTTTTTTTTTTCAACAATCATCATTGTGATTAAGTATGTTGTAATGTAACAGCAACTACACAATGGTTTTCTTTTTCATCATCATTTTGTAATTTCATCACTGAATAAAAATAATTTTCTACTTTCTAATGCAATTCAGTTTTAAAAGAAAACCATTGTTTAAAAATTATATTTTCTTATTTATTTATTTTTAACTTTTTAGTTTCCCGTCTGCCTCATTTTTTTTTTATTCAAACGCCATCATTTCGTTTACTCTTATCAAACTCTTTCATTTTATATCCATATCAAGGTAGTTGTAAAGAAATAGGTAATCCACCATTTTGTGTCGGCCGCAATATGAGATTTATAATATCGTCACATAGCTTATTGTACTCTACTTGTCATATCCTTTCCTTCGATGCCCATGCCGAAGGGGCTGTAAAAAAAAATAGGTGATCCGCCATTTTGTGTCGGCCGCCATATTGGATTCAGAATGACGTCACACAGCTCATTGTATTCTAATGTTACACCTTTTCATTTGATACCCATGTTGATTGTGTTGTCAAGAAAAAAGTAATGCGCCATTTTATGGTGGCCGCCATATTGGATCTGCCATAATATTGAATATATTATATTACATTGTCTTCAGAACCAAAGTTGTGTGCAAAATTTGAGCGTTATTGGATATCGAGGAGTGGTCAAAAATTCGATCACCAGATCTGGACATACATACAATAGTCATGCACACAACATTTCGAGCGAAAGAAAACCATTTAAAAATATAAGACAATGTCATTGATCAATGACACTTTATAACTGGCAATATGACTCTAGTAGCTCTTAGAAGACAGTAGCTAAATTATTAGCAAAATTACATATCTGAGCGTATTTTAAAAGGGCAATAGGTTTTACCTCACTATGTATTTGCAATATGCACTTTTACAAAAATGTATAATATTTTTTTGTCTTTTTTTAGTTCTCAGCAGAATTTGATTATCGTTAAAACTGGAATAATTCTAACAGATGGAGTGATGTTATTATTCAGAGAAATACATTTTTAAAATGCATATAGCATCTGCGATCGTAATCACTGCATTAACGCATACACATTAATTATAATCGCGATATTAATATTGCAAATATGAGCTAATAATGCCAAATATTACAATCTGTTTACTATTGAATTATCACAATAAAGTACACAAGGTGACACCTTAAAAATGATCATCATCCATTTTTTAGGTCGATGGTGATGTTGTTCACAACATTGAAATTCATTCGTTTCTAATGTAAAATTAGTAAAATTTTATATTAATTTATTTCATTAGTTCCACATTTACTATGCATTGATTATATTTAAATATTTATTGGTTGGTACTAATTTAGTCTCACTTTTCTAGACTATTATATAAAAGCAATTTTAATTTATATTTATCACAGATTAATAAAAGACGTGGATAAAGAATAATGTAGAAATGGTATATACTGTGTTTGAAGCCATAGTAAACAATAAAGTGATAGACGCGGCAAGGAGGGGTTATGTTTAGAGGTGTTTCAGAATCTCATGAGCCGCGAAATGCGCAAAAGGCAAAGTTTTATCTGAGTTATAAGTATGTTTTTGCAGACACTGGAGGCTGCCTTGCTGTATACATAAACAAGAGCTCGGGATAAATTGTAAACAATAAGTATAATATTTTTAAGAAGTATGACTGAGTCAACAGGAGGGATTATGTCTCTGCGCATATGAAGGTCACAGCTCATGAGGTTTTAAAACACCTCTACATTAGTCCGCTTACAGAGGCGTATCGTTTGAAGAGGATTCATTATGAGCTAAGGATTCTTATTAGTTTTTGATGCTTTGGTAATTATGAAAGAGTTATATTAGACTAGGTATATTACATAAATGTTTCTGAGTCATCTAAGATATTAAAATATAAAAATGAGAAACATGAAAATACACATTTTGATTTAAATAATAATTTTATGAACTTAAAATAAACATGGCTACCTGACCCGCCCTCTACGCCTATGCGTCTGTTGACTTTCTTATAAAATGATGGTATATTTTCTTTCATTTGATACGCATTTCACACAAAGCACTTTTTAGGCATTGTTATAATAGTACATATATATCGATAGACAATGGTTAAACACTTTATAAAGCACATCAGACAAAAACATAAACTTAAAAACAAACCACAGAACAGATTGCTTTTGTTGATATGTCAACTGTCATCAAGTACGTTAACCGGGTGGTTCAAATTGCCCAATCATAAGCCGTAAAAACGTAAACAAAATAATAAACACAACAAATAAGACTTTGGCTTCACACATTCCTTCTTGTTTCCAATATCTATGTTTATTTCTTGATCTGTGATATTTATCACAGAATATATGAATCATCAATTTGTTAACTAGAAGGTTTTAAATAAAGATTTACATACATATTATTTCTTTTTTAATTACCTTATATTATTAAATTCATATTTGGTATTTCTGTGCAGGCAATGGTTATATAACGACGTCGACACTGAAAGAAATTCTTAAAGAATTAGATGATAAAATAACAAGTGATGAGCTGGACATGATGATAGCTGAAATCGACTCTGATGGGTCTGGAACGGTTGATTTTGATGGTAAGGAAACTTAAATCTCTATTTAACGCGTCGACATTGATTTTGTCGTACTTAATATTATTTACCACACAATGTTAATTATACCTTTGTATCTAATGTTTTCGCACCCACTGACTACCTCGCAGAAATTGTAGCTGTTGTAAATTAGAAATATTAAATCAAGACTATCTATTTAACCATTTCTCCGCAATTCATTTAAATCAAACGATCAAGACATATTTATTTGAAATAAAAATGTACAATCTCTTCCAACCGAACACCCATTTCCTGAGCCACCCGAACATCTATAGCGAGAAATGCCATAGTCTAAAAGGCAAGTAGAAATGAAAGCTAACTATGTAAATTTAAAATAATTTGTGTAATATATAACTGGTATAAAAGGCATAAGATATGAGTAAAATTGGCTTTGCGGAAATATTATTTACCAAAGAAACCATTTTATTAAATTTAACAAGGGGGAGTTGCTATGCCAAACCACTTAATTTATTGTTTGAAAGGTTATGTTATGAATATATAAAAAAATGTAGTTAGGAAGAACAAAATTTCAACAAGAGACAAAAATTACAAAAAGAGACGAAGAAATGAATAGGAAGGAATGAAGATTGAACATTGTGTCAGATAGAAATTAAAGAGGAAGAAAAAGAGTTTTAGCTACAACTGTTACGGGAAGATGGTAATTTGTATTTAATGCGGAAGGGTGCGTTATGCTCTCTAATTTGTGTGTTGTTGTTGGTAAGCGGACTATAATCGAGCTTGAATTGATATAATTTCGGCGATGTAACTTTGATGTAGTCCTCTAGTGGTGTTATTTCATTTAAATAAAAACCACTAGTCACATGTATTTCATTTATTTTATTTATAACTGCACTGTATTGAGCATGCCTGAAATATTATCGGCATAATTTTATAGGAGATAATTAAAATTGACAGTATGCATACTTGTACACAGTTAAATGAATATGTAAATAAATTTGATTGTATTTAAAAACTTCTTAACATTCCCAGGCAAGTTTGTATCAGTGACTTTCCCCTTAAATCTAAAATCAAATTATTTTAATTATCTCATCGAATGCAAGAAATAACGTTATTTTTTTATTACAGAATTTATGGAAGTTATGACTGGAGGTGATGATTAAGAAGATATATTTTTAAGTTCCAAATTATACTCATGTAAGAAAATATTTAAATATAAAAGTAAACAGAAACTTTTGTTCTTAATTTTAATCCTAAATATTAACTTACTCGTTTTAGCCATTTCTTAAATGGTTATTGTCCATTTTGCATCCTTATATTTAGGACTAGCAAAAATATCCGCTATTAGAATGGACTGGAGTATTGGAGGTTCCTGACACTATCGGTGTGTGGCTTCTGATGTTCTTTCCGCAAACACCAAAACAAGTGAACACAACACTCGAATAATAATACTTGATTCGCATTTCTCCACCCACTTTGGCATCATCAGGAAATGACCTAAATGACCGAAACTAAAGTACACAGTGCACCATGATGAATTTTTAGTATTTATTGATAACGGGAGTAGTTGAATTCATTCAAGTTTAACAATGCATTGTTATAAACATAGGCACATTTTTAGGTATTTTCAGTTTTAATGATCTCCGGCGATGGTGGTGAAGCACGAATTGAGTGTTATGCTGAATGTTTTGGTTTTTGTGGAGTCTGCTTCAGAGGATTTACAGACAGACAGACAGACTATGATTTTATCTTTAACTTATTAAAGCTCTAGGTTGTCTACTTGGCTAATGCTTCTTGGTATCCTACGTTACTATTAATCGGTTATAGATAACCCATAACCATTGCTGTATAGATTTATTCTGTGGTCAACAATACGAATCTCTCAAAGTTCAGAATTTGTGCCTATTAAGAATAATTTAAACTTCTTTTTAAACATTTATCAAAATAGAGACAAGTTACTCAAAAATATAAGATTGGGTACAATAGACGAAGAAGCACTGCCATAAAATCTGAATGTGTGCTGCATCTAGTTCAATGTCAATCGAGTTTACAAGTTATTTCTAAGAACCTTTTCAATCTTGTTACTTTTATGAGTTCGTTTAAGAGCAGGTAATTTCATAACTGGGGGCCATGGAGAAATAATCATATAATTTACTAGCACTGTGTTGATGTGGACGTACTTACCACTTTGCAGTTGATATAACAAGATTGTATTTGTCGGGACCAATCACAAAATGCTTTTTAAAGGAATTTGTTAGTCATATAAGCTATGGAATATTTTCAAAATGAAGTGGTAGAAAGGAACAATTGTGTTACAGGGTTTTCATTATTTAATATGTTAGTTGGATACCTAAAAATGATGAAATCACAAAGTGCTACTAAATTCCGGGTTGCATTTTTGAGGGCCAACCGAAAAAACCCATTTATTAGTTATTTCAAAATAACTCATAAACTGCAAATTCGGAGATTTTTGCGAGAATACTTTTTATGGAAAATTTAAATTCCCAATGGGTTGTTAAAGTATGGAACGAATTACTGAAAAAAAGTATATTTTCGTAAATTTCTAACTTTGTTGATTTAGTACTAAAAATAGGATTTTTAACAACGTATTTGGATGGGAAATTTAATTTTCTATAAAAGAGTATTCTTGTGTAAATCTCCAAATTTGCATTGTTTTTGAGTTATTTTGAAAAAATGAAAATGAACTTTTTGGTTGGCTCGGAATTTAGTATCACTTCGTGATTTTATCGTTTTTAGGGTGTCAAACTAACATATTAAACAATAAAAACCCTTTAACGCAATTGTTCGTTACTAAGAGACATAGTCAATAGCCTAATATTAGGTTTACCAGTTTTTGCAAACCTAGTCACAGTATACCGGGTGTAACAGGATCATGGTACACTCCCCTTTCCTCCTTTAGTTTTGAACATAATTGATTGAAATTTAGGACATACTACATACATAATAAACGGCACTTTTTGAAATGAAACTGATTTTTCCATCACTTCCGGTTTCGCCGGAAGTGACACTAACTTTGGATTTTTAAACGCAACACACTATATATTATTGCATTTTGGAATGCTGCATAATTATCTGAATCCAACGATGCCAAATAACCAATTTTTTTATAATTATAATTTTTAGTTTTCCATTTAAGTGTGTCATGATGGTTCCGATTTATTCTAAATGAGCCGTGTACACTAAATTACGTGATTTATGAGCAAATAAATTTCACCAAAATTGTTTATGGGGCAAAATTCATATTTTTTTAAATGGAACCATATTTGGACAGCATTAAGCAGAAAGGAACCAACACCCTCAGCTAAAATCAAGAAACAAGCTTCCAAAGAAAGGTTTTGCATCTTAATTACAATATTGAAACTACACCACTAAATTCTTATAAGGAAAATGAGTTGGAATTTTTCAGCTGAACACACATTACGATATTCTACATTTAAATAAATTAAGAAATTATTTTTTTTTATTTTGTCGGTTGGCTCCTTTCTGTTTAATGCCGTTCATTATTACCGTGGTAACATTTATTAGTAGGTACTATTAATAAGGAATTTATTCATATGTCGTATTAAAATGTGCGATAAATACAAACAAAATTACAGCTAAAAGAAGATAAGAAAATACAATTTTATTCTAATTACCTTGTTACACATAAAGTGGTTTTGGAATACAAAAAATTAACACAAAACATTACAACAGTTGTTCAAAATGCTGTCCATTAACGTCAATGCACTTCTGAACTCGCATAGCTGTTTCTCGAAGAACGTTCGCCAATTGCTGTGCCGTTATGCTACTGCTAGTCTTACTCATAGCTCCAGGTCTTCACGGGTAGTTACGGCGGTTGCATAGACAATATTTTTGAAATAACCCCAAACAAAGAAATGAAGGGGCGTTAAATCAGATGACCTTGGAGGCCACCTCACAGGATCATTTGTCAAAATTACGTTTTCTCCGAATCTCCATTGGAGGTAATCAATTACTATCCTTGAATTATGGGGAGGGGCGCCATCTTATTGGAAATACATTCCCTGTCCTAAATCTAAAGGTAACTCATCTAAAATGTCCTCAATCTCATTTTCCAGGAATCTCAAGTATCTGCCCCCAGTCAGAGGTCCTTCAAATATTATTGGATTAATGATTCTAATACCGATTAGTCCAAGCTAAACACTGAAACCGAACCGCACTTAATAGTTACCCTCCTGTAATAAATTTTGATTTTCTTCTGACCAATATTTTGTATTTTGTCGGTTAAATAATCCCAAATTTGTAAACCTTGACTCGTCCGAAAATAAAATCAGCTCCAAAAAATCATTGTTTGGCTGCACGTTATTATACAAAATCCAATTGCAATATTCCATCCTACGTTCGTAATAATTTTCAATTGGTATTTAAAAGATTTTTAGTGGTATTTGTGAAAAATTCGGCTTACTGTTTGGTGACTGATGTTCAATTTAAACCCAACTTGCCTATAAGAAACAGTCTTATCAACTTCTATTCGAGTCAAAACATTAATTTCCGTTCCTTCGTTAATAACGAAGTTTTCTTCGGGATCATTGTTGGGCTCTCTTCTGAATTGGTTTTCAACAGGTTTAAAATAATTTTTTGCTGGACATTGTCAGAATATCGTTGGCGATAAAGGTCAATAGCTGCAATTGCATTTTTTTTACTTTCCCCATAAATAATATTGTATGTCCACTTGTTCATCTCTTGTATAACTTTGCGGCATTTTGAACACAATTAACAAGAATTTTAAACAATTTTTAAGGACATGATAAAAACACCGTTAAACCAACAAATGATTGCCAAGCTAAATATGTCATTGCTTTCAAAGCCACCTTAGTTACTTTTTAACATTTTATTAGAACAAAATTGTATTTTCTTATTTTCTTTTAGCTATAATTTTGTCTGTATTTAACGCACATTTTAATAGGACATGTGCATAAATTCCTTATTAATATTACTCATAAACGGTACCACGGTACCGATATGGTTCCACTTGAAAAACTTGAGTTTTGCCCCAAAAACAATTTTGGTGAATTTCATTTTTTCATAAATCACGTAATTTAATGTTATTAACGGGATTTCGATTGATGTAGCATTACACGGATCATTTAGAATAAATCGGAACCATCATGGCACACTTAAATGGAAAACTAAAACTTATGTTGTAAAAAAAACCGATGTTTGAAATATCACTTATTTGGCATCGTTCGATTCAAAAAATTATGTAGAATTCAAATGTAATAATATGTGGGGTGTTCCATTTAAAAATTGAAAGTTAGTGTCACTTCCGGCAAAACCGGAAGTGAAAAAGAAATCAGTAGTATGTCAAAAAGTACCGCTTATTATGTATGTAGTATATCCTAAATTTCAACCAATTATCTTCTAACCTAAAGGAGGAAAGGGGGGTATACCATGATCCCGTTAAACCAGGTATAATGAGTTTTCGACTCGTTTTCGAGCGACCGCTATGCATTTCTATGATACTCAGTCGTCACACAGTACCTTTCCCCGAAACACTTGACGCTCCTCCTCCTCAAAGAGACTAAAACCAGTCAGAGTAATAATTCAATTTTTGTTTAAAAAAAATCAGTGTACTTCCTAAATGGACAAATAAAATGCCCAGCTTTATGCAGTTTTAAAAAATACATTTTTTCCAGAGATGAACACAACAAGGATAAAAAGTTCGAGAATTTCGATTTTATTAAATTTTTCATTACAATTTGGAAACATTTTGCTTAATCTGATTTTGTTAATTTTCTTAAATTCTGCAATATGAAACCAGGGTGTAGGCTCCTGAATTATTAACATACATTTCAGAGACACCCTGTATAAAGAAGAAAATATGAAAATGTGAAGAGCAGACATAAGGAATGCCTTGCATAATTTTATTTTATTTTTGTTATCAAAAGAATATTTATAATAAAGCTTAAGTAGCATCCCAAATATCTATTTTATCACACCATCAAATTCCAAAACCATATTTTGATGCAAAAATGTGTCACCTGGAAAAACAAAATTGTAATTTTTTTATTTTTCTTCGAAGCATTTTTGAAGCGTTTCATAATAAGTAAAGTATTTGCTGCAATAATTGTCTTTATGTAACATAATTGTCTAGTTTTTAAATACTATGTAAAATCGATCAAAGTAAGAATGAGTTCTAACGCAGAGTGTACCAAAACTATTTCAACAATGAAATGTATGGACTGAATGGAAAATGAAAAAATATTGTGTCCATTCCATACTTCCCTATTAAACATCCCCTCCTAACTTACCAATGCAAGATGGCATAAATTCGGTATTGTATTAGTAGTGCTTCCAGTAGACAAGTTGAGGTTGATGTTAATATGGTAAGTAAATACAAATTAGCTAACAATGTATTACCTATCTGAATAACTATTTGTTTCAAACTCAAAAATGAGAACTTTAATGTCTACATTTTAATGAAATCAATCTTTCAGTGAATATGTAGTATGTAGTATATAGTGAGTTAATAATGCAGATTACAACCTTATTTTACAACTTCTGTAAATTCCTGTAAAATCTAAACTATCAATTTCCAACAAACGATATATAAAAATTATTATTAGATAATGTACAATATACAGAGTATGTCGCTTAATGGTATTTTCGTGAAATGTGAATATATTTCCACTTATTGCCTTAAAAAGGTATTAGTGACATATTTATATATATGATTTACTTATTTGGTAAAAGTTCTAAATAAAGTTCTGAGTACACTCAGCATTAAGAATAAATTGAGAATTAATTAAGTGTTTATAATAGGTTATTATGCATTAATTCCGGAATAAGTTACCATTGAATGTGTTGTAGAAATATTGCTGCTTGGTTAGGTGTCTTGGATTCGAATCCTGCAACATTTTAAATTGATCCTTGTCTAGTTGCATATCATGTATGTCTCAATGTCAGCTTCCTACGTTATAGGACGAGGACCACAACATTATCTTAAAAATGCCAAATATCAAGAACTGATACCGTCTGAATTATTTATTTTCTAGTAGCCAATAAAAGAATTTGTAATATCTATGAAAATGCATTTTTTAAGCGTTGGTTGTATTAAATTAGAGAATTTCAATTCGCGAGGTTCCGTAAGGTTAAAATAAATGAGGTTCTGAGCTAATTGTTAATGATAAATTAGGACGGTAACAGTTATCAAAATATAAAGCTTCATAATTTTTATAAAAACTAGTAGTTCTTAACAAAAACTATAATAACATAAACAATTTCAATGACTTTAAACAGCAGGTAATTAAAAATTCAATAGTAGTTCCTAATAGTAGGACTATTAGGAAATAATAGTCCCCAAAATTGACCACTTCGATCCCCATGCAATTTCTTTTTTTGGAGGTAGTGGAGGAGTAAAGTTTATTCTTCGTCTGTTAATAGTAAGGCTAGGAATAGATAAACATTATTATTCTGCCTATTACCAAATCAGCATTATACCCAGCCTTAATGGTTTCAAAATATCGTCGTGTCGTTGTTAAATAAAGTAATTCTTTAATGTCAAATTACAACTTTTTGATATTTGAGATTGTTGTGTATCACCTCGATCACCAGACCATAACCCTTGCGATTTATTCATTTAGAGTTAAAGGACAAATTAATTATCCACCCGTTAAATATCAAGAAAAACTTTAGAATCTGATTGTAAATAACTGTAATATCATCAGGTGACTGGAAGAAATATATACAATCTCTATCAAAGAGTTCATTTTTATGTTAGAGAAAATGCTAGAAACATTAAGAAAGATATTGATCCAAAAACTTTAAGACTGATATTACTTTTTTAATTATAATTTTGATAAAGTTGTATTTATGTTTCTGTCAAATTTTGTTAAAGTTACTGGGAATAAAAAATGTTTCAATATTAATTTTGAATCACGTGGCACAGATCACTGCAAATCAGTGAATGGGAGATAAAGTTCAAACATTTTTTAGAAGTGGCTTACCTCAAAGAAGCACTATGTGGTACTTAATATCAGTTAGAATATGTAATGTGCCTAAACTCCGAACCAATACAGTAACTTTAAGTCATTTTTTTTTAATTAACTACGTTTCGTGATTCAATCAATATTCCAGTTGGCGTCTATTTACTGTATAGTACGCCTAACAAAAGTATGCCATCCGTCGCAATTTTCTATTGAGCGTACGATATCACCAAGTTTCATTTTTATTATGTCCTAGGTGTCATTAGCCTGACATCCCATCCCTTCACCTCTTACCGCTTGGTTGTCCCTGCACTAAGAACAACTTTATATTGAGAGTATGAGAGTACTTAGGATAATTCGATAGTAGACACCTTTAGGAACATATTCTTTGCTCGAGTCGTTACTACAATGAGCTACCCAGGGAATTTGTAAACCCACACCTCGAAATCATCAATTCACCGTGTGTCTCCAAGACGAATTACTCACAAAATATAATTTTTCTTCGAAATACTAGAGGAAATTGAGGGCAATCTCTTCTCTGGGATGCAGGGTATAAAGGAAAGTTGAACTAACGCAATATGTTTTGATAATGGCATTACTGGAAATACGAGCATTATTATCGACAAATTTTTTAACTCTAAGGAACATTCTAATAACTTTTGTAGTTATCGTTTATTGAATGTAACTAATCGTAAAAAACTATCAAATGTTATTTGACATGTGTCCTATCGGTAAAGATCAATATTTAAAAAATGGTGAAAGATCTTAGTTACTTAGTTCGATGTGCACAATATCTTTTTCTATTCGTGTTTGACTTGAGTGTACGCTCACACAGGCAAGTAGTATAACTAAGTCGTAGCTTAATAGCAGCTCACAAGAGAACAATTAATTCTGTTGTTTATATGTTTTGTTGTGAAGTTAATTTTAAGTCATGTAGTCGTCGAAGTAAGTGACATGTTAAAATAGAAACATTGAAAGAAAAAGAAATATGTTGCGATTCACAAATAACTACATGCATGCTACTGCCGCAATAGTCACATCATCAGATGCCGCCTGACCAGACTCCCAGACCGTAATGTTTCCGAATTATCACATCTGTCTGGACGTAATGTTATTATTGAGTCTCTGTTGTTAATAATGTACAGTTCATTTCAGTGATATAAGAAATATATGGACTCTTAAAAGATACCCCACACATTAGCATAGCACAGAGCAGTATCTGCGCAATATGATTTCTTTCATATCGTATAAAACAATCAGTATACATTTAGTTTTATTAAAAAAACCGTTATACTTCTATAAAATATTCTTAAGTCAATGAAAAATAAAAAGAAAATTTGTCCATATTAAATTGTTTATTATTGATTAGCCCAATCGCTCACAATATATATAATTCAAATTTCTTTTCATGGAGCAACTGTTCAGTGGTGCCAACAAATACAGAAACATTCGTAAATATGTCAATATATTCACTGCCTTTGAAGAACATTTTATTTAGTTTCTATATCTTTTGCAAATGTAAAACGAAAAGAATGTTGAACTAGATTGACATATTTCTACAATCGTAATTGTCGATCATATAGAAAGAGAATTTATATCACTGTGTTTATTAATGAACTGAACAACTTTCAAAATGTTCGTCAGTATGCGATGTCTCTTGTGTGTATGACAACTGAAGAAAGAAACGTCCGATTGTATTGAAATATGGGCAGTAAGTTAATATTAGCTAAAGGAGAAACGCCATTGATTTTAAACAGAATGGATTAGTGAGAAAAACAATTAATAAACTGAACTGAACTTGTGGTAGGTACCTTGTAAAACATCTTGAAAATAATTGTTAATTTTAAATTAAACACTGCTTTTAGATGAATCAATCAATATATTACATACATATGTTTCGGCTTATTAGGCCTTTATCAAGAGTGAATACTATAGTGAATACTAAAGTTTCCGACGTGCTTATTCTAATTTATACCTAAAAGTATTTATGTCTTAATCTATTTATGACCCAATCTATTTAAGACTTAATTTAACATCTTTAATTATTTGAATGTTTGGAGTGGACCTTATATAATCAATTTAGGTCCACTCCAAGCAATCAAATAGTGAAGGATGTTAAATTAAGTCCTAAATTGATTAGGTCATAAATAGATTAAGACATAAATACTTTTAGGTATAAACTAGAATAAGCACGTCGGAAATTTTAGTAATCACTGTGTAATACTCTTGATAAAGGCCTAATAAGCCGAAACATATGTAGAGTATTTATAATATATTGACTGATTCATCTAAAAGCAGTGTTTAATTTATAATTAACGAAAAACAATTACTCAATGAAATATTTAAAATGTTATAGAATGTTTTTTCCTGTCCGCATTTATTTATATATATTATGAATATACATCTCATTATAATATATCCAACCATTGAAGTATGATTTTTATTTAGATGCATTATGTTATATACATTACAACCGTTAAAGTAACGAATATTGGCCCAGTGGTTACGATTTAGGCTAAAAGATCGTGGGCGAGAGACACGAATAGGTTGAATGTAGTTTTTTTCTTTACCTTTTACTTCTAATTTGTTTTTAATGTTTACTATAGTTTATGTTTTTTCTTGCACATGCCGCTAGGTTGGTTCTATTCATCGGTCGATTTTTCAAAAATAGACTATTCACTGATGAAAGTCTATAAATTGACTAATTAATTATTATTATTTACTACTAATTTAGATTTTTTTAAGTAATGTACATTTTATTTCCTTTTGATTAACTAATCAATTTTTAATATCATTGTTATTTCTTCTTTCAGGACGAACTAGAAAAGGAACAAATTTCTAGTAAGTATAAGAAAATTCTTACCAAATAACATTAATTTATAATAATATTTTAAGTGCTTAAGTCAACATTTGACGCATTTGACGTAGACAGGAAAGGATACATTGAAGCAGATATGATCGGGACGATTATGGATATGCTTGGGACACACGTTTTAGCTGAGGAATTAGATGTAAGTTTGATAAAAATTGAATATTTTTAGAGCCTCGTTTAGTCCATTTTCCTCATGTCTATCTGTCCCCCCCGCATATATGTCACAGGAGTCTTTCTCAGGACGTAGAGAGCCAGTCCCACAGGACTGAAATTTTCTGCGGTTATTAACTGTTATAACCGATATACAAGCATAAATTAATATCTTGCACACAATTTCTTGGGTAATTCCACTATAAATTGTAAATAGCAGGTGATTTTTTTTCCGGCTACCCCATCGTATGGGATTTCATTAAATATGTATTTCAAAATGAAGTTGAAGTTATCTAGACTTGATTTCAAAGTTTTGCCTTCGAAGTATTTGATTTCAATATCTGTCTATCTCTACTTGCTACATTATAAATTAACTTCAATACTACGTTTAAATATAGTACATTATTTTTTCACTGTTATAGAGTATAATATCCGAAATAGATGAAGATGGAAATGGTGAAGTTAGTTTCGAAGAATTTGCAAACCTAGCTGCAAGGTTCTTAGTAGAAGAAGAAGAAGATACAGAGGCTATACAAATGGAACTGAAGGGTGCATTTCGCCTCTATGATCGTGACGGTATATAATTCTTCCCTCCCAAGTTGATTAAAATGGCCATATGTCGCAATAAAATCATATTTATTTTCCAACAAAATTGCACGTCAACTCATAGCTTATCTGTCCTTGCTTATACATTTAATAAACACTCTTAGTAAAATATTGGAGAAACTCCACAACTCTACAAGGATTTTTTCACATATCGCTTGATTGATTTCTAAAGAACACTCGTATGTATTTACAGGAAATGGTTTCATTACAATTGAAGTATTGAGAGAAATTCTTAGAGAACTTGATGAGAAACTAACAGAAGATGATTTAGATAACATGGTAGATGAAATTGATATCGATGGTTCTGGAACAGTTGATTGGGAAGGTACATGTAACATATAATTTCTCAACGTTAAGACTAATATTTTTTATTTTTCAGAATTTAAGGCTGTTATGATTGGTTAGAATTTTTCAATACTCATATTAATCATACCTCACCTTCATTTGTTGTCATAAAACTTTTCACTTTTAGAAATAAAACCTATGCAATAGTATTATTATTATTATTTAATGATAATAGACAAGATTTTTAAAGTAAATATACAGGGTGTTCCAGAATTGAGTTCCTGGGCGGCGATCTGTGATTCCTGAGTTCATATTGGGCCCATATAACCCAACTTATCTTGGTCCAAAACGCATCCCTGAGGTAGTACGTTCTCTTAAAACGACACAGAAGAAAATATTTTTCCAATAGAGTCCGTTATATTGAAGATACAATTTGCAAATATTGATGGGAGCTGTACCTCTATAAGTACTCTATGTAAGCTTGGCAACAAACAAATATCTTTTGTTTCCCAATTCTTTTTCATAATTATTAATATTTGACTTGCTGTAATTTTTTAATCACCCTGTAAAATTACAGATTACTTGAACATTCTTACAGAGCATTAAGAGGGCTGCAAGAAAGATACTCTTAAAAATGTTTGTAATATCAATCAAAATACAAGAAATTATCGTATTTTCCTCTATTTGTATTTAACATTTATTTACAATTCTAGAACAAAATGTTGTAATAACGAAAAAGTAGTTTATTTAAAACTACCACATAATATCCACCTGTTTCAGTACACAAATTAATACTTTTAAAATTATGTGTAATATCAACCAAAGATCAATAATTACCATTTTTTCTCGTAGATCGTAAGTGCTTATGAAGGAAACCTGTCGCATTTAAGAAACAAAAAATATTTGGTTATTATCAAGTTTACATCGAGTACTTATAGAGATTCAGTTCCCATCAAATTCGAAAATATTATCTTCGATATAATTGAAATTATTCGAATTTTTTTTCTGCCTGGCTTTATGAGGATCCATTTTTAGATTAAGGTAAGCTGGGTTATATGAGCCCAATATGAACTCAGGAATCGCAGTTTCTCGTCCGGAGACTCAATTCCGGGACACCCTGTATATTATAAAGTATTAAAAAGACTATGTTTTACATCAGTTGATGAAAAAATATTGGCATTGCTTGAGCTCGTAGAACTATTTGAAATAAGTTTTCTGTAATAATACTGGTTGTTACCAAAATTTCGGTTGGATTTTAGGTTCCTTATTAAAGACAAAAAATACTCTTACGACAAATAGCCATCTTTCTTAAAACTACTTTCCTTCCTTCTATACGAAGATGTAGTCATTTTTTCTTTTTCCCAGGTAATTTTCTAGAATGGCATGATTCATCGAGAATACTCGACTCCAAAATACCAGATCTAAGTGATATTTTGGAGAAACTGTCATCTCGCAAGTAGGCTTTTTTCTACCCCTCCACCATGTCCTTAACTAGTCGACCAATTATTTGCTCCAAAATCAACCAGTAACCAAACCGCCCCTGATGTATTTAGCCCCTGGCTGCAGCCAATGTTGAGCGACTCACGAACATAATGTGCTCTCTAGCAATACCAAACACGAGTACTGCTCTGAGGCAAAGTTCCGTGCCTCTGAATTTAGTCAGTTCGCTAACGCTATCGACCATAAATCCAGTGTATTCCGAAACATATGACAGATTTACTGCCTTGCTCCTCTCAAGCTTCTATAGGTTATTCATGTGCTCCTAAATAATAAGCAATTTCAACCCAAAAAAGAGAAACACCTTTGGTCGATATCTAAGGTGATTTTCTTTCCTCGAATGAAGTTGCTCCTTATTCTGGGGTACTGAGCTGATCTACATGAGTTTACCAAAGGTAAGGGAGTAAGTGACGATTTTAGCTGTCGGAGCAATATATTTTTTTTGCTATTTCTTACAGCTTGTTTATCTGCCAGCTTTGAAATGAAGTAAGCCTCTGCTTGTAAAACTACGATTTACAATGCTAAACCAAGCTCCCCCCATCCACACATTCTATCCATTCAGGAGTAGTGCTACCTCAGATGGCTATGTGTATCTGTTTAATAGAAGGAAACCACTCGCTCTTCTCTGTTAGACAGAATTAAAGTGTAACTATCTTTTAGCAACAACTAGTCCAGTAGTTCTTGCATGACCCAGGAAAGTGACATGCCATTAATATGTTTGATCAAAAACAGAATGATAAAAAATCGTTGCCAGAAACCTTTTTTTGATGAAATGCATATAGCAAGCTGTTGGTTTAAATTATATTTACTGTGTATTTATTATTTACAATACACACAATTTAAATTTCCTCCCTCTGTCTCTCTCTGCCTTCACGGCACAGTAACTTTTTTCAAATAATTCATGTGCTATCAATTTTACTAGGCATATGAAATATTGACTTATTAGAAAATAATAACTTTTTTTGTTACTATTATGCTTATAATTTACCCAATCTCCATACAAAAATATATTGTTACTTTATAATGTTGTCATTGAGTCGCCTTTCAAACCCCAAAACTAACTGTAAACAATCACTACGTGTTTGTTAAGAATTTTCCCTCTCTAATTTATTAGCTGACCAATTTAAAATCTTATTGACACATCTATAAAAGTTTTATTCTGTTGTTCAACGACGGTTCAGTCTTCCTGTTAGTGTTTGTGCACCATTTACAATCATGAGTAAGGTAAGGGTGAATTTTCACTGTACATTATTTCATTTAACAAACAGGAAATTTCCAGTATTGCACTTAAAACGAAATGTTGATTCATTTTGAAAGTTTTATTCAAAAATTTATATTTAAGACATATCAGTCAGGATATTTATAAATACATCGAAATAATAGCTCAGAATGTCACCATCAAATAAAGGATATTAAATTGATAAAAGTTTAATAAAACTGACGGCCAATTTTGATGATTTAGTAAATTTTTATAATAAAATTAATTTTATTTTAAAATGTGAAATGCATTTTGGTTTTGATTTATTAAACTCTCTTGATATGTCGTATACCGCCTTTTTATTCCTTATTAGATTCTTTGATTGCTTATTTCTATATTATTTAGGTGGTGTTATGCAAGACATAAACGTATTGTTTCGATATAAATGAAAATTTAGTTTAACCAACCCCTGATAACATTGAATTCTAATTTGTTCTTCAACAATTAACAACATGAAAACTAACTTTTTACTTTTTTTGCGTGGCATATTTTTGAATTATTTGTTCTATGTCTAAAAAGAAGGAAAATGTTGGTTAACTCTTCCTTGCTTTAATGCTTTGTTCAAAAGTATCAAAACTGCAAAAATAATTTAACTGTAATTTTTTGCGATAACATACATTGTAGTTGTTATATGGATACACTTCTATACCACAATTTAATATGTTTTATAAATTTCATTTTGATTTCTGTAGTACTTAAAAAAATGTTCGAGTTTACGCTTTAAATGAACAAATAAATTTAAATGTTCGCTAAACAGCAAAACAGATTTTGTGGGTTAACACATTATTACTAATTGACTTCATTTTTGGGAAATTGTGGATTAACAAATCTCTTGACAGATCCTACTAAGACATAGATAGGACCTGAATCATCTTTGCATGCTGTCATGATTACTTTTAGAGCTTTTTACCGAGTTAGCCCAATTTTACTTAAAATGTGGGAAACTCATTCTTGCATAACACCATCCATTTAAGATTCATATGCCTTTATATTTATGATATTATGTTTTATCTACAATTTCTGCAGCTTCTACACCTATAAGCTTAGACATGCAATATGTTCAATTTTGAAAATTTAATTTCTACAACCTAATTAAAACTATCCATTGAATTAAGCTTACCTGTAATAATAAACCTTAAATTTTAATTCGTCTGTGCTTAGGGTTTATGTAAAAAGACTACATTTTAAATTACATAACATGCAAATATTTAGTGATAAATGCGGACATTATGCCTCAATTTTAAAAGCTTTGTTTTGCATAAAATTGCAATACCTGTTTTTCAATTGTGTTAAAGAAATTGAATTATTTTAATTTTAAATTTTGATACCAGACGTTAACTTTCAGTAAATTGTCAAAAAAATGTATATTTTCTTAAGACCATTAATTGCCATGCACGAATTTTCCCAACGTTTTGTTAAATGGTATTGTTTCTATAACATAATTAGAATGAAATTAATTTAATTACTGGTTCTTTAGGTCGGTGAAGGTGAGACAGAACTTGATTTTGAACAATTCAAAAAGTTGGATATTTCAAAAGATCAACTTAAAAGTAAGTAATGTTTTCTGTTTGCTTAAACAATTATTTTTTAAAAAGTGTTAGTATCTTAGTCTAAGTAAAGGGTGAACGAAAATAATTGCCTTCGCCTTACTATCACACATAAGAATTATTTGATGCAGCTGAATTTGACTCAGCGTAGTAATAAACCTGAAATATAATGAAGTATAACATTAACATGTAATGATATAAATATTGACTGTAGTTATTGGGGTAGTCCTGATTTTCAAAATAGAATTTATTTTTCGGAATCTGTATCATATGACCTCAAGGAGAATCATATTTTGTCAATTTCTTGTGACACACTTTGCAGAAAAACATCGAATTAACACTAAATAACATACTATTTATTAAGACAAATATCCTTCACAATTGCTTGGACAAAGTATCTTCTATCATGTCGATAAATCGTTTCTTGCAGTGCAGTGGGACCACTACGAGTATGTATCGCTTTCGTCAATAAACTATTATAGTTGCTCATTAATTTAATACGTCTTCCTCCACAATCAAGAATTCAGTTTTGTTACAAAATAAAACATTCTAAACGACGTCTGTTTGTTTCACATACAAAGAGGTTTACTACCAAAAATTGTCTGTTTACGTCACAGTTCTAATATGTTATATATTTTTTTGTTTCTTACTACAATCTAAGAAATATAAAGCAGCTGTCTCTGAAATAAGACACCACATGTGATTTTTTTTATTTCTTTACTGTTGATCGCAAAAAGCCTGGTTCGTGAAGTCTTATTTAAAAAAAAACACAAATCTTTGTATGAGGCGAAAGTTTACAGATATTCTTACTTTTTGTTGGTTATTTTGCCACTGAAAAATACATAAAAAATTTTATGATAAATCCTCTGCGCTAAACGGATCAAACAGAGGTTGGTTATTGAATACTTGATTGTTTCAAAAAATTTCACGTCTAAACATATATAAACTGGAACAATGTTATAAACTAAAAAATTAAAATGAAAGCTATAGGCAGTTAACGTTTCGGAAGAGAATATACTTCCGTTCTCAAAACATTTGGCCGTCAACCATGACAGTTCTTTGTCTATGTATTTCCATAGTCACGTAAGACATTAAATTATATTTATTATATTTTAACTTACTTTGTCCCTAAGGATGGGCAACCAACTAGTACAAATATCTATTGAATAATTTGAAACGCATCTATCCTCGTTTAATAAAATAATCGTGGGTTCTTTAAGTTTTCTTTTAGTTCCGTTGCTCTCTTTTTCCAAAATCTTCGCCGAGTCTTTATTTATATCTTTACAGATGTGTTGAAAACTGAACTTCTATTTAAACTCTAATAATAAAAAATGTCTCGAATACGTTTGTTTTGAAATCACTGGATGGAAATATTCCCGAAACAAACAAAAATTAAAATTGAAATGGATTTGACAATACCAAGCATGATGGTTGTATCGCCTTTGGAGCGCGAAAGGATATATCGCGTAGAAGAACTTGTATTTATTTGATAACACATGCTAGGGAAAATTTATTGAATAAATATTTAATTCTGTATAACTTTCCTGTCTAATTATAAAGGTAACAATTTTGATGTGATATTAATATTTGTTTATTTTAGTGTTGAAACAAATTTTTGATTCCTTTGATCTTGACAAGAAGGGTGAGATAAATGTTGACATGATTGGTCAAATCTTAGATATGCTGGGGCATCGATTAACGGCGGAGGAACTTCAAGTGAGTATTTACTTGTTACCTTTCCAAATTGAACGTTTCAAATAAAAAAAACAAAATAATCAAACATCGTTCAGAGGATCATTTGTTATTTATCTATTTACTAAATCTATCAAGCTCTCTCAATTAATCAAGAGTATACTATAAGCTTCTGGTAGAGGGAATATATATCTGATATAAATACATTTCTAAGAAAACTGTAAATAAATAAATTCCAAGTCAATAACACAAAATAATGTAATTATTATTTTTATGGTAATTTTAATGAACTTACTTTTAAATACATTCAGTTTATTCTTTAATTTGACATAAAAATTACAGTTGTATTCTCTACACCTAGTTAACAAATTTTTTATTTATTATTTGTATTTTGGGTATTCTTCTACTGTTTTATTTGGGGCTCTTAGAAATTGGCAAATGGAAATAAAACTTTATTAAGTTTAATTCTGAAACATATTTGAAACTCATCTTAGTGCGCCCTGCGCTTCGTTTTTTCTAGCATACTCATGATCTTAATTTTCATTATCGACATATATGTGGGATCGTCTACTATTTTTCGGTTGTTCACTGTTTCCGTTTTTTTTTTCTGATAGATGTGTCAGTGTGTGTAGTTCATTACGTAATGTGTACGTTGGTATCCTTATTATTAATGTTCTCCCTCCTATTTGATGATTTCTGTTATTCCTTCCATATCATTGTTGTGAGTTGTTGGTCGATGTCCCTTTTGACTTTTCTCAGGCTTCTGTTGACTTTTGTCGTTCCCGCGATTTTGGCCCTCTCATTAGCAGTATGATGGCTGTGTATTTCCTTTGTAACTCGGAATACCGTTTTAGTCCTTTCCTCTACAGTTTCTCTCATTTTTTCTTCTCTCAGCGGGTTAGCTGGATATATTCCTGGGTATGTCAGTTTATGCTTCTTATGGTGTAGTCACCCATTTTGTGTTCTTCTCCGCTGACATTCAAGGTTAATGTACATACTATACTTTTATTCAACTATTTTATGTAAGAAATGAACATATAGTTTAGTGAGAGCATACTATATTCGGTGGGATGAATAATAGTTCCAAAAAAGCATACTTTTCTCTTACTTATACTCTATATCTATTTCTAATAGAAGGTTGACGATTTTAAAAGCAGATGTGCTCTGTAAACTAAAACAATTTGCATCATTTTAGGCAATCATTAAGGAAATTGATGAAGATGGAAATGGAGTAATGAGTTTTGATGAATTTGCTAACTTGGCGGCTAGATTCTTAGTGGAAGAAGAAGAAGATACAGAAGCTATTCTCAGGGAACTGAAGGACGCTTTTCGGTTATACGACAAAGACGGTAAATTATAATATATAATTAATTAATAATGACTAAACTCTGTTGCTGTAATAAAGTTAAAATTAACTGTTTGTACCATCATTTTTAAAATATTTCGGTTTAATAATAAATAATTTGCATTCGAAATATTGGACTACCAAATTAATATCAAATTTAATGAATCTTATGCCTTCAACAGCAATCAACAATTTATAAAATTAACTAATCTTCAAAATATGAACAATACCCATGATATAAATGAATCAGGCAAGATTTTTTTATATAAAAACGCTCAAAAACTAACAAAATACACCTTGTAAATATTCTTGTCCTCTATGAATAGAAATATACTTTCTAAATCACCGTTGCATAGTAGGGCTGAATTCCATTTTGATTGCAACAGACATTTACCGCTAGATGGCGCATGTTATGTGTCGTGGTTTCTTAGACTATGGCATTTAAGACATCTGCTCTTAGTGCTTATTTCCATTGCTTACCTGGTTTGCACAGACGAGAACCAACAGCTGGAAACTGCAGTCTACAAGGGATTTAGAATGGCTGACATAGGAGCTTTCGGTCGGTGTTTGTTGCAATGAAAACTACCATTTTGCAGAAAAATTCAAATATTACACGTAACACCAGACTCATAAATCGTAAACCAGCGTTCGTCGAGAGAAAGATAGCACGAGAATAGCTGTTAGTTGCAGTTTGCTTTTGTCACCAGACTTATAAGTCGTAATCCAGCGTTCATCGAGAGATACATAGAACGATGAATAGCTGTTAGTTGAAGTTTGGTTTTATAATTATTAAAATAAGGAAGATGTAGAAGTTTTAGACGGAGATAATCACCCGTGTAAAAGTAGATCATACATTTGCACACAATTAGGTTTTTAATGCTTATCTTTAATATGTGAACTGCAGCAATATTAATAGTTAGTAAGAACATTGACTCTGTGGGAATTTTCACTAAGTTCCTATTTAGTCCTACTCCATTAATCATACGACAGTTATCATCTATAGTTTTAGCACAATAGAAGCCGAACTATAAGGAAATGAAAGCTTGCCGCAATACCTTGTGATGATGTCGGAGGGTTTGATTTCTGTGACCTCGAAGTGAGAGTAATATGTGTTATGAACTGAGAAAAGTTACTTTTAAACACGTAAGCCGTTAGGCGTCCAGTGCCTATACACTGAGAAAACAATCATCCGCTGGCTTATGTTTTGACAGATACATGTTTTATAATCATGACGACTATAAATAAATTTGGTCCAGACGGCGAAGGCAAGCTTTCGCTTCTGCATAGTTCATCTCTTCTGTGATTTTATTTTTACATAAATCTATACTTTTAGGTCTTGGCTACATTGGAGTTGATTTATTAAGAGACATTCTAAGGGAACTGGAACCGAATTTAACTCCAGCTGACTTGAATGAGATGATCAAGGAAATCGATACTGACAACTCTGGCACAGTCGATTGGGAAGGTATATTTAATAATAAGTTTCAGAAACAGTTGTCTTTCCTTAATGGTTTAAGCAAGTAGTTTACGAATTTTACTAGCTAGTGAAACAGTATGTTCGTCTTAAGGTGACGAAATTGAGATTTTGTCTTTTATAAGAATCCATTGAAAGTCGATTTGTAGAAAAATTATTTCAATATGAATGTCAGAAAAACCATGCCAGATATTTTGGATAAATTTAGTCTTCTTCTATCGTGAAAAAATAACAGAGATAAAAGAACTTTTGATTATTAAAAAATATTTTTTCTCCGTTTCATATAAGTCATGGCGGTATATAAGTTCATATAATTCAGTACATTTTATTTTATAAAGGTCATAGAAAACAGCTATGTAGTTGTTTTACACATTTCGAAAATAAGGGGATGTTAACAATAATATTGTTTGTAACGATATAAGACGCAAGTACTCAACTAAATTAAACGTTCTGTATGCGTTTATTTTCGAGAATAGCAGCTGTTAATTGATCAAATTTATAACTTCGGCGTTTTTGGGTTTAATAATAGTAAATATTTATCCTTAAATTAGCTAAGCAATATTAACTGGTCTCAATTCTGCAGATTTCATTGCCTGCTTTAAGAATCATGAAAACTAATATCATACCGACTTTCAGAAAAGTGTCGATATATATAATTTTTTCCAAAAACTATAATTTTTCATACTAGTGATACTATTAAAACAGAGTCAATCAAATGATTATAATAAAAAGGATAAGTTGTTATTTGAAGGAAATATAAATAAACAGCACTGTTAAAATAATTTACTTTGCAAGCGCTCTTTCCCAGTAAATATTAACGCTCTTAAAAGGTATTCTCAATGTGTCATTCATTGATAATTCGTGTTATGTTAGAGAATCAACTGTTCATACTAGCCATGTAGTTGATTAAATATCAGTCTATTGTAATGTTAAAAATACATGATTTTGTCACGAAAATGTTGGCAGTTCTCTTGGCAACATTAAATCAACGTTATTTAAAATATTAAAGTAACGTTATAGGTTCACAAAACGTCTATATCAACTTAAAAAGGTTTTGTAATGTTTAGGAGGTGCATATATTAGTAATACACACGAGACATCGAAAATGTTTTGCAGTTACTAAACATCTCAGAGTAACACTAAGTAAATAAAATAAATTAGTGAACCTGATTTGAATAGAAATAAATAATTGATACATAAGTATGTCATTCACACGTAAAATATACGTTGTACAGAAGTGTCTAGACAAGAGGTCGAACTGTCGTCTTGTGTCTATAGTAATGAAGATTCAGTTAAATAGTTTGTACGAATGAAATAATCTCATTAGCAGGTAGATCACGATTACGGACCACTTCGTGCTCTTTCATGGAAATATTTATTAGTTGCTTATTCATCATTATAACAATATAGCCAGTCGACTGAATTTTCTTTAGTGAAGTGTTGTCATATTTGTATTGGTTCAAATATATTCTATATTATACCATTAATTATGTATCTTGTTTAATAAACACAGTTTATCTTACTATATATACAGGGTGATTTTTTTTGGGCGTCTATTAGAAGAATATTGAGAAAGACAAATGATATCGATCTGAAAATTTGGCTATAGGCCTAACGGGGTAGGATCTATTTAACGAAAATATTTTCAAAACGGTGGCATTTTCGGTTATACCGGAAGTTGACCCCAACTTAATTATTTTAAATGGAATGCCCCCATTTTCATTTTTTTTTTTTTTTAGATTCTGCATTTAATTTAAAAAACATTTCGTCAAGGGTTTCCTATAGCTAAAATTAATATTTCCGGAGATATAATTTTTTTTCCTAAAATTTGGACAGAAAAGTTGTATAACATAAAAATTTGTTTCTCAGTAATAATAATTGACAGCATGTTGATTTTTCTAAGACAAGGTATTGGAGTTCCCCATTACGTAAGAAAATTATCGAAATATCCACTAAAAAGTTTCTAAAATTATTGACATGTCAGCCACACAAAAACAGCAAAATCTTATTTTTTTTAATGGCACCATACCTAACTAAATACACCATTCGATGGAAAAAAAAGTACGCGTCTAACCATGTATCATGTTTCTATACTCAAAATGTATGGTTCTTTAGATATTTGCGAATTTCAAATTTTGTCAATGAAATGAAAAATTGAAAATTGTATAATTTATTAATAATAAAAAATTTATAACGAAACTTTAATTATACTGTTCAATATGTTCTCCATTAATTTTAGAATCCTATTATATCCTGAGTTTGCAGTAGCACTCCGAATTTCATTTAGGTCCAAACCTTCAAATGCTCTTTGAGCTCTATCCAACAGTTCCTCTCGGTTAGTTACCGGGGTTCGATAGACTTCACTCTTTATACCGTCCCACAGGTAAAAATCCATTGGGGTCAAGTCAGAGGACCTGGCAGGCCAAATCCATGGACCTAAACGCTTTATCCACCTGTCATCGAACATTTGATCCAATTCATTACTTACTGGCCTGGAACAATGACTTGGAGTTCCATCCAGTTGGTACCAGCATGAAAAGTATTGATTTACAGGTAAATTGTCTAAAAAGTTGGTTACGACAGTTCTTATAATTTCTAAAATGTTCGTGGTAAATGTGGTAACATAATTTATTGCCCATTAACAAACAAAATACCTTAAAACTAAATTTATACTGAAAATTCTTCGGTCGCATAACATGAGAATTTTGATTACCCCAAAAATGCGAATTTCTGCGATTGAAAATAACTTCTTTTGAAAATTTTGCCTCATCAGTCCAAATAATTTTTTCTAAAAATTGAGGGTCTTCTTGCGTTCGGATTAAAATCATTTCGCAAAATTCTGTTCTTGGCTGTGGATCTTCAGGATAAAGTTCTTGCACAGTAGTAAATTTAAAATTATGGAATTTATGATTCACTAAAATCTTCCGAATGGAACTGTAGGAAATGTCCAAATCCGCTACCGCTGAACGAATCGAATGATTGGGATTTGCATAGAAATAGGCCGAGATGTTAATTTCATTATTTTCATTTGATGTTATAGGTCTGGCTAGTGTTCTTTCTGTACGTCGACTGCCAAATCTAACAAAATCGCTTTGCAAACACTCAAAGCCTACTCTTTAGAAGACGGCACTCTTCGAGATACTCTTCAATTTTCATTAATAACATCGAAAATAACAAATATCTAAAGAACCATACATTTTGGGTATAGCAACATGATACATGGTTAGATGCGCATTTTTTTCTCTATCGAATGGTGCATATAGTTAGGTATAGTGCCATTAAAAAAAAATTAATGTTTGCTGTTTTTGTGTTTTCGACATATGTCAATAGTTTTAGAAACTTTTCAGTGGATATTTCAATAATTTTCTTACATTATGAGTAACTCCAATACCTTTTCTTACCCGCATACCAAAATCAACATGTTATCAATTATTGTTACTGAGATATTAATTTTTATGTTATACAACTTTTCTGTCAAAATTTTAGGAAAAAATTAATATCTCCGGAAATTTTAATTTTAGCTGTAGGAAACCTTTAACGAAATTAAATGCATAATCTAAAAAAAAATTAAAATGGGGGCATTCCATTTAAGATAACAAAGTTGGGGTCAACTTCCGGTATAACCGTAAACGCCATTTTGAAAATATTTTCGTTAAATAGGTCCTACCCTGTTAGGCCTATGGCCAAATTTTAGATCGATATCATTTTTTTTTCTCGATATACTTCTAATAGACGCCCAAAGAAAATCTACCTGTATATTGATACTATGGTACCCATTTAACTTTAACGTCCGATTGGTGCCTACAATTACCAATACAAATTTGACAGAAGAGAAATTTGTAATTTATTTTTATTATTATTTATGGGTATAAGCTGTACAATGCGTCCTAAATTCATAAAGAGTCATTATGATTTCAGTAATCAATATCGATATAAACACGATTAAAGTAGGGTTTTATGGATATTTCGTTACTCTCATTAAAAAAAGTAGTACTCTCTGAAATATGCTCTTTTATGTTTTCGATCAACTTTATTTTCTTCAAAATTATGAGTAATTCTGTTTACTATCAATAATCAATAAATTACTATCACTTCAGTTTTAGTAATCAAAATTATATTTTGTTCATCACTCTCACACCGTCTTGTTTCATAACGTACTTTGTCCCGAAAAAAAAAAAAAAAACTTAAATACAAATACTATCAAGAGATGTAGTCCTATTGTCTCATATTAATCTCTGTTATACTTTCTCCTAAACTTTTAAAATTCATATATTATTGTTAATTCACTAAATCAAAAATTTTTGACATCCACAAATTATCTTGCACCTATTGTTTTCTAGTTATAAACTCTCAATTTTAGTTTTCTTTTGACAGGCATATTTCATATGTCGTCAGAACACGTCGCCAAGACTTACAATACTTTGTTAATAACAATTCTTAACGCTTAGAGGTCCAAGAATAAACATTACATCAATACTGGCTAAAAGAAAGGGAAGACATTTTTTTTGTAACATCTCGAAGCTAACGAGTAGCATTATTATAGAAAAGGCATTCAGAATGATCATAAAACATTTCAAGACTTTTCAATGGCTGACGGGGGAATACAAATGGTTCAAGCCAAACGTTAAAAAATGCACCTCCCAAACATTTATTTGAATATTATAACTCTGAAAAGCAAAAATCCAAAAAAAACTGGGAAAATGCGTTTTTTAAACCTTCTTTTCATGATATAATTTGCGTTAACTAAACATGTTATTTCGAAGGGTAATCATGTAAGCAAACTTTAGTTATTTGAAACGTGTAAAATTGCGACATTTTAGGTAAATTGTAAGCAAAAAAGATGCGATTTTTTCAAATAGTATTTGGATATTATAAATACCGCTCTAATATATTGTGTTTACTGAGTTAGATTTCATTTTTATCCAGTTTATTTAACTTAATAACTTTCAAAATGCATCTCTAGAGATAGAACATCTTGTATATTATTTCTTGATCAAGCTAAATATATTCATAAATATGTTACTTTCTTTTAATCAGTGTTATTAAATTGCTTGATATGATTGATAATTGCCAAATCTGATAAACAATTTTTGTCTTTGATTTCAGAGTTCAAAGCCATGATGATTGGTTAAAATACGTTTCTACCTAATTAAAATTGTAATTAGAAAACAGTGATAATTTTATTTTAAGTTTGTCTTGTCAGTGTGCCAGCAATTCATGCTTTAAGGAGACTATGACCGCTGGTACATTTAATTGTTTTATCTATAAATATATTACTATGTCACGGGGAACAGAATTCTGCAGTATTTTTTAATGCAACTGTTAATCGTCAAAGTGCCAAATATATAAATTACAATCAGTGATGCGTTTTATTTCTGTTAGCATGTGTATAGTGTATGGTGTCGTGTTTGAGTATATACAGAATACATTAACAGCCAGCGCTAATGATAGCCAAAGCATCACACTAAGTACTGTGACATCAAAAATGACATTGGTCAAGAGCGTCATCGAACTGAAAACTTATCGTTTTTAAGTGTTAAAATATGACAAGCAGTTCTGTTGAAGTTTTCTTTATTTTTCTTCCCTGGAATACCCAAGGGAAATATTCTACCACAGAGCACAAACTTACATAACCAAAGCCTATTATCGAATGATGTACTAGTTCATAAAATTTGGGAATATAGACAGACTTAGCAGTAATACCCTAGGATTTTTATGCAGCTGTTACTAATTGTGTGACTGTGTGACCCATAAAAAAGATGAGCGTTGACCAAAATAATTTTTGATATGAGGTAGTTTGTTGTTTAAATACACAGCCAAACTTTAGAAAGTGATATGCTGCTTAATTCTAAGATAAAAGCGTATAAGAATGTCAAACTTCTGTATTTTTAATATACAGGGTTGTACGTGGCTGCCTTTCGACTGCGTTCAGCAGAGCACTGTCTTACCTTAGATGGTAAGCTTCCACTTTTTCAGATAACTGTTTTGTTCTCGAAAGAACGCTTTTATGATGATTGCTGTTTATACGAATCAAACTATGGTTATTTGAACAATATATTCAGCTTCGAATTACAAACAATTGTAGCTTGATGCTTGTTGACATAATACAGAATTATTTTTTATTATTGACAGTTCTTTAAATTAGCTGACTATGTTTTTTTTACAAAATAAATAAAGTAGTTGCTATATTAAACATTAACAAATAAACTTTTGAACATAAGTTGAACATAAGGCGCCCACCTTAAAGGATATAGCCCTTTAATAACGAAGCACTACATTGCCACTTCAAAAGGTAAAACACAAATCTTTGAAATGGGTCGTTTGTATATTCCTTTGGTGGTTTTAATCGTCACTACACGAGTGATTCCGTCACTTCCAGGATGCAACTCCAGTATCCTACCCAAATTCCATTTAAGGGGGGGTAAGTTGCTTTCCTTAATGATTACTAAGATTCCTGGCTTTAATAATTCCACATGATGGGTTTTCCACTTCTGACGTACTTGAAGTTCACTTATGTACTCCTTTGACCACCTTGTCCAATAGTTTTGTGTTATTTGTTGAAGTTTTTGGAACCTATTTAGCCTTGTTGTTGGAATATCCATTAGATTTGGATCGGGAATTGCAGTTATAGCTTCGCCGATCAAAAAATGAGCCGGAGTCAACGGTTCAGGATCATTAGGATCTAGTGATAGAGGGCAAAGTGGCCGAGAATTTAGACATGCTTCTACCTGCGTTAACACTGTTATAAATTCTTCGTAACATAAAATAGACTCACCAATAACACGCTTTATATGATATTTGGTGGATTTTACTCCGGCCTCCCAGAGTCCACCAAAATGTGGTGCCTGAGGAGGAATGAAATGCCATGTTACTCCGTAGAGACTTAAATCAGTTGAAATTTGGTTGTTAGTTTTTAGCAAAAAATCGCGCAGTTCGGCATTAGCTCCAACAAAGTTGGTACCATTATCGGAATATAAGTTTAAGCATATGCCCCTGCGAGCCATAAATCGTCTTAATGTCGCTAGAAAGGATTCGGAGGTCAGATCGCCAACCAGCTCTAAGTGTACTGCTTTAGTTGAGAAGCAAACGAACAGACATATGTATGCCTTTGAAGTTTTATAATTTCGTCCCTTTCTATCGCGAATTAGGAAAGGACCAGCGTAATCAACGCCGGAGTTTAAAAAAGGCCGAGCTGGGGTGACACGAGACCTTGGTAGATTTCCCATAATAGCTTGAACATGTTTAGCGTTAAAACGAAAGCAACGAATACATTTATGTACGATCTTTTTTACCAAATTTCGCCCACCTATGAACCAATATCGATCTCTAAGCGAGGCTAGTAAAAGTTGCGGACCTGCGTGTAAAAGTCGCTTGTGTTCATATTCTGCTATTAAATAAGAAAAGTGATGATTGGAAGGTAGAACTGCGGGATGTTTTTTCCAATTGTCAAAATTGGAATGTTTCAATCGTCCTCCAACTCTCAATATACCGTCTACATCCAAAAAGGGAGTTAACGCAAACAACTTGCTTTTGGAATTCACTGACCCAGATTTAATTAAATCGATTAATTCTTGTTGATAGTGAGATTTTTGAATTAATGAAATTAAACGGTTTAATGCATCTTGTATCTCAAGAGGTGATAAGGGACCGAAATTAGTTGTCTTTTTTGAAGCATTGTTTTTGAACCGCAAACAATAAGCAGTAACTCTTGTCAATTTGTTTAAATTAGAATAATTTTCAAAGAAATTTAATTCAATTGAAACCGTACTTATAACCCTCTTATCCTTTTGCATTTCAACCAACACGTCCTTGGGATAATGTTGAAATTCGAGTATTTCATGTTTACTTATTGGCCATAAGCTTGATGATAAAGAGAGCCATGGTGGCCCTTTCCACCATATCCTGCAATCTAATAGTAATTTAGGCTCAATACCACGTGAAAGTAAATCCGCTGGGTTTTCGACTGTGTTTACATAATGCCAGTCGTCAAGCGAAGTTAAGGACTGAATTTGAGAGATTCGATTAGCCACGAATACTTGCCATCGACTACATGAAGATTTTATCCATGAAAGCGTAATTTTAGAGTCGCTCCAATAATAAAATTTGTCAAATTTAAGTTTCATCGATTTTTGTACTTTATTTGCCAACTTAGCTAATAATAAAGCAGCGCAGAGTTCTAACCTGGGAATAGTTATGGTCTTTAAAGGAGCTACTCGTGTCTTAGCGCATAATAGTTTACAACAAACATTTTCCGAGGAATCAGTACTCCTTATGTAAATACAGGCGCCGTATGCTTGCTTAGAACTATCTGCAAACCCATGCAATTCCAATGATTTATAATTGTCGCATACTACGCGTCTAGGAAGTTCTATTTTATCTAGCGTTTGTAACTGATTTCGAAAGGTGATCCATTTGTAGTTCAAATGTAAGGGTATAGCTGAGTCCCATGAAATTTTTTCTTGCCAAATTTGCTGTAATATTATTTTTGGCGTTATAGTACATGGACCTAATATGCCAAGGGGATCAAAAATCTGTGCTATTTCGGACAAGATTGTTCTCTTGGTTATTTTGGCAGATTTAGGCTTCGAGTCTGTGTCAAATGTGAAATTGTCGGTTTCGCAAGACCACATCAGACCCAAAGTTTTTGCATTTTTGTTTTCGCTAAAGTTAAACTTTGTAGGGTCATGTGCGCTCAAATTTTGAATAATTCTTTTGTCATTAGCACGCCATTTACGCAAGTCGAAACCGCCTTGTTTTAAAACACCTTTTACTTGAACGGAAATATTAGCGGCATGTTCGACTTCATTAGCGCCTGTTAATAGATCGTCCATATAAAAATCCGATTTAATAATTTCAGAGATTTCCGGTTTATCCTGTTGACATTCATTAGCTAATTCAAATAGACATCGTATGGCAAGATAACTAGCGGAAGTGGTACCGTAGCTATCTGTTTGTAGTTCATCTGTTTCCAAAGCAATGGATGGACTAGAGCGCCATAATATTCTAAGTAGAGCAGTTTGTTCAGGACGCACTAGTATCTGTCGATACATTTTAGCAATGTCTGCAGTTACTACATATTTGTGAATACAGAAACTCAAAAGAATGCTGAATAGGTCTCTCTGCAATACTGGACCTACCATCTGTAAGTCGTTTAATGATTTCCCAGTAGACGTTGGCGCGGAAGCATTGAAAACGCAACGTAATCGCGTTGTCTCTGAATGTTCCCAAAAAACTCCGTGATGAGGCATATAATAATTAATTTTTGTTTGCTCGGGATTTGATACCTTTTTCATGTGACCTAGTTGTTCGTATTCACTTAGAAAATCCGAATATAGCTGGAAAATTTCAGGATTCTTTTGAAGACGGCGCTCAAGACTGTAGAACTGCTTTTCTGCCTGCTGCTTTGATTCACCGAGAAGTTCAAGAGATTCTTTGAATGGAATCGCTACGACAAACCTACCGTCTTTATTTCGTTTCGTATTTTGAGTAAAGCTTAATTCACAAGACCGTTCTTCACTCGTGAAGATTTTTGACTCATCAACGTTTTCAAGTTCCCAGAATTTAGTTAACTGTGCATCGATGTCCTTACTACTAACAAAATGACACATAGCTTTGTTTGTGTGTGATTTTAATATTGGCGCGCTGAATAATCCCGAAACTATCCATCCAAGTTTTGTTCTTTGTAGATTTGGTTTGTCCCTACCCAATTTTATTTGCCCCACGGTCAGTAAATCCCAAAATATTTGAGCACCAATGAGTACATCAATGTCACCAGCCTGATCGAACGTTGGATCAGCTAGCTGTATGTTATGGGGAATATGTAGGGTGAGTTTGTTAAAAGAAACCGATGGCAAATTATCAGTAATTTTAGATAAAATGAGACAAGATAATGTTGATTGATAATTTTCGAATCGAGATTGTATTTTCAGTTGACAACGGGCTTTTATGTTGGTCAACCTTTGATTCATCCCAGAAATCGTGTACGAGATTTCTGAAGTTGATAGATTTAATTTGTTGCATAAAGAATTCGTTATGAAATTAGACTGTGAGCCGCTGTCAAGCATAGCTCTAGCTTCGTGAATTTTACCGCTGCTATCTAATACCTGTATAATAGCAGTAGGTAAAAGTATTTGGGATGTATAAGAATAATTTGCTTGATTAGATAAAGCCTGCATTGTTTGAGGTAGTATGTCCTCACCATGTTCCACATGGTTGGGAGCATCACTTTCAGACCTTTGGTTAATACAGGATTGATCAAACTTATTTACGTTTATTGGATCTGAATTACCGCGGGAAAAATTTGCATAAAATTCTGGATCATGAAGTAGCGTATGATGTCGTTTGTGGCATTTCTTACATGAACTTGATTTGCAGAATTTCACATTGTGATTTGCCCTCAAGCAATTTTGGCATAAATTCATACGCTTAATTTCCATCCATCGCGACTTAAAAGACAAATTGGAAAATTTTGGACAAGAGTTTATTACATGATTCTCTTTACATAACACACATGAGACATTTTCAGTTGAGAAATGCGAATAATTTTGTCGTGAGTTGCTTCCACGATCGTTTTGAGTCTTACCGTCTGTGTTAGTTGTTAGCAAATTCTCCAAGAGTCTACATTTTTTCTTGAGGAAAATTTCTAAATCATTAAATTTGGGTAAATCTGGCCCTGAACACTTTTCCTCCCATTCTCGCCTAGTTTTTGGATCAAGTTTCGACGTCACTAAATGAATAAGTAATATGTCCCAGTGATCTACAGGTAATTTCAAAACCTGCAGGGCTCTCACATGCTTTGTAAGATTATCAAGCAATGACCGTAAACCTGCAAAGGATTCCTTCGTTACATTAGATAAATTAAAAATAGATTTAACGTGGACATTGATCAGAAAATTTTTGTTTTCAAACCGCTCATGGAGCAACTGCCAAGCCACGTTATAATTTGCGGGTGATACTTCTAATGCACTTATTACCTCTGCAGCTTCGCCTTTTAGTGATAACCTTAAATAGTGAAACCTGTGAAGGTCAGAAATATTTTTATTGTTGTGAATGAGGGAAGTAAAAGTGTCCTTGAAAAATAACCAATTTTGTAAAGAACCGTCGAACGTTCCAAGTTTGAAACGAGGTAAAGTTATGTCTCCTTTTAAATTGTCTGCGACCAACAGCTGAGTATTAGCCACCGACACCGCTTCCTTTCCTGCAACCGTATCTAAAATATACTGTGCTCGAGATAATACCGAATAGTAGGAATCTTCAAAACCTTCTCTAATCTTAACATGTTCTTCAGGCTTTGTTTCAGTGTCAGAAATCTCCAAATTTGTTTGGATATCACTAAATTTGCCTAATAATGATTTAAAGTCCCCTAACCGATTTTTCAACTGATTTAAATCTGTTTGATTTGCTTCGAAATCATCCAAGAAATGTATAAATCGTGTTAACTGGCCTTTAACTACACCACGTTTATGAGTAAGAGATTTTTTGTCAATCTCTCCTGACATTTTGACAGTTTAAATAAGTTTAATCAAATTTAAGACAATTTGGCAATTTAGGAAACTGAGTTAACACAAATAAAGCATAGAGTGGTAAATGATAATGGAAGAAACAGACCTTGACTCCGACTAGATTATTTGATGTTAATTCTTCTATGCCTGCTAACTTCTGTTTGCTGTCTCTATCCTCTAACGTGATAGAGTGATTCTTTATAAAAATGCTTCGAGGTTTTAACTGGAACTTCTACAAATTTGAGGCTTGATTGCTCAAAATGCTCGTCCGGCTGAAGGACCAAGATGTACGTGGCTGCCTTTCGACTGCGTTCAGCAGAGCACTGTCTTACCTTAGATGGTAAGCTTCCACTTTTTCAGATAACTGTTTTGTTCTCGAAAGAACGCTTTTATGATGATTGCTGTTTATACCAATCAAACTATGGTTATTTGAACAATATATTCAGCTTCGAATTACAAACAATTGTAGCTTGATGCTTGTTGACATAATACAGAATTATTTTTTATTATTGACAGTTCTTTAAATTAGCTGACTATGTTTTTTTTACAAAATAAATAAAGTAGTTGCTATATTAAACATTAACAAATAAACTTTTGAACATAAGTTGAACAAGGGTGTTTTACTTAATACAAAAAATTCGTTTTTTCCAAAGTCTTCCAAACGCTGACGGATATTGTTTCTCCGAAATAATATTTTGTTAATTTCCACCAGTGACGTGCACTGGGGAAACTTTAATAATCATACATTTTTTAATTACCCGTCACTCGCTCTTTATCTACTCTTTATCTACGCTCTTTATGCTACGTCGCGTGCGGACTCTAATCAAGATTTGAGTAATGTTTGAATATATGGTTAATTAATATCTTGTCTACACAGTAAATCTAAATTGTACCCAGGATGCTGTGAATGTAGTAGAACGCCCTAAAAATGTTCTTCGATAGCAAATTAGAAAATGCAGTAAACTTGGCTAGTTTCTGTATGTAAAAGACGTAAAAACACATTTAAAAAGAATTTTAAGCGTAAATGTTGAAAAGTAAACTTATTGTAAATCTACTATGAATATTGAAAATTGCAATGCAGTGCTGAGCCGATTTTTTCCAGGAAAATGCAAAAAATCACAAAGGCGTGGATTCCTCCTTTATTCAGGCATGGATTCCTCCACAGCCCCGCGCTTTGAGGAGCGGAATTCGAAGCCTTCGAAGCCTAGAATGTTCACTATGTTCAGCTTTTCTCACATTTGAATTGCCCTATTTCAATTTGAAAAGAAATATTTATTCATGCAAAAATTCTTTCAAAAAGTGGGGTCACTGCAATGTGGAATGGAGGTTCTTCCCATATGAGAGGTTATAATGCTGTTAATACTTTAGTAACTTCGGGAATGCATAGGTTATAACCCACATACGTCTTTGGAAACATAATCTAAGGTGATTCTGACGAGTAATAATATCACGGACTAGGAGGTTTTAAGCTAATCACAAGTGAACCGAAATTTTCATTATAATACATTATTGTCAGTCCTAGAATACTCTTACTCAAGTCAAAAATTTACAAATATATCTTCTCGGGCATTACGAATACTTAGCGAAGTCTGTTGTCACGAACCTCTATACTGTAGTTTGAAGTTTGAAATTCACACTCTCGAAACGTGTTCCTTTAGCCATGTGTGGTTAGGTAAACCTCGAAGTTGTTTTATATACATTTTATTATTAGGCGAATTTCAACATTCTTTATTTCATGTGGAAGTATTGCATTTTAAAGAATCAATAAATACAGAATATTGGTGAACTCGAGTATCTAATTTGACTACTTAATTTAAGTTCCACGACCCTCGTTTGATTCTGTGATGCAGGCGGCGGCGAAACAATGTCTGCGGTTCTTGACAGAGTTCCACAGGGTTGTATCTGTTTCAGAGAGTATGAAAATAGTGCCTACTTAGGTAGGCCAAAGTGCATCATGGTACTCCTAGAAGCGACGCGGCGCAGAGCAGTTAGTAGCAATCTACGGTAAGTAAATATTTTCTTTTTCTCATCGTTAACAACTACAAATTGCAACGTACCCACCTGAGTGAACAGATTCGCTCACCATAAAGGAGGCACTTCTAGTGCAAGGGCGCAAGTTGAAGGTAATATAAAAACTATTGGAAATCAAAATACTTGTATTGATCATATTTTTATAAAATCTAGGCGCAATACAAGTGATTTACTAATTAAACCCTTAATAATAAATTCTAATATTACGGATCACTGCTCGGTACTTCTTCAAATAATACTAGAGATAGACGTCAAAGGAAAACTCACCGAAAACACGACTTTTGTTAGGTTAACCGATTATAAAAAGTTGGAAAACTTTTTCAGTTCAGTCTCCTGGGATTCTGTATATGCAGAAAGTGAAATAGACTCTGCAACAAATAAATTTATTAATATTATTACAAATGCAATAAACGACTGTACTATACTTAAAAGATCTACTAGAAAAAATACTAGGTAACGCCCTGGATAACAAACGCACTTCTAAAATCAGTAAATAAAAAAACTCCATGTTTAAAAAACTACAAAAAAATCCAGAAAACACTACGCTAAAAAATGATTATAAAAACTACAACAAAAAATTACACTCGTTAATTCGCAAAACTAAATATCAGTACTATAAAAACAAAATAAAAGAGAGCGAAAATGATTCGAAAAATCTTTGGAGGTAGTACAGAATTTAACAAAAAGTAATTCCAAATCAACTCTTATAGAATCAATAAAAACAACAAATGAGAATGTACTATCCGATCCCAAACAAATATCGGATAAATTTGTTGAAATCTCTACAGAAACGGGACATAATTTAGCTAAGAAGATAAAAAAAAGACCCAAATTTTACTCCCCTCAGATACTTGACTCCCCACTGCACTATTTTTTGAACCCGACAGATAAAAATGAAATACATAATTTGATTACTAACTTAAAAAATAATAAAGCTACAGGCTAGATAACATTAAAGCAGAGGTACTAAAATGTATTTCTCAATATATCACTGAACCAATTGTATTCATAATAAACAAATGTATGGAAATAGGATTGTGGCCCTCGGCCTTTAAAAAATCAGTCATCATTCCAATTCACAAAGTGGCGACAAATCTCTAGTGAATAATTAAGACCGATTTCTTTAATAACAAACCTGGCCAAAATTTTTGAAAAGGTATTAAAAGTAAGATTAAATTCATATCTCAATAAATACCAACTAGTCTCTGAAAACAATACGGATTCAAGGAAGGTATATCAACAGAAGATGCAATAGTGGACTTAACAACAAATATCTATTTAGCTTTAGATGAAGGCAAACCATGTTTATGTACCTTCATTGATCTCAGTAAAGCATTCGATACGGTTAGTCATGATTTGCCTTTAGAAACACTCGAGGACATTGGTGTTAGGAGGAAATTGCCTTAAAATATTTAAAAGTTATATAAATGTAGACTACAGTCTGTAAGAGCAAATAATGTACTAAGTAACTCGCTAATTGTAGAGTACGGAGTACCGCAAGGTACAGTACTAGGTCCCTTACTTTTCTCCATCTATGTAAACGGTCTATTCCAGCTGGGAAATGTAGGTAATATAATCAGTTTTGCGGATGATACAGCCATTTTTTATAAAGCCGATACATGGAACGAACTAAAAAATAATGTTGAAACCAGATCTAACTATCCTAAAGAATTGGTTCGACCAGAAACTGTTAACACTAAACTTCGAAAAAACCTTTTACTTACCTTTTAGCTGCACAAAAAAAAATGTTCCCACTTTCAATGAAATAAATATTCATACACACGGCAATCAACATACTGTCTTAGCTAAAACAGAAATAAAATACCTGGGTATCATGATAGACCAACACTTAAAATGGAACCGCATATAGACTATAGAATAAAAAAATTACAATTTATTTTACACAAATTTAAATATCTGCAAAACATATTAAATGTTCAACAAATGAAAATTTTATATCATGCATTAGTAGAAACTCACCTAAGATACGGCATACTGGGGTGGGGCGGAGTAGTAAAAACCCATTTAACAGCACTTAGAACTAATTACAGAAGAGATTCCTGAAAATAATGCTATCTAAGAATCACAGGTACTCCACAGAAATTCTTTATTTAAGAAGCCAAAGTATTTGATATACGTCAAATCTTTTACTTTTACGCATGCGTAAAACAACATTTGCGTAATAATGGAAATACACAACCATCATATAGGTATGATACAAGACAGAAAAACAACTGTGCGTATCCATAAATGCTAAAACCATTGCCAGAGATCGTACAAATTTCTAGCACCTAGATTATACAATTCCATTCCAGTGAACATAAAAAATATATTATCAATATATTCATTTAAAAGAAAATTAAAACTGTATGTTCTTGGAGAAAACAGAAAAATTTTTGCGGACCTTATCGACTTAAAAAATAATAATTAGTACTTACCTTACAATTAAATAATAAATTGCCCTGTATAAACAGTCTCTCCTTATCCACTAGGTATCTTTTGATACCTCTTGATATTGTTGTTATTGTTATTAGATTTTAAGTATTATTGTCTCTATAGTGATTTTATATTGTGTAATAGGATAGTTATATACTTTAAAATTGTATTATATTGTTCTCGAAAAAGGTGTGCTACACTTATCGAGCTTTTGTTTATTTACTTCTTTAGTTTAATTGCTGGTTACAGAATTAATACTTTATACATTTTTGTACTAGTGATATATGTAAATAAACGTTATTATTATTATTGACGTGTCCTTCAGACGCGTAGCGAAGATGATTCACACTAGCAACACTCACTATATAGTTGAATTGATTGTTCTCAATTGGTCTAAAAATACTCTGTATTATAATTTTTGCCCCCTTTAAATACGGCTCAAAAAGGTCTCATTCCCCTTATAATAATTCTTTTCTAAACAATTAGGAAATGATAACGCCAGAAAGGCAATTTCCCAGTTAAGCAAAAATTTGACATGAGAGGAATATCAGAAATCGCACAAAGATCGGACTTGCAGATTTCAAAATACAGAGAAACAAACAGTATTTTGTTGTATTTTTTAGTATTTACTTTTAAAAGTAGGTACACTTAAAAATTTTCTTCTGTAAGCAATTGTCGCCTAGGTCCGTTTATTTTATTTACAATGAAAGATAACCGTGAAGTAGTTGCACAAGCACTAGAAACTTGAACAAGTTCATTGGAACACTACTTAGTACTCGACTTATGGCCTTTATAATTAATAGTAAATTATAGCTAGTATAACTTTACTCAACAAATATCACGCTTAAACCAATTCGACCAATTTAGTTATCTAAAATTCTATTTCGGTTCGATAAACCGTGCCTAGTAGGAGTACCTTATAAATCTATCAATTTCATAGATTTCAATGGCATCCAGTTGTCTATTATTTGTTAAATTTCTACCATACTGTAGAGGGCAGACATTTGCAGGAGTGCTTCAATTGAAGAAGAATTCTTGAAGATATTTCAATATAACTTCAGTGGCCATAATCGCTTAAGGCGTATAGAAAATATCTGAACCAATAGGCGGGTTCGGTCATAAAAGAAAAAAACATTTTTCTTGGCAGATGTGAAGTTAAATAGTCAACAAAACACGTATGTGCAAAAAAAATTAGAAAAAAAAATTGCAGCGCCTGCAATTGCCAAATTAAAGTTCGGTGATAATGGTGGACCCCATAACGGAATTGACGTCAGTGGCCTCTGATATAAGCTCCGGCTCCACCCTACGCGCACGTATCCCGCATAGTGCAAGCAGCGAATCACTATAATATTTAAGATTTGTGACATTTATCGGTGGTGTTTTTAAAGTTCTAGTCGCACAATGCAACCGGGGTACCAGAAAGCCGATTTCCGAAACACACCACATTGAAATGTGCAGATGGTATTTGATTTTTTGACAAGCAATGCGAACTTAAATCAAGCTCAAAGCAATGGCGCTAAATACTGTAAGTACCAAACTTGTGGCATATTTTTTATTTGTATTGTATTTGTATTTATTATTTAGTGAAGTTTCGGTAAAGTTTAAACAAACTAACATTTGAATACGTATATAAAACAGGCAATCTGCTAGACAAGTAACTTTTCACCGTTTGTCTGTAAACTATTTTGTTTCCTGGCAATAAATGATTATTTTATATTTATTTATTTATTTATATCTATTAGAATGGAAATAGGCAGAGGTATAAGCAACTGACAAATATACGTCGACGCTTTCATGCTCCGACGTTTAAGAATTATAATTAATATGTATTTATATAAGTTTACCGTGTATTTACTAGATATAAAAATGCCGCATGTACAAAGCAGATTTAATGGAACCGCCGGCGTCGCAGGGACATCAATGGGAATTTTTTATGTGACAAGTAAATATGAGGTAAACTATACCGATTTGTGTATATTAAAAACTACTTAATAAAATTTTGAAGATAAACTTATATGAAAAGCATTAATTGCTAACAGTAGGTATATTATATATTATATGTATAGTGTGAGCTTCCAAAGACCTTTGAATAATTGCAAATAAATTTACACTACGTATCTACCCACGTTTTACAGATCAGGAAGAGAAGATTATGGAGACCGCTCAGCGCTGTCGGGTCACTGACGTCACCGCAGTAGCCTCACGCATAGGTACGTTTCTAGCCTCGCGGCGACGGGAAGATTTTCAAGTATCAATAAAACCTTTATTTTTGGACATTTAATTTTTAAATTTTATATGGTTGTTTTTTTCCATTGGTTCTATCGATTTAAGCAAAAATTGAAAATTACCGAACCCGCCTATTTCAAACTAGGTACCTTAAATCTTTTACAATAAATTCACAGATACTGAGTAAACATAGGACTGTTTAACTTTTAAATACAAATTACTTATATAAAACAAAATATTTCAAGTAACAAGTAACAAACATCGCCTTAATTTTATTAAAATATGTTATATATTATACATATAGTAATTTATAGATATCGAGCTGTATCTGGGTTAAGATGATAAATTTCCCTCCAGAGTGCAATTCTTTCGGCTTCTGGATTAACACCCAGAGTGAGTTCTTTTCCTATATCTAGGAAATTAATGGAACCGTCTTTAACTGGTTCCCATGTAACTCCCAATTCTTTTTTGTCTGGTGTTGGATTTCCGTACTTCGCGAAGTTTGTCCATAGTTTTACGAATCTTCTGACTGATATGTCTTCCAGGCTACCAGGTTTGAATTCAGGAGTAAAGTCACCTTTAAATAGATATCCCAAATCGTCGCAATGACAGGCTCCTGCAACATTGACGGTATGAATTATTATTTGAAATGAGTAAACTACTCACTAGAATGCTTTTCATCAGTTTTTCAAAAAATGTTAAGGGTGATTGAAGTACATTTTAAAGGTTTACTACGACTTTGAAAATGAGTACAAAAATAAGTCCATTTCGCATTTTTGAATTTCTTCTTATGAATAATCGTATTCTATTTATGACTGTACCAAAGTAGAAAAACATACACAAAAATGTTCCAAATTAAATAACTATTATTTACATTGTGTCTCTCAGATTTCCTGCAGATTTTTTGATATTTCAGTATTTCTTTAAATGTTATTAAGTGATTTTTAATAAGACAATTACAAAACGAAGTCGTAAGGGGCTATTTAGTTACTAATGTTACACTGAAATTTGTCAAATATGGAGTGTAATTGTCATGTCTTATATAGAAAACTTTAAGTTATACTTATAGTTATAATTATAACTATAAGTTGTTTTATAACAACACTGCTATGAAATGGATTAAAGTTACAGTCGGGCGCTGCGGACTACAAATTTTTATTCGAGTAGTAAAAATAAAAAGAATTTTAATCTCTGAAATGTACAGAGACATATTTGTAAATGAGAGTGTATTATTTGACGGAATAAAACTGAGGCTGAGTAAGCTTTTGACATTTATGTACAGTGAAATTAAGTTATTAAGTTACCTGGATGATCGCTCAATTTTCCTAAATTTTTAGCTATGTTCAAACCTGCATCAAGAGACATTCTGTATAAGTAAATCGGTTTTTTAGCAGTCTCTAGGTGTTTCTTTACAGATGCCATAATTCCTACCACCATTCCAGCGTCTGTGGCTAGCTGGAACAAAAAAATTAATATGAATATCTATGTTACGCGCCAAAACTATTTTTTTTTGCCTTCTGTAGAAAGTTCATATTGATGGGTACTTTTTTAAGACCCTGAATGTTGCTTATAGAGAAAATGCTTTCTTATCAATGCATTAGTTATTGAATTTTGAACAACTTTCAAGACGTCTATCTAGATAGAGCGGATATTCATTTGTCAACCTGTCTATCTGTCCGTACGTCCGTCCTGTTTTTTGACGGCTTTATAGAAAGCTTTGAGAAATAACTAAGAAGAACGGAAACTCCAATCTTACTGAAATTTGGTCACCAACATGGATTTATGAGAAGTAGGATGACAACCACGAATCTGTTGTATATCAAGCACAACATTTCAGAGGTTGTCGATTATCAAGTTCAGGTAGAAGTAATATATACCTACTGCTTTTTCAAGGGTGTTTGAGCGATTAGAAGGTCATGGAATATTGTTAACTAAGCTAGATGCTGAAGGTTTGTCACTTAATTCACTCGCTGTTCAAGCCATACCTTGTAACAGACCACAATTTGTTGAACATAACAGAAGGCTATATTGCGATTTCACAAGGCTACTGACCCATGTTATTAAATATCTATGTAAATGACATAACATATAATTTCAACACAAGACGTTTGCCATATGAAGACGACATAAGAATTTACTGCTCAATTTCCAACAACTTTAATAGAGAACTAGAGAAAGAACTTTAAGAAACGACAACCGAATTAGATATACAAGCAGAAAACCTAAGCAACGATATTCAACAGTCAATTTGGATGAACACTAAACCGCTTCAAAGAAAAGTGGCCGGAGATAACTATCCAGCTGAAATAAGAGAAGTGATAACCGAGAAAAGAAAGATTAGAAGACAGTGGCAACAAAGCTGAACACCTACCAATAAAAACAGAGTGAACAGCATCACACAAACTCAACAAACTATGAAGAGAAATAAAGAAAATAAAAAATCAATCAAATTCTTATCTTAAGGGACTGGCCTGTGAGAACGACTCAGACTATTCATTGTGGAAAGCCACCAGGAGAATTAAAGGCCAATACGTCAAAACCCTCCTTTAAGAATAACAAACGAATAGTGGGCTAGATGTAATCAAGAAAAATTATTACTGTTTGCTGAGCATTTGGAGAAAACATTTATACCTAATGACATAGAGACAGCAGAAAGTTTACCCAGAATAACAAAGCAATACTCCAGAGAAAAAGGGTATGTAACACCAAAAGATGTACTAGAAGAGATTAAAACAAACAAATATAAAAACCGCTGCCTAAGGAATCACTACTTCCACATCCAGATTCTTCATCCAAGTCACTTTAAAGGAAACATCTTGACTATATTTGCATTCTAGTATGTGGAAATTATTGGTCATAGAATTTTAATATTTGGGGTAGATGTCAGAAAAGTTTGAGGAGTTGGTTTCTATCATATACGTTAAAAATTAAGTTTCTAGTTTACCCTACTTATTTTCCACTATTCACAACTTACCACCTCCCTCCCCTTCAATGCAGTCATCTCAATCAGATGTCACTACAATACATACGTGTATTAAATTTCAAGTGAATATCTCAATTTTATATTATCAATCCCATTAATAATGAAGCGGAGGTGATGGAGTTTGAAAAATATTAGAAAGAAATCTGAGGCCTTGGTTTCTAGTATATACACCGAATCCCAAATTTCTGTACTCTTACCAGCTTGATTTACTTATTTACCCCTAGTCCTTCTGTTAACCCCAACCCTTCTACGGAATCATCCCAAAATATAATCTAGTTCCAGATGTCGTTATAATACATACGTCTAACAAATTACAAGTGAATATCTCAATTTTATTTTATCAACCCCTCTAATAATGTAGTAAGGGTAGTGGAAGGGTTGAAAAATATTATTAAAAAATCTGAGGCCTTAGCTTCTAGGACATACACCGAATTTCAAGTTGCAGTACTTTTACCATCTTGCTTTACTTATTTTTCCCTATTTATCTCTACTTACCCCCACTCCTTCAACGCAATCATGTCAAAATATAATCTAGTTTTAGATATAGTTATAATACATAAATGTACCAAATTTCAAGTAAAAATTTAAATTTAATTTAACAACTCTTTTAATAAGAGAGTGGGGGTGGTGGGGAAATGGAAAATACTGATAAAAAACCTGAGAGCTTCGCTTCTAGTATATACACCAAATCCCAAATTTCTGTACTTTTACCAGCTTGCTTTACTTATTTTCCCCTATTTAACCCCCAACCCTTCAACGGAATCATCTCAAAATATAATCTAGTTCCAGATGTTGTTATAATACATATGTGTACTAAATTTCATGTGAATATCTCAATTTCATTTTATCAACCCCTTGAATAATGGAGTAGCGGTGGTGGGAGGCTGAAATATATTATTAAAAAATCTGAGGCCTTGGCTTCTAGTACATACACCGAATTTCAAGTTTCTGTACTCATACCATCTTGCTTTACTTATTTCCCCCTATCTACCCCTAAATAACCCCCAACCCTTCAACGGAATCATCTCAAAGTATAATCTAGTTCCAGATGTCGCTACAATTCATACGTGTACCAAATTTGAAATGAATATCTCAATTTTATTTTACCAACCCTTTTAATAATGAAGTAGGGGTGGTGGGGGTTGAAAAATATTATAAATAATCTGAGACCTTGGCTTCTAGTACATACACCGAATTTCAAGTTTCTGTAGTCTTACCAGCTTGCTTTACTTATTTTCCCCTATTTACCCCTATTTAACCCCCAACCCTTCAACAGAATCATCTCAAAATATAATCTAGTTTCAGATGTCGTTATAATACATACGTGTACCAAATTTCAAATGAATATCTCAATTTTATTGTATCAACCCTTTTCATATTGGAGTAGGAGTGGTGGGGGTTGAAAAATATTATAAAAAAAATCTTGACGCTTTGGCTTCTAGTACATACACCGAATTTCAAGTTTCTGTACTCTTACCAACTTGTTTTACTTATATTCCCCTATTTACCCCAAATTAACCCCCAACCCTTCAACGGAATCATCTCAAAATATAATCTAATTCCAGACGTCGTTATAATACATACGTGTACGAAATTTCAAATGAATATCTCAACTTTATTTTATTAACCCCATTAATGAGGTAGGGGTGGTGGGGGGTTGAAAAATATGAAAAAATATGAGGCCTTAACTTCTAGTACATACACCGAATTTCAAGTTTCTGTACTCTTACAAGCTTGTTTTATTTATTTTCCCCTATTTACCCCTATTTAACCCCCAACCCTTCACCGGATATCCTCAAAAAACAATCCAGTTCCAGATCTCTCATTTCAAGTCAATATCTTAAACCGTTCCGGAGAAAACGTGCGGACAAAAAAAGTTACAGACAGACAGACAGACAGACAAACAGACAGACAGACCGACAGACAGAAATTTTTTTTTTTTTCGCTCAAATGTAAAATCTCGACGTTTCGTGACATTCTAAACCTATTTCACGAATAAAAATTTTTGAAATTTTTTTTGCGATTACTATACTTCCAATCCACTACATGGATGTGGAAGTAAAAAGACGCCAGGATATAATCTGATAACTACCGAAATACCTAAAGAATTGCCAAGAAAAGCACTAGTAAAATTAGCAAACCTCATCAATGCATTGTACAGACTGAAATATCAGAGGTTATTATGATCCTCAAACTTGGAAAAGCAGTTAATGAAGTTTCCTCATATAGACCGATTTTACAGCTGCCAGTGATATCAAAGCTGTATGAGAAACTACTTTGGAAATGAGTTCAACCTATCATTGAGAAGAACATAATCCCGATACACCAGTTTGAATTCAGAGAAAAGCATACAAGTTATAGATCAAGTTCATAGGCTCACAGATCACCTAGAGAAAGCACTCGAGGAGAACATGATATGTTCATCAGGATTCCTGGATGCTGCTCAGGCTTTCGATAAAGTCTGGCACCAGAGATTGGAACACAAACTAGAACAACTTTTACCCAAACAACACAGTCTCATACTAAAATCATATACAGGGTGCAATTAGTTGCTTGTCATTAAAAAAAAATTGTGGTACGGAACGACAAGACAAACAAAAAAACCTAATATAACATGGGGTCTAAAGCTCTTAGTTTTGGAGAAAAAAAAACAAAAATTTCGCAAATTTTCAATAACATTTTTTGAGAACTGCTGGAATATTGAGGTAGTTTTAGATCGTCCGCGTGTCTTTGCCAATATTAGTGTAGGTAGCTATAATGTCGGCGGTCTTTAGCGATGCGGTAAAGATGAAATGACGTTTTCCGAGTGTTTAGTAGATCTGTTCTGAAGAAAACTATACTCTAACTCTCCCTTGTGCAATATTTTAGTTACTGTGGGTGTTTCGTTATGTACACACGTCCAATCCTCCGTTCATTGTTTTTGTTATTTTTGAATTTCGGGACCCTGTGTATTTATAGTTTAGATTTATATTATTGACTTACCGTTCAAGTCGTTAAATTCTTGATTACGTACAGACACAACTTGCTTGTTAGTTCTTTTGTATTCTTTTTTGGATTTTGGACCAAGTTTTCTTTTATTTTTCTTTATTGACAACGTTATCTGATAGTTCAGTGTTTAGTGTTGAACGGAGTGAGTATGTCCTTAATTCGACGTACCGAACTGTGTATTGATGCAGATGCAGAGATTTCGAATAATTTAGGTAGGTGGTAAGCTTTTAATCCAGGACACTCATTTAGGTTACAAATGTTAATAAATCACATTTAAATTTTCTAAATTATAAACATTAATCCAATCCATTTTGTTCCAAATTAAAAAACAGACGTGCAAAGAAATGCTCTGTTTAAGCGTCCATGGCCATTATTTGCTTGCAGTTGTGCAGGAAGAGATAACGAGTTATTTACCTCTTTATAATAATTGCCTGAGTTCGGTTGAGGCGGCCCATCAAAGACAATCGATGACCCAATCCCTTTGCTTTGACACCGCAGACCGCCGCGTGTGCCGGCAGGGACTTTGCACTTTTTATGACAATTTAAAAGTTGTATAATTGGGAACTACAAATCCATTGACCAAGAAAAGCAGTGGTTCTCAATTGTTTTCTACCTTAATATTAAAAATGCTGACCTAGGTCAGTTTTTTCAAAGTGCCCCTAGAGGGAAAAGTCATAAAGGTTTTTTGTTTGTCTAGTCGGTCTCCATTATCAGTTTTTTTAAAGACATGAAGCTGATTACACCCTGTATTAGTGAAAAAATGTTTAGAATCAAGTGTGAGGAACAAAACTCTGAACTGAGGCCAATAAGTGCTGGTCTACCACAGGGCAGTTTTTTGGGTCCACCGCTGTATTTATTATAATACAATTGGTATCCCAGAGTAACGGAACAAACTACAATTGGCAGTTGGTAAATTGAACAAGAAGCTAACGAAAATCTCCAAGAAACTGAATTGAGTTAATGTATCTACAATACCCTGGAGCATTAAACTTAACTAAAGCAAATCAGTGCGCATTAACTTCACACCTATGAATAGATAACAATCACTCTCAACAATCATACAATCCCATATGCAAACACGGCTGTCTAGGTGTGAACTTGGATGCTAAGCTAAAATGAAAGGAACACATGAAGAGAAAAGATGAAATGCATCTTAAATACAGAAAGACATACTGGCTGCTAGGAAAAAATTCTGAGCTCTCTGCTCATAACAAATCAATCCTATACAAACAAGTTTTAAAATCTGTGTGTACATACGGCAAGGAACATTCAACGTTTTCAAAATAAAGTGTTAAGGGAGTGGTCAATGCTCCTTGGTAAGCACGAAATCGCGACCTACATAGAGACGTGGGTATGGATGTGGAAATGGTTGCAGACTGAGTCAGAAGATTTGGACAGAGGCATTACGAGTGACTTCGAAATCACGTTAATACCGAATCATTCAAGCTGCTTAATCAACGGGAGATAAGAAGAAAGCTTAAAAGGCCTTTGAGTTAATCTAGTGGTGCAAAAGCAGAGCATTGTGAGAGTGTGAAGTGCATTTTAATAAAACAATCTGAGGACACCTCAGTACAGATCTTAGTAGTTATTAAGATATTATCATAAAAGTGTTCTTAGTTAATCTTGCTATTTAGATAAGTTGTAGTTGTGCATTTAAATAAACAAAAGAAAAACATCCAACATTGGTTTTAACTTGGTCACCTTGATAGCCAGAAAACTGGTGTACAATAAATCCTCTGTCACTTAAGGGTAAAAAATGTAATGTTATGTCCGGCTCTCGGAAACAGAATCCGATTATATTTTCTTATAGTTTTGACAATACTTGTTTGCAACGTCCAAGTTCATTTAAAAGTATAAGATCCCCGTTTGTCCCTTAATTAAATTTCAAAAATCAGATTTATCAGATTGTCAGTAATTGCAATAAGAACATGGGGTTCATCACAAGCAATTTAAAACGGTTTCTCCTACGAGGTGTAGTAATATCTCTTTATTATTATTCGTTAGACTCTCGTCCAGGGTATAAGATATCGCAATTCGTCCCAAATTCATTCGCATAGTTGGTGCTATCATCGATTTTGGGGGCAATAATTCATTATTTCATTTTCCAGTAACATAACAGAACATCTTCAATTTTGCATAATTAACGTAAGGCTTTACTTCTATCGCTTCTGGTGTATAAAACTACTGAGTTTTTCATGCTTCTGGGTTATGTACATTACTAAAATATAGGTTTTTCAAATATCGGTGCGAAATTTTACAAAATGTTTGACGAAGGCAAATAAATCAGTTACTTAAAATTCTATGCATGTAGATACGAATTTGTTATTTTATTTATAGTTGAGTATTCTTTTTATTAGGTACGTCTTTCAAGTATGAATTTAGAAGGAATAGATGATTGCTATGAAACTTCTTAACATATTTGTTTAAATTGAAAATATCACTAGACTTATGTTTGTACTTGCTACACTTTTATTTAGTCAAATTATAATAAAGAATTCCTGAAACCTATATTGTATGTTAGACATATAGTTATATAACTATTATAATAGTCCAGTCGATAAAGTAAAAAATACATTGGAAGCTTCCAAAAAATGTTGTCTGAGATTTTCCTTCCGTAACTGTTAGGGGAGGATTAAACATCACAAAAGTACAGAAATAAGTTTTGGAAGTGCCGCGCAACCCGCCAAAAAAACCACCCCTACAGAGAAAAAAACATTATTTTACTAATAACTCGTTAACCGTTGAAGATATGAAAAAATTGCTCATCATAAAAAAGAAAGATTGACTAATTTCCTAAAAAAAAGTCCTCTTGTAATGTTCTTGTATATGCGACGGTTTTTAAGAAAATCGATATTAACAAAAATTGCAAAATTTATATTTTTAATGCGCTCGAATTTTCGATTATTTGAATTTTTTTGCATGCGGCCTATAAAAAAAATGTAATTGCTCGAAAACGAAACAAGCTAGGAAGAAAAATGAAAATGGGTTTTAAAGGGGATATAAAATAATCTCTTGTGTTGCCATTTTTGAGGGCTATTGATATTTTTTTGTGTATAGAAATAACAGTATAATATAGGTAGTTCTCTCTTGATTTCTTGTGGATCTAATTATTCACAGGACCATAAAAAGTAACTCACTATAACATAAGTTATAAATGCATTATCTTTAAGTTCAAGGTAGTACTTCAATGCAGAAAAAGTTAAGAATAAAAATATTCACATTTACAAATTTAGCAGCATGCTAAAGTTAGCCAAAAAAAATCCAAAAGAGGCTGCACATTCAATTTTTTGATGATATCCTTTTAACACAATTTTTTTAACTATTAAATAATGAGAAACAATGGTTATATGACATATAAACACAAAAAAATGAGCCAAATTTTCAAGAGGTTTGGGTTTTCTTTATTGTTAGGAAACAATACAAAATTGGTCAAAATTTAGCTAACTTCAACATGTTGGTAAATTTGTAAATGTGAATATTTTCAGTCCTAACTGTTTCTGCATTGGAGTACTACCTTGAACTAAAAAATAATGCATTTATAACTTATATGAAAGTCGGTTATTTTTTATGGGCCTGTGAATAGTTAAAAGTACAAACAATCAAGAGGTAACTATATTTTACTGTTTTTTTTTTGTATATACTAACATATATTAATGGCCATCAAAAATGGAAACATAAAATAGTACTTTGTATCCTTTTTTAAACCCATTTTGATTTTCTTCCTAGCAAAAATTACAAAAATTCGTGTACATTAAAAACACAAATTTCGCAATTGTTTTCAATATCGATTTTCTCGAAAACCATGACATATGCAAGAGAATTACAGGAGGATTTTTTTAGGCAATTAGTCAGGCTTTCTTTTTTATGATAAGCAATTTTTTATATCTACAACGGTTAACAAGTTATCAGTAAAATAAGGCTTTTTTCACCGAAAGGGTGGTTTGTTTGGGGGGCTGTGCGGCACCCCCAGAACTGGTTTTTGTGGTTTTGTGATGTATCCTACCACTAACAGTTACTAAAGGAAAATCTCAGGTAATATTTTTTGTTATGGAAATCTTTATAATTATTGGACTATAATAAAAATAAAAGCAAACCACTTACAGATCAATAAATCAAAATTATTGGATCCTAGTACTCGTAGGTGCATCAATTATACAATATAAAAATGTATTCAATAACGTCTAAAACCTGCCACTGCCGCGCGTCGCCAAGTAAATTTTTTTAATTGTTATGCGACTGCATGTTGTTGGTACACAAATACCAAATCTAAAGATTCTTATGCACTAATTATCTGTTATTATAAAAAGCTTATAAAGCATCCACTTTTCTATCTATAACCACATATCCATAACTATTCATAGAAAATTGAAATACATGTATTACTGATTTACCTCTATTACTAACTGAGCGCACCCATCCGGGTCGAGTTGTGATATCTTGGGCTCTAGACGCTCGTGTAAGTTAAAGTTAGCTGAAAGAAAAACCCTACAATATTTGATTTAAATTGATTATAAAATAAAAATGTTATGTCATTCTATTTACGAACATGGACCTGGAGAAAATTGAAACCTTTCTTATGATGCTAAAACCAGAGTAGTATTGACAAACACCAAAATATTATAATATTGTAATATTAACATTGACGCACGTTTCACCAAAACAATCGGTATTGTTAGGAGAAAATAACAGAGAAAATAAGTAATGTATGCTGTTTATAAATTAAAAGACAAGCCCAATATATCATAATTCTGGATGATTGATTTGTAGTTGGTACTAGGTATTGTTGGAATGGATCTTAATTTATAAAACAAATCCAGTTTATTTTCAAAAACTGCGAGCAGTATTCTATAAAATGCGCAACAGTAATCTAAAAGGGAAAATGACTACTGTCTGTAAAATATATCATGTCCATGTGTCGTTTCTGTAATATATTATATTATAAAGAGTATTTTTGAAACAATATTTATTTTTAGTAAACACACAACAGAACTTTTACAGAAGGTACTGAAAGTGTTCGCTACTATTCTCCAGACACTTTTGAATTTTCTTTGAAAGCATCTAAAACCTGCAGAATAATGAATTTCTTGCTGTTAATAAGAATTTGCATGAAATATGATCACATATAATTTTTGAGCTTTATGTGTAACGTTAGAATGTATCAAACGATTTTGAAAAATGACGTGTAATTTGAAACATGCATATATATTTGGTGAAGAACGACCAACTTAAACCTGAGGTTAGGAAGTGGAAATATATTTACAACCGTTTGATTCCCTTTCACCATTTAAAGTTTTTACAGATACTAAGTGGTAACTAATCGATAAGAATGAGATAAGCTGAAATCTTGTTTGTCATGTTGTCTTGTTGTCTAATATAACTTGCAGTTTTATAATATATGTCTCTGAACTCCACTAACCAGGAAACATGCCAATCGTATTCTTGTATTTACTAAGTAGTAAGTTATCGATAGAAAATGAAACAAATACAAAGAAGCTATCATTTACCTTTACTCCCTAGACTTTGAAGTTTTGTTTAAAACAATCTCCGAGTCCGATAATATCATTTTAATTGTTTTTTTTTTCTTTAGAAAATTGTGCTATGACAACTTTGTTTGAAATTAAACGTAAGCTGTCAAGTGATTTGTATTTTTTTTAATTTTGTCGAAATTTTGACTTCAAAAACAAAATTCAATATTTTTTAATATTGCTGAAATTTTGGACTCTAGGTTTTTGGACAATTCTAAACAACCTTAATTAATAGTTTTCCGATAGAAAAATGCCTAATATGATTTATTTATTTTCTCCATTTATTCTGGTACCGCAGGTGGATTTGCATTTGTAGGAGGCGAATGTTCTTTTGACCATAAGTAGATCCTAGTTATAAGGTGTTTCCATTTTAAATGGGTCTCACTGTATAAGCATCTTGAGAAAGGGGCACAAACATCTAGCAATATAATACAAGCTGTGCACCATAAAGTTATCATTTCATTGAAGGGCAGCGGGCTGGTTTCTAAGGAGGATGAAGCAACGAGTGCAAGTAGTGTAGGAATCCTACAGAACGGAGAGCCAACATATGCACACTATTTAGTGGTCTATTAATGCTTGTAACATGGTCCATATATTCGGCTTAGTTACAATACAAAAATGTTTCTCAGGTCAAAGGACTTAGGGTCTGCTTGATACACGGAGCGTTTCGAGTGTTCTCCTATCTCCTCCTCCGGATCCCTTTCTTATTTTTTGCAGGTTTTCCTTTTAAAAACAGAAGAAACAGAAGATTCAAAAGAAGAGTAAATAAGGAAATGATGATAGATGGAAACTTAAAAAAAGCATCTCACAAACACCTATACTTCCCATCCTACATTCCTGTCATGCGTCATGTGGCTCTCGCAGCTGGCAGCAAGCATATATACCATATCCAACACAGCGTATGCAGTCGGTCTGGCGGTATATAATACATCCAGATTGGATGTGCGCAATTGGCAGCAATACCTACCTTACGCTGGCAAATCAAACAAACAATAAATAAAAAAAAATTAAGGAAGTCTCCAGAAAATTTAAAAACATTGAGAGGGTTGGATGAAGTTTCCACATTTTTCTAATTTTCGCGGTATCAAACGTAAAACATTTATCGGCTTTTATTTTTAAGCTTGGATGTTAAATATTAGCTTAGGGAAATTTAAAAATTGTCGATTTTCTTACTTATGTAATATTCTTGGTCATTTTATACTGTGACTTTATTATATTCTTCGTAAATATGAAAACGAAGAGTATATTGCGTTTTTTGATTGGCATATTTTAAAAATTGTAAATATCATAGCATAAAGGAAAAATATTCATATCGTTGTGTTAGTGAATGAATTTTAAACAGCTTTCAAAATGTTTGTTTTTCTGTCCGTCCGTTATTTTTTGAGGAAAATGAATCGATAAATAAAAAAGTTATTAAATATTTAAATCAACAAAATGCTTGTTTGCAACTGAACAAAAACATAACATTAAGAATGGCTAAAGCTTATTTATAAAAATCTGAAAAGAGTATCCCACAGAATGTGCAACAATTATGTAAAGAGTTCAATGAATCAGGGAAAAGTATAATGCTTACTCTAATTTTTCTAAATTTACACTTTCAAATACAAATAATAAATTTAAAAAAAGGAAATTCGGAATTCTCGACCCCTTCTTGAGGATGAAAAATATAATCGGTGTATTTTTAAAGAACACTGCTTTCTATATTTGACAGAAAAGAATTTGAAAAGTAGAATTATAAAACATTTTTTGCAAAATTACTAGGCTTAAATTTCACAAATATCTAATTTTTTATTTCACAATTTTAATTTTGAACCCATGGCATTACCGAGTGAAAATTCACAACTTTTGCTATAGATGTATTTTTGTCTCATACCTATAAAAAAAAGTTACATTTCTCTATTAGATTATTGGCAATTGCCTTTTAACTATTTACGAAGACAAAAAAGAAATAATTTACATCAAAATTGTCACTTAAACTGGTAAAACTGACATAATATAATAATTGACTGACATGATAAAACAAAATATGTTCCACATTTTATGGCAAGAGAAGCAATATCATTTATTGATTAAATTTTATGTTTACCCAACAAAACAGAAAATTTAATTATATTGGAAATTGTAGCCCAAATATTTACTCAAAGCATAAAAGACTCACGTTATTTAATACTATAAAATACATGAAATAAAATGACTTATGTAAAATATGAAATCTCTCAAATATGCAATGCAATTGACTTATGATGTCGAAAAATTACCAGTTTTCTGAAATGCTTGCCGCAATTATTTCACTCACTAACATGATAACCAATGAAATGCGTTTTTTGAGATCATTGGACCAATCAAATATCGTTACTAGTAGTAAAATCTCGATCGGCTTCTGACACCGTGAGCATCCATCTTATCTCTGTAATATACTATATACAGTTTTATCGCTATAAAACACATTGCATTTATTAACATGTATCGTCATACATCAAGCATGCATATTAATTATGATATGTGTGGGCACAAATGACGTAAGTACATATATAGGAAAGTTATACACATTAGCTCTGGGAAGTTATAAGCTAAAAATATACTTAGGCAACCCATCAAAAAGTAACAACATTAATAACTTGGTAAATAAAAACTATGAACATTACAATTCGTAGCACTTATTTAACATTTGAAAGAGCACTAGAGAACGCTAGCTAGCGCTACTAGAATCATATTCCACTTCGGTTGCTGATAACAGAACCATAGTCAACGGGGATATTGGTCAACGTAGTTGCTCGCCATGTGATTGCTCGATGCGTGCTTGAGAATTCCTTGCAGTGAAAATTCTGCAGCGGCTGTGTGACAATATCAATGCTACGAAACATGCTATTTTTGATTGTTATAAAACCCATCACTACATTATATTGAAAATATGGCGACTTCCACAGACTTCGAAATTAATCGAAACGTCGGCAAGTTAAAAAATAAATGCTGTTATTTTATAATTCATACCACCAACCAACAACTAATCAACTTCAAAATACAAATTAGAATTCACACTTACCATGAATCCATTATCGACCATATCTGGTCCTTTGAAGTAGAATTCAGCTAATTTCTTGCATACTAATTGACTTGGTTCACTACCGCGTGCCAAATTAATTTGTTCAGGGATAACATCTTCTAAACTTTGAGGTTCACCTTCACTTATCTTTCCACCCATTGCCTCAACGGCTACTTGTACTTTAATAATCAGCATTTCTCTGTCATTGTAACCAATCATTAAGGGAATATGGTTGTATTCACCAGATTCAATTATATCTATGCCTTTCTTCGTTAGAAAGGCTGTATCATTAGGTTTTTCTACAACTGGCCCAATATTTGGCGCTGATGGCTTAGAAGTCTGAAAATTAAATTTGCACTTTAATAAATTAGTTAAAATATTTAAAATTACTATTCGAATATAATGAAATTAAGAATTTAAATCTAGCCACAGACAAGAATGTCGGGTTTCTATTTAAGCATGACAAATTGAATTCCAGTAGAGGGACATTTTCATGAAACAAGATGAGAATACCTATGCTAACAATAAATAAAAACGTTTTAACTCGATATAAGTGAGAAATATCTTCTAATTTCCCATATAATAACTGAATGTAGCATATACTGTAATATTGAAAAACTCTTTCGATGCGGCATGATATCTGGTAATAATTGCCCAGTATACGCTGATGATCATAATTTATCACAAATTGAATAGTGGAAAATGATTACATTCGTATTTCTTTTTAAAGAAATACAAACGATTTTGTTGCATTGACATCATATATGAACAATATACGTTCTCATCCTTTAATAGGGCCATTGAAAACAAAGGGTCTTCAAGGATCATCGCCATTTGAACATTTAATCAGCGTGAAATTCTACTATGCACCAAGATCCAAAATTCCAAAAAACTTTAACTGAATGGAAAAATCAATATATTTTGTGCGGGATCTTTTGTAACATATTTCTTTCTAATTTCACAAGTTAGGCATTTAATTTTGTGAATCAATAGCCTGCTAATGGATTCTTCCGATTATTTAAACAATTATTTATTGTTTATTACCATCTCTCTTCAGAGTAAAGTTAAAGAGTTGCAACTATCAAAAAATTTTGCAACTTTTCTTCGAATTTCCACTCATTTAAAATACAGAACCTTATTTAAACAATTATCGATTGTATATCGATTAAACATTCTCTAAATTTAATCAGAGAATCGATGAAATGATTAAAAATTTTTGCAAAAGCTCGAACACTGTAACTTCATTCTGAAAAGAGATACTAATACAGAATAAGTCGTTATACCGTGTTTCCGACGCCTCAAAAAAGCTAAGACTTCAAAGTCACGACATCGGCGAGAGCTCGAGACCAGCAATAAAAAAAGGTAATCGGTAAATCCAGCCAAAACACAGAAATCAGGGAAGACACTACCTGCTGGTCAATTCATATTACCCGATTTAAAGGACAAAAACAGAATTCCCATAGATATTATAAAAACCGCTGCCTAAGGAATCACTACTTCCACATCCAGATTTTTCATCTAAGTCACATTAAAGGAAACATCTTGATTAGATTTGCACTCTAGTATGTGGAAATTATTGGTCATAGAATTTTAATAATATTTGGAGAAAATTTCATAGAATAGTTTGAAGCGTTGGTTTCTACCATGTACGTTAAAAACGAAGTTTTTTATTTACCCTAATTATTTTCCCATATTCACAACCTACCACGTCCTACCACTTCAATGGAATCATCCCAATCAGATGTCATTACAATACATACGTGTTCTAACTTTCAAGTATATATCTCAATTTTGTTTCTGTTTCGTTTCAAGTTCCAGATATCCTTATAATACATACGTGTACCAAATTTCAAGTGAATATTTCAATTTCATTTTATCAACCCCTTTAATAATGGAGTAGGGGTGGTGGAGGTTGAAAAATATTATAAATAATCTAGGATGAAGAATATTATAAATTTCAAATGAATATCTAAATTTTATTTTATCAACTCCTTCAATAATGGAGTAGGTGGTGGGGGGTTGCAAAATATTATAAAAAAAAAATTAATCTCTCACACTGAATTTCAAGTTTCTGTACTCTTACAAACTTGCTTTACTTTATATTCCTCTATTTACCTGTATTTAACCCTCAACCCTTCAACGGAATCATCTCAAAATATAATCTAGTTCCAGATGTTTTTATAGTACATACATGTACCAAATTTCAAATGAATATCTCAATTTTATTTTATCAATTTCTTTAATAATTGAGTAGGGGTGGTGGGGGTTGAAAATATTATTAAAAAATCTGAGGTTTTGGTTTCTAGTATACTACCGAATTTCAAGTTTCTGTATTCGTACCAGCTTGCTTTACTTATATTCCCCTATTTACCCATATTTAACCCCCAACCCTTTAACGGAATCATCTCAAAATTTAATCCAGTTCCAAATGCCGTTCTAATACATACGTGTACCAAATTTCAAATGAGTATCTCAATTTTATTTTATCAACCCCTTTAATAATGGACTAGGGGTGATGGGGGGTTGAAAAATATTATAAAAAAAATTAACGGTTTGGCTTGTAGTACATACATCAAATTTCAAGTTTCTGTACTCTTACCAGCTTGCTTTACATATTTCCCTATATTTACCCGTATTTACCCCCCAACCCTTCACCGGATATCTTCAAAAAACAATCCAGTTCCAGATCTCGTTATAATATATGCGTATATAGAATTTCAAGTCAATATCTTAAAACGTTCCGGAGAAAGCGTGCGGACAAACAAAATTACAGACAGGGAGACCGACAGACCGACAGACCGACAGACCGCCAGACCGATAGACAGACAGAAAAAATTTTCTTCGCTCAAATTTAAAATCTCGACGTTTCATGACATTCTAAACCTATTTCAAGAGAAAAAATTTTGGAATTTCTTTTACGATTACTATTCTTCCAATCCACTACGTGGATGTGGAAGTAATACCAAAACCTGCAAGAACTCAAACATTCCTGTAATGCTCCTGTTTAAGCGTATTTCGGGAACTTTCCTTTTGTAGCTAATATATTGAAGAAAAAACGAATGAGAGAGCCTCGAGGAAAACTTGATATGATGCTAATGAAATGTTATTCTGTTTGCTTTGCTTAATTGTTTTGTTACTTACGACTTTGCTTTATAACATTAAAGTAATATTCCAGTTTCGGCTTGTGTTTTATTTTTTTCATAATTTACGTTATTATTATGACTACAATGGTACTTTTATTGAAGCCTCTAAAACATAAAGCATTATTATATTATGAACAAATTAAAGAAGTTAAGCTAGTCAGGGTCTACTATTTCATAACATTACTATTTAGACCTATATCCTTTTCCCCCTGCCTAAACGTGCATAACCCCTTTTCAATTTCATTTCGCACGCCTATGTCGAAACAATATAAATAATTAATGGCTTGCCTACAAATAAATACACATAGGTTTCACTGAAGATTTGACCAAAATATGAGGTTTTATGTTTGGGAACTAGTTTTTATCGAAACTAATGTTTTGTGACCCGCACCCTTTTTAGCCTGTACCCTTTAGTGGTTTAAGTAAAATAAAATTGCTTAAAGAAATGAAATACATTAAAACATTAACCCAAAATAGAATGAGACTAATAAAATAATAATTTCAACAAAGAAAATTGCAAATAAACAATAAATTAACGCCAAAGAGTAGGTACTCCGCATTTGGGGCCCAATAAATGGATCTAATATGTTTTCAAATGAAACGAAATATTATGAATTCATATGGTATGGATAATTCTGAAGAGGAAACTTGGGTGAGATCGCTATTTCACTACGTTTTAACGGTTCTATCGCAAATTTACGACAATATGTCATTTACCTATATGAAATATATGGGACACTTCATGGTCTTGGAGACACATGTTAATATCATCGAATTCTGCTTAAATTTGGAGATGTTTTTGTGTAGATTTCGAACATATCTATATCTCAGTGGTGATTCAAAAATAAATCAAATTTATTTTCCACAAGTATAAATTTTAACCACCTTAATATGCCATGATTTTACAAATAAATTAGAAAATGTAATGTGTTTCGATTGCTACTTACTCCTTTAGCCCTTAATTGAGCTTCGTATAATTTATCAACGGGAGCGTTTCTCAATGTTTCCAATATTTTTCTTTCATCGCTTGTATCTCCTCCTAATTCTTTTGCGACAGAATCAGCCAGATATTCTGTCAGTGCCCAACTATTTAGAGCTGATCCACTTTGTAAAATAGCTTTATGAAATAGTCCTTTCGAGGCAGGTGACAATACGTGATAATGAGTAGAAAGACTTCCTGCACTTTCTCCAAAAACTGTTACATTGTTTGGATCACCATTGAAGCTCATTATGTTATTTTGTACCCATTTTAAAGCCAGTAATTGATCTTTTAAACCGGCATTCCCAGGAACTCCCAGGGAAGTGTCGTTCAAACTTAAAAATCCTAATACACCTAGACGGTAGTTTACTGATACAAGTACAATATCTTCAGTCAATAAAAACTCTGGCCCATACAGTGCAACGTGGTTGGAGCCACTTACAAAACCGCCACCATGAATCCATACCATTACAGGTTTTAGTTCTTGGCTTGTTCCTGGAAGCTAAAAATAAAAATGCTTAAAATTAATTCTGGCAAGTACTGATCCAAGCTTCCACGGCACAATAGTCTACGAGACGAAAGTACTAAAATTTTATTTGTAAAAACATAAAATATAGTAGATACATCGGATCGAAGGCAGTAGTATTAGAAATCTTTTATATTAGTTTAAATTAAATGAATTAATAGGAAAAATGTTAATAGGAAATATGTCGGATATAATTCAACTGTACTTGATGAAAGGTTGCCATACATATCTCCAGTAAAATGGCCTACTCTCAAATTGTCTAAATCTCTGTACTTTGCTACTTAATGTCATGCTGGTCAAAAAATGTTTTAGATAAAATCATATTCTATCTACTCTTTTTGGCGTGGAAAACCTCAAAAGTCCATTATTCGCCCTTTACTCGTAGCGACATTATATTACACAGTCCAGTGTTTAGGAGGATTTGAGCTAGTATTAAATAATCCACATGGACCCCTTTGATTATTTGGTGGATTTTTAGTAGCAGATAAGTATTTTAAAAAGTTATCAAGGTCACTGTGATGAACACAAAACAATGTGGTGTCAAATGTAATAAATATTTTTTTTTAGAAATACCTTAAGGTAGTTATATCGCAAATCACGTTATTCAAGAAAGTCACATAATTCACATATCAATAAACATTTTGATAAAATTTGAACTCCATTTACCGTTCTGTTTCCTAGATTCATTCGCTCAAATTTCGCAGTTTTTATCGACATTTAAAATTGCGCTAATGGACGACATGCAAAATAAATTGACGTCGTGACACTAGTTTTCCTCTTACGACTGATCCTTATTAAAGAATGTTTTCAAAAACGAGGCATATTTAAATTAATTCCTGACGAATCACGTGTATAAATATCGAGATGATTCGCCGTAATATAACGTAATGGCAGCTACCCGAAAATTATTGAAATTATTTAATGGAGGACATGAGTAGTAAACGTGGCAACGTCGCACTATTTCTAATACTTGGCGCAGATATTTGAAAATACTTTGTGCTTATTTTAAATGCAGTATTATATAAGAAAGTAGAAGATTTACAAATTTACATTCTTATTTTATTTATTGTATGTATAATAATATTGTTTTCCATTAATTTATTAAAAGAGGTAAAAATATTGGCATTAGTAACGAGTCGATCAGCTGGCGTAAGAAATTATATGCGGCGTTGCCAAATCTCTCCCAATTATCTCTCTCCCTCTGTCTCTCGCGTTTCAAATTTATCGATTCGCTAAAAGATGTCGCAATTATCGCGATATAACTATCTTAAATACAACGAATACAAAAACTATCCTAAAAATCAAGATTAAAGAGCACAATACAAAGCAGGATGAATTTGCGGAAACTTTAGCATATGCAACTGTTTTCGCGTAAAACAAAAATCAAAATTACTGGGTTGCAGGCCAACATTAACTTTTTCCATACGTATCGGTACAGAAATTTTAATAATTTTGGAATCAGCAAAGGTCCTCTAAGAAGGAATTAAGGAAGCATAAGAAAATTCTCCCTTTGTGCGATAAAATTATTAATATAAGAGAAATTTGCAGGTAATATGCTGACTTCCAACGTCTGTCTGTCCGTCCGTCTATCTGTTAGTAGTTTTTTACGTAATTCTTGTTCACATTGAAAATTTGCGAAATACTGAGATAAATATAGTTGTCCATTTTTTTAGTGCACATAAAGTACTACAGAACCGCACTTCAAATTTTTGCGTATTAAAATGTACAAAATAATACTAGAAATTTAAAAATCGTGTTCTCGGCAAAAACTTAATGACCGTTCTGGTGAGTTAAAAAATCTTGCTTCGTTTTGCACCAAAATAGGAATATCTTATGCAATGGTTGATCAATTGCCCATCCTTCGCGACATTGACAGATACGGCTCTGTTTATCTGTTTGCTGGGTATGATGTTCTAGTTAGTGAACGTGTAACTATATCACAAGAGTTAGAAATCTTAATTAAAAAAAGCGTGTTTGCATTTGTCCCTTATCATCAGAACATATTTTACATAATAGTAATGATGTTTTATCTATTAAATAACACATTATTTTTATTATTTAACATAGCGCAGAAAAATAAAGCACGCCCCTGCCTACCTTATATTAGCTCGGTCGGCAGTAGCATAAATATATAGTGAATTATACCCACCGATTTAGTGAAGACATTAAGGTTCAAGCAATTTTCGGAACCTCCAAGAACGGCCGTCATCAATTCTTTGGAATAGCATGAATCTCCCTCTTTGGTAGCATCCCTCAGTCCACTCCAAGAGTCTGCTGGCACAGGCGCCTTTAACATTGCAGAATAAGAAGTTTTTAATAATTTTATTAACAATATTGTCTTTGTGGTGCTGTGAATTTGGCTCCAACTGCAAAAAGTATTGCTTGATATTGTTTAGAATGTAGTTTTACTGCCCTCAAAATGGCACCATTTTGGGACTTATCGTTGAAATATCATAAAGAATATACCAAATTGTATGCTTACTTATTCTATGACAATCCTTAATCTTTTCATTGAAAATAATTTGTTTTACTACAATAAATCATATAGGCAGTAATTAGTCTTATAAAACATGTTTTTACGTAACTTGGCTCAGTAGTTTAAGAGCTAGGACCTAATTTTAAATTAACGAAGAAACTATTCAAGGACCTACCAAAAATGAAACTAAGCCGTCTCTCATCCCTGATAATATAGGTTTCTCGTCAATAAAATATCGTGATCATCCTATTAGTTAAGAGCAGTTCTTTTTGGGTCACACTCAGTACGTAAAAATCTTGGGTGGGAACATATCACTTAATACCAAGCCTGGTTTTGTTTGAAATTGCTAAACACAGTTATGGTACAGGAGCAGAATAGTTTTTTCGCCAAGTCATCGTTTTATACTCTAACTGATATTTTTATCTTTTTATGAATGACTACGATTCATAATATTGATTTCTGGAGGTGCACCTTCCGCCATATATGTCACGAGTTGTCAAATACCAGACTTTTTTATTCAGAACATTTTCTTAATTAATATATTTTATCTCAGTACTCTAAACTCATCGTTCAAAGTTCTTTGTTTTTATAACGTAAATATATGATCTCTTAATAACAAAATAACCTTTCTAGAAAGTTATAGTTGTAAACAAAATACGACATACTCTTAACGGTAGTGAAATTGGACTTTCTCCTCTAAATCTTTATTACAAGGTATTCTAATTTTTAAGACTGTATAAGTTCCCTGAATAGAAAGTTATGCATCTCAAGACTAACCCTTAGCTCGGACCATAGGTTTGAGATAATGACATTGTAAATTTAACCACCGCTACCACCGCCCCTGTTGACACTACTTACTAATAAGGATATGTTCCGTTAATACACTATTAGAACCAGCACAAACCAGAAGTCCTTGACAGCGGTTGCATATTGGTTAATCGGTTAAAGGTTATTAACGGGACACGAACTGGAATTATTTTTTGTCAACATAACCTAAGATTTCTAATAAATTTTCTGACAAATGGATGCTGCAGCAGCGTTTTATTTCCAAGAAGAACTTCTGGAGAGTAGCAGTAGTTCAAGTAGTGAAGATGAATTTCCAATTTACAAAAGCGATTTAGATGTCTCAAAGATCTACTTGACGTTCGGTGTTTAGAATGGATGCCTAAGTACATAATAGCATGTCGCGTTTTGCATAATATTTGTATTATGCAGAATGATATCATGGATGTGGAATTCATTCCAATAATAGAAGACATTAATGATGACGATGGATTTCACGTAGCAGATAGGGAAAGACGTCGTTTAGGTATCCAGAAAAGGGACAGATTGTGCCAGCAGTTCAATTATGTAAATTACTAAAAAATACTAGAGAATTGTCAATCATTATTTATTTGTGGCACATTCATAACTTACTGTTGTTGAGTATTTTGTCACTGCTTCTGAAAAACATTTAAAAATTTTATAAAAATCTCTCCTTGTTAAAATTATATTTACTCTATTTTTACCTTGTCTCTGAGGAACACCCATTATTAAAGAATTATCTGTTCTACTTTTGCAAATCCATAAATTTTTATATGAACTAATAAAATTAACATTCAATACTTAAGCATTTTTATTGTAACATTCCCAAAAAAACAGTCCTTATTCTCGGTTTAGTAACATAAAAAAGATTTCTTATAAAATATAACGACAATAGAAATATACACTTGATAAAATAATAAACTTAAACTAGAATAATAATGAAGTTAAAAAAATGAATAACTCACAAAACCTGAAATGTACGAACTGTCTGTGAGGTGAGAGTTTCCAGTCAAGTCTCACCGCACGGACAGCAGCAACAACTTATTGAATCTGAAAATGAAGTTTCATCCTATTTCTTGTAGTTATCTTTGAACCATTCAAACATTTCCTTCTTGAGTTTGAGATTTTCCTCATGACGTTTCTGTTTCCGTATTTCTACATCATACGCCGATATTGTTTTAGACCTCCGTTTCTCTCACTACTATTCTTCTCAGTTCTTATCATAGACGCTCCTGTAGTTGATGCCGTTGCTACAGGCGTAAAATGGGGGTCTCGCCAGTAAATATCTTCTAATTCTTCATAGAATTTCCAAGAGACTTTTTTGTTTCCAGTTTTATTGTTCTCAGTTAACACTTTATCGTATTTTTTTTAGGTTCCTCCATTTCTCATCGCATTTAATTCCATTTACGTGAATCCCATATTTCATCAAATCTTTACTAATGATGTCCCATACTTTTTTTTTATTGAACGTGGGCGAATCAAATTTATTTTTATGTGTTTTATAGGTGTCAATTAACAATTTGACCATATTTTCAGTCCATGAAATGGTTTCCTTTTCGTTGCTAGTCGATGCTATTGATGAATCGTCTCTAGCCGTACACGTATCAGTATTTTCTGGAGATATAACTTGTGAAGTACTTGTACTCGGCTCAACCACGTATATTTTTTTAGCATTGTAATCAACATTAACGTTGCTGTGGGAAGAAAAACAGTGATGTTTCGCAATTCGATTCTCTTTCATAATAACATTCAACTTTCCCAATGTTATTGAACAATGGCCACATAAAAATGTAGTATCATCCTAGAATATTAAAAAAATTATAGTTCGGCAAGAAAATGTTTATTTAGTATAAGTATATTACCTCTGTGTAATGCAATGTTTCCATAATTATATTTTGTTGATGCCTTGCCCTTACCCAAACACTCTGATGATTCTGTCTCTGACAGTTTGACCTACCCCCTCCTAAATTGAACCGCTGTTACCGATCTAAAACGTCGGTCGTTTTGATCCAAGCTGAAATACCAATTTTTCAGGAACCGCGTTCCTTAATTTAACTTATTTTCATGGCTATGACATTTACGGGACAATCAAAGCCCAACCAAGAAAACCAAGTCGATTAACGGAACATATCCTAACCTCGCCACCCGTGACAACTTCAGCTTAAGTCTGTTGACGTCCTCATGTCAAATGACATCTTTCAATAAGTCAGTCGATCTGACCGACCAGTCGTCCGGGTAGTGTATAAAATTATTGCTAGTCTGACGGACCATGTACCGTATTAATTTATATTATTCTAAGAGTCTTGATGTGTATGAAATATATGCCAGCGTGTTAAGTTAATTATTATGTATGTAAAACAATGTGATGAATAAAGGAATCTTGTAGATCAACATGACAGGAATGTCTCCAGCGAACATTTCACAATGTACCAAACAGTTTCTGAGCCTAGCTTTGGCGTCCGAATAAAATTCAGATTCATATGCCGATATTGACGATTCATATATAGAGCGTGCTGGGGGTATCCTGTCAGAGATTTGAGTAAATGAATCGGATGTCAGCGATTCCAGCTCAGAGGACGACGAAACTTTGTTTGATGATTGGCAGAATATTGGACCTCACCTACAAGGTGTTTCAGATCAAACAAGTACAGAAATTCTATATAATGTTAACTGTACATCTTGTGGTGAGAAGGATCTCCATGAGTGTGCCAGGTATAATTGGACAATAACAATTTCGGCGTAATGAAGCGAGTTAATTTTGTGAAGAGGAATAAAATGAGTTGGACGTTCCATAACAGTGTTTACGATCATCAACTTGCTTAAAGCTTATTCTGTCAAGAAATGACCATGATAAAAACTCCGATGGCCAGGAACACACTGAGGATGAGGAGAGGCCCTCTTCACCTGAAAGCATTTACTAGCTTGGTTGAATTATTATTTTATTACCTATGTGCCTATTTTTTTAAATTAAAATCACTATTTGCAGAATGGTGTCGTATTCAACTACGAAATGTGACAGGCGCAGATTTGTACTACAGTTTTGTAGATTACGTGTTAAGAATCGAATAGCTCAGTGCTTAAGATGGTCAGATTACGTGCTGTGGATATCTGGCTGGCTTCGGACAAGTGCTTGAAGAGGACAATATAATATATAGTATTAATTTAAAACACATTTGTTTTGATTTGATTTGATGTTGTCAGGTTAGGATAGAGATGTTTCGGGTTCAAAATTCAAATGCCGACATAAATTTTTTATACATCAGTTCTACGTAAAGTTTAGAAAAAGTTGCTTGTTCAGGTTAGGTTGGTTTTTGTCTTTGCGAGACTACAAAGTAAAAATGAACTGTTGAATCTAAAATGTCTATTAAATTTTCCACTTGAGTGCATTCCATATCTTACACCATTTTGACACTGAATTATATTCCATACCCGTATCTTGTATTCTTTTGATCTTTTGTATTGGTTATTTTAATATTTCCAGGTAATCAGATACAGGATGAGAGATATACATAATCAGATTTAATCACGATGTTCACGCGATATTGGTTCTTATTTATCTTGACATGTCGATACGTTGATGGGAAATCCATTTCATAAGACAAATACACCCGCCTCACTGAAATATTTCGATTGAATGTAAAATAAAAAAGTTCGGTTTTAAATCAGGCGGTGCACGTTATACTTTTGCGTCTGCAACATTCCATACCTGCATTTGGCACTAAAAAACATTCCGTACCCGTATCTTGCACTCTGATTCTGATTTGCTGGAAAATTCGAATTAACCCATAGAAAAGGTGGCATTCGAAATACCGTCTGTTTTAACACTCTTCTCTTTGACCGTGTGGTGGTCCAGCACAACCACCACCTATAGCAGTCATAGGTACCTACTTAGAAAAAAGTGTGTTTGAATCAACTTTTAAAGTATTATAAAACATCTCACAATATAAACTACAAGTAAACCATTGTAGGATGGCCAACACTGCCAACAGCCGCGCAGAGAGAGACGAAATATCGTCGCTGTTGAATAGAGACAAGTTTCTTAACTATGAACGTAGTACAGTCGGGGGAAGAAGTTTAAGTAAAAAGTGCTTTCTTATTCACCAACAATCCGGGTATGTCACAGTCTAGTTGATGTTGTCGATTGAACAGCAGTTCTTTGTACACGTAACATTAATGTTTATAAGTAAATACTTCTAATAGGTACCTATGTATTAAATATGTTACACACTACAAGCACTTTTCTCAAGACTGTACCGATGTTTACACGAGGAAGGAACATAAACAAGTGAGCTCCGTAAAGGTGGGGTGGTTTAAACTACTGCGCATCCTAATCTCGTTGGCCATTCTAGGCTGGTCGACCTGTAGATACATAATTGTTGCACATTCTATAGGACACTCTTCGCAGTTTTTTTTTGTAAATAATGTAATATATAATGTGTTTAATTACAAGACACACATTTATTTTTCAAAATAAAAAAATTATAACTTTTTTATTTATTGATCGAGTTTGTTCAGAAACAACAGATACTTCTCTCCTCCTCTAGCTAACCTTAACTTACTGTCCAAGTTTCAATACAATCGGACTTTTCGCTTTTAAGTTACCGTGTTTACAAGAAACGGATGGACAGACGGACAGGCATTTTGAAAGTTTTTCAGAATCACCAACACAGTGATATGACAATTTTTTCTCTACGAGCAATATTATCGGTTTTAGAAATGTGCCGATCGAATGCAGTATACTCTTTATTTTGTATTTGCGAAGAGTATAATTGTCTTCTCATGTGTACTTTGCATATACAATAATAGGCCAGTGGAATTAGACAAAATTAGACAAAAATTGGACCTAATTCGATTTAGGAAATTACATGGTGTAATGGGTAGATTTATTACTAAGGAACATATTCTTGAATTTGGTCCCATTTTAAATAGTGGGAACATTGTTAAATTCACGTTTAAATTTACAAAAATCTTGAAAAGTGGCTTTTTTTAAAAGTAGCTCCAAGACTATTGTCAATAGAAGTATATTTTCTTTTCTGATGTGTAAGTAATTAAAAAATTCACATATTTCGCAATTCTTGCAACCATCGGGACATTGGAAATGATAACACCATACATAAAACATAAACTTTTTAGCTACGATCCACTCTCGATTGCGACACCACTGTATTTCGACCTTAAATGAAAACTGGTAACTCGACCCCCTGTGATATATGCAACCCATATTACATTTGCGTATATCAGCCGTTGCATATACGACAGTCTCACTCGACCCCGACACCGCTGTCTTTTGACCTTGAACAAAAACTGGTAACTCGACCCCCATATACAAACATAAACATTTCCAATGTTAAAACGGTTAATTTAAGACTTTATTGATCCAGTTTGTTTGTAGTGGCAAAATACTGTCAAAATTTTCAATATTTTAAACTGTTTTTCATTTCGTGTAAAAGGCTCTTACATACCTGCAACTTTCAAGTCTCTTATAGCCCTCAGCTTACGACAAAAGCTTCAACGAAAAATATTTATTCGTTAACGAGAAAATCAATTTGTTTATTAAAAACGCCTTAAATGTTTAATGCAATTTGCCTCTATTCCAGCCAATCATCCGTGGTTCATTTCTTTGTCTAGACATATATTATATGAAACTGTTATGGGAATATCATTTTCTTATATTTTAGATATCCAAAATGGCGTCGGAAAAAGTATTATTTTTTGGGGTATATTTTTTGCGAATATCTTAACAACGAATTAAATTATCGGCATAAAATTTTTATAGCTGAGTAGCTACTAATTTTACAAACATTTAAAAAAGTTGTTCTGGCACATTTAGAAACCATGATGTATATATTTTCTTCGTTAAATTCGCCAAATAATGCTTATTTATACCTGACAGGACTTGATCCTGTAATTTCGTCTTCGCTCGCCCTGTATGTTCGAAAATAATTTTCAGGGATCTTTTTATCTAGTTTACTTGCAATTTTTTAAAAAATTTCTAGCTATCGTGGAACTCGAGATATCGAGGTCGACGCATTATTGCCCCACCCTGTATATTATACATCACATGTTTTACTACGTTGTTGACTTCTGATTATCTATGCAATGATTCTTAAAAGAATTAGATGTAGGTCGTAAAGAGACCTTGAACTTGGTTTAGTTCGACAACCGTCGCTGACCTAGTTAAGATTATAAACATTATCTAACCACAAATTCTAAACTAATTTTATTAAAATTAGGTTTTATATGATTTTCTTTAAAACTATGCGTCCTAGACTCCATGATCACTCTACTCTCCACTCTAGCAGTTTTTTTAATGGCATGTAACTCATTACAGCCTATATAAGAAAATATTTAGTAAATAGTTTACAAATAATTGCATGCGAGTCAATGAGAACCTCTTCTTTTCAAATATATTTGAAGGGAGTTAAAACACAAAAATGAAATGAAATGAAAAAATTATGTATTTCCATTGTCAAAACTGTTAAGCCGTCGAACATGATAGTTTCTTGTTTATGTATTTCCATAGTAACGTGCGACATTAGGTTATGTTTATTATATTTTTATTTGGACTACTTGAGCTGTATTTGGAACAGACAATCAGTTGCTACAAGAAGCTATGGAGTAAAACGATATTCATTTACCTTCGTTTAACAAAATACTGGAACTAAAAGAAAACTTGAGAAATTCGCTATTTTTAGGATAAGATAAATGCTTATCAACATCCTTTATATATTTTTGTATCAGCTAATTGCCCATTATCAGAGTCAAAGTGAGTAAAAATAAAATAAATATAATTTAATAACCCACGTGACTATGCAAATAAATAAGCATCAAACTGTCACGTTGGACGACTTAAAAGTTTTCACAACAGAGATAGATAATATTTCCGAAACGTTAACAGTCTTTAGCTTTCCTTTTCAGTTTTTATTTTATAACTTTGTTTTAGTTTATACATTTTTAGGTGTGAGATATTTTGTGATGATCAAGACGTATTCAAAAATAAACTTTGTCTCGTCAGAAGTGATAAAATACTAACAAAGTGCAAGAAAATGTAATTAAATATTGTGCGCTTAAAATCGTCATCATTTCAATAATGTATCTATACAATCAGTCTTAATTAGTTTATATAAAAATTGGCCTTGTAAAAATTTATTAATAACTTTAAACTTGACATAAACAACGTTAATCATAATGCAATATTACGAAATAATATGTAATTACCAACCTTGAATCTTAATTCTCCAACAGGTGGTTTTCCGTACGGTACTCCGAGAAAAGAATAAATTTTTCCTCCATCAATGTCAGTTCGTACACAACCCCTCAGATGGCCTTGTTTAATTGTGACAACAGGCTGTACCATATTATAACTGTAATTTGAACTACTCGTAAATTAACACTGGCGAGATGTGGATACATTTCTCTACTTTATAAATGCGATAAAAATCCTAGCTTCCGTATCTCGCACTTCATATACAACGTGCACCAAATACAGAATACCCAAATACTCCGGGCAATGAACGGTTAAAATGGGGGCGTAGAAGATATAGTGGGGAAGATTATTTCTTTCTTTCTTCAGGGCTGTATTTGTAATAGTTAAGACACAGCAACATATTAATAGTTCCCGAACCCATAAGGTGAGCGGGATGCAGGGGGGCACGTAGAAGTTCACGTTTCTTGGTTTCTCGCTCATATCTCCAGATAACAGTACATCGTTGCGAAAAGGTTACTATTCAAAATGAAAGCTTACAAAATTTCCTACAAAATTATTATTATTCATTTTTCTTCCCTTGCATACCGACGGGAAGTATAGTATTCGAGAAAAAATCACCCTCCTAGATTTTTTTGGATTTGCACATTTCACATTATATAGATTACAAAAATTTAAGTTTTTCAGTACGGTTGATCTGTCTGTCTGTTGGTGCAACTACAAAACTACTTGACGGAGAACAGTCAAATTTGGTAGGTAGCTGACGCTACTGCCACCGAAGAAACGGTTAGACTTTCACTGAAAAATTTACAGGATAGACAATCTAAAGGGAATAGATAATGAAAACAATCTATTCTTAGCTCAAATTTAAAATTTCCACGTCTCGTAACATTCTAAACCTCTCGCTCAACCTATTTTAAATAAAAAAAAATTTTGACATTTTTTTTACCACCACTAAAAAATAATAATACCTCATTGAAATTTTTTTGACCACTATTAATCTTCTCTCCACTTGTAACAAGTTTTTTCTGTAACTTGTCAATTATTCAATTAGTTGCCAAATATTTTCCATTCAGCACCCGTACTACATAAAATTTGAATCACCCGTGATAAAAACCACTCCCACCGCCAAAGTTACAATACAAAGTCACCATTGAGCATGCGCGAGCGGAATATTAGGGAGAGATGGAACTAACAGGAATTGAAAACCGGTACTTTTCGTCTTGACGTCGCTGAGGTGAGATTGTTCTAATTTTTCTTAAATAATTTGGAGTTGTTAGAGCCATCCTGTAATACTTTATTGAAATTCTTACTTTTATTATTCATTAAAATAATAAGCTAGTTATTTATTTTTAATTGATATCAAATTTTAAGTTGACATTTACTTAAATTATTAATATTATATTTGAGGTTAACCTTGTGGTTAATAAAGAACCACTTGTTAGTGAATGGCCCCAGCAGTGGTTTATTTATTTGTAGTTTTGGGACAGTGGCTGCTGGATATTTTATGTTTATGTAGTATATCAATAATGTTTGCCAGCAGTTTAATATTATATTATATACTTATATATATATATGTATATATTTTTGTATTTAGGATCGCTCTAAAATTCTTTATTAGATGATCTCATTTCACGACAGTAGGTAGTCCGACAGTTGAGCCAGACAGTACGTCACGCGTGACGTCATTATCGTTAAGTAGGGAATCTGCATTATCGGCAGGAATTTAAAAATGGCGGTAAATTCAAATAGGCGATCTGCATTATCGGCAGGAATTTAAAAATGGCGATAAATTCAAATTGATGGAAATTTGAAATCTAATTGAAAATTAAAATTGGTGGGAAAATTGATTCAAATTTAGGTGGTTAATCCTACTATCCACAACAAATAGATGTGATTATTAATTAGCGGTGAGTTATGTTAATTAGGTAAGAAAAACACAAAATTAGATTAAATTTACGATACTGACACCCCAATGCATCACTGTAGGCCCGGGCCGGTGCAAGAATGTATACGTGTAAGCTCAAATCCAAAATATAAGCAGCATTTGCGGCTTCCTTTATTCTTATTTTTAAATAGGTGTTCGTTTGCAAGCGCGTGCCTCTCGAGGCAGGCGGCTCTCTTTGTGATGTAATTCTTAAGGGATGCCGCTTTGAATGTTATATTTTGCGCACAACTTTACTTTAATTGAGACGACAATATGCAGCGTTATTCAACGGAGACGTTTGCCAGGTACCCACACCCAGGTATTGAGGTATTGCAAACTAAAGAAATTTAGCGCCTCTGCCTCGGTTGCGTTCGGGGTATGAACGAGTGCCCAACAGTTACGTGATGTTATTAAAAAAAAAGAGTGCTCTCGAAGGGAGGAGGCCAGTGGAGGGATGAATTGCTAACGCGGCCGTCCTGTGGCTGTGATCTGAGCGTCCTATTGTTATCTAGGTATCTGAAATGGTAAGAAATAAGGAAACAAAATTTCAAATAAATTATGGCTAATGGTTTGTCCTTATGCATTGCCTACATATATTTAGTCAGTTATAAGAGACTGAGATCTGAGTGGAAATAAAAACACTAATGTCCTGAAAATGTAATTGCATAGGTAGGTACCTACGTAAACAAAGTAACAATAGAGAGAAAATAATATGCAAAATTAGACTTTATAACAATGTTACCTATAATTCTAATAATTATTTTGATCTACTTACACACTTCGCAATTAGTTGCAAGTGACACTGAATAATTTACTCATTCATCTTGTATACGCCAAGAAGCCCTTTACAGGCAAGAAATATGTGAAAACACAATAAAAACTATTACTTGTAAAATGCCTTTTACCACTTCAAGATAAAATAAAAGATATGAGGACGGCAGGTAAGTATTTAAAAAATATAAAAGGTGATTGCCGCAAAAGCGACGTACTAGGTGGATATATGTATTGACAATGGAAAAATTTCCTTGTTTTTATCAAATAATTGAATGTGCTTATTCTAAATGAAGAACACTACTTATATAAATAGACACAATTTATATTTTATGAGTTATGTGATATTTTTAGGAATTTCCACTGAGTAGATACGCTTGTAAATGTCTACTTATTCTCACCCTGTTTTAATAATTTATAACTTTCAGATAGTTAATTTCTAATTTCTTCAGCAAAAAGTAATTTTTAACAATCTTATGTCATATTGAGAAGTTCTATCATTTTTTGTATACTTTAGTCGGATCTTGGGGAAATATATTGTGTAGTTGAGTTCTTTTTCTACATCACCTTTCTCTTATATTTTTCTCTTCTGATTTCTTTTTATATATGACCATTTTGTCTATAGAAGAAGTAAAATATTTTCTGATTCAGATAATGACACCAGGGGAATGGAAATATTTGATATTTTGTTTTAAAACAAGTGGTGGAATAGCTTCGGCTATGCTCGGCCAGGATGTTAATTTATATAAGGCGATTTAAAGAAAAGCATACTAAATACGAAACTTTAAACTTAAGCTCATATGGGTATTCTTAAAATATTTAATTAGATGTAAAAATATTTAACCCAATTCACAAATTTAATAACCTATATTCTTGCCTTTTAATATAAAATAAATAGAATTTACTGGGTACCCTGTGTATTTGATAAATTATGCAAGTATGTAACGTTAATCTCGGGGCCCAGAAGGCATCGAATGCAGTACTTTATTTTAAGCATTATGCAAAAAATCAATTCTCTCTCTTAATATATCCTTTTATTTTTTATAAATGTATAGGACACTGGGACCCCGAATAAATTTCTACATCTTATTTATATTAAATTTCGTCAAGTGTATTGATTCTGGATGACACAAAATGAATTTTTAAGAAATTACGATATTCCTCCATTATTCTCATAAAACTATTTAACAGAATGCTATTTCAATAAGAAACTAACTATTAAGTAAAAGGCTTTTATTGTCAGTTTTTGTATATTTTTTACTTGAAACCTGTAAAAATAACTCCATAAAACTCCAATGGGGGAAATGTTTCTATTGATAAGTCGCCACAAAATAATCAATACTTCTGCTGGAAGACAAAAATTTTTACAATTGAAACCGTAAATAATTATATTTTGGCTAAAATACTGAGACCGGAATTTTTGAAATTAATCTATATTTTTGAACATTTACTGGTAAAATAAAAGAATAGACTAGTATACAGTTACAATATAGAACTATTGTACGTTAATGAAGTAAATTAAATCACAATCAGGGTGTGTCAGAATTCTAACTAAGTGACAAATACTGAAGATTTTGAATCAATTCTTTTAGATATATCCCAATTTATTCACCATTTAGTGGAGGAGCGGACAGCGTCACGCTCATTGTACTTCTTCCTACAGACATATAACAATAATAATAGTAATTATTATTATATAACCTAGAACTCTATAATATATGGAAAATAAGTCACTCCAGGTTATATAAGACGCTTGGTTTAGAGTCTCCAAAGACCTGTAGGCCATACATGGGACCTGTGTAACTACACAAGTTTTACAATAGATGACAATAATTATAAAGTGTACGAAAAGTGTGCACAAAATACAATTACCTTAGTTTTTACAACCTTTTATGATTTTCTTATAAATATATCTAACTTTATGTCTGTAAGGTACAGGAAAACATTTTAAAAGGAAGAGAGTTCTCATATTTAAAATACACGAGTATATGGATGAGTACAACATATACAGATACTCTTGAGGATGCTAATGATTTAATGAATGCGTCTACCAGTTGTTCGCCTGTGGGTTAGTGTTATAATTTAAGAGTTAGGAAATTTATATTGGAATATTTAAAGCCGGAAAGAAGGTTGGATATGTTTGCCGTGTATAGTAAATAATAATAAAAAAAACATATTATGAAGAGTGGTCACTATTTCAGAAATAACCGACATCTTGAACAATGCCTGAATTAAAACAAATATTTGATGCACAGGATATATAGTAATCGGACTGTTGTACATCAATTCATTTGTTATTAGGTAGGTAAGTCTAAAAATACAAATAAATGCGCAAATACCACATCATGTTTGGAATCTTTTTTCTGTACAAAATTCTCAAATAAACCAGTTACAACGAAGAAAGAAAACAGTATGATATAAATAATTCTTTTAGTTTCACTTTTGTATAAACATTTAAATATAGATTCGCCTCTTTAAATCTACAAAATAGACAGTAGGGTACGTTTTCAACTGTACAATTAGCTCTTCTACATACATTTCTGTTAGGTGCAAGAACAAAGGCCAAAGATCTTAAATGTTCCATCCAAGGCAAAAGTTTCGTCTTCTTCTGTCTAACCATATTGTAGTGGATTCACATATTTGTTTACATTCTGCATATTTAATTATATGTAGGTATATACGCTTTATGTGAAACAGCATTGCAATGTATAGTCTTGGTTTAGTGTACCGCTGAAATCGTACCCCACCACAGTTTGTTTTTGATGAATCAATAGGACGTAGTAATAAACAGTTCAGCATTTGGCAACATTTCTCATTACGAGGGGCAATATCTCAAAATTTATTGAAATGAACGTCGTGTATATTTTCCACCGTTTCGCATGGATTGGACAGATGCTCATTTATTTTTTATCATCCACAGTTCTTTATGGCCATCTGTTTAAAAGCTTTCCTTAAAATGGCATAGTACATAAACCATAACATTTATTTCAGCTGACTATTTCAACAGTCGATTTCAGAATATATCGCCACATTCACAATAAAGCTACTACAGAGCTTTTTCACTCATCTCATGCATAATTTTAGGTTATGTTTGTGACCTCCCACCAAGTTCAAAGGTTTTTTGTTGTTTTTCCGATTTATAACCCAGTTAATGAATGATTCTTAATAATAAATTTTAATCTGACTTGAACTCTATAGAAGGTCCTCGTTGACAGGAAACGGTGGTGTACTTGGATTGTTGGGAGTTACATTACCTTGTGTCCTCTCGAATTGTTCTCAATTTATAACACTATTTACTATACTATTTTTCCTCCTCATACAAGACAATATCAACGCGCAAATAGCATTCTAAAACTCTTAAGAATTCCTTTCTTCTAAATGGTCAAAGCTGTCTCCAAATTTTTTTTTTACAGAAGAGGCGTTTGATGTACACTTTTCGCGCATATAAAGTCAAACTCAACTTCTTCAGGGTAATCTAGCTGAATTACATTTGATTTCTTAAGAAAAACATAATAGTAACTAGTTTCTCAAGAGCTATTATGAACGCTTTCACCGCTTTTGGTAAATTTTTAATGAATTTGAACTTACCTCAAAACATGCCAAATAATGTACGACAGTCTATTATATGTTAGAATTTTTCAGGAAATAGTCGGAGATATATCAAAATAACGGCAATTTCTCAAAAATGACTGCTATGCTCTAAATATGTGATCATCTTTTTTCCAAACTTTGCGCGTAGTAAGCGATGTCAAAATGAACAGATCGTTCTGGCTCTCAAACTTCCAATAGGATACCATGATATATATAATAAAGTTAAGTAAGGCACGTGGGCGGTTTTAGCATATTTATGCACAAGAAGTAAGAAAAATAAAAATGGTAATTTGATTTGCGTCAAAATATGTTGATTTGTTTAAAGATTTATCGATATACGTAATGCAAGGATCGGCTTAAGTATGGTGCCGAATGCAAAACCCTTGAAACATAATCGTTTCATACTTATTTCACACAAGTTTGGCATATATACCGTACTGCTGAATTCAACCCCTGATCGAGACTTATAGAAGTAATAGGTATCAGTACTTTACGGAAAACAGATTATGCCTCTTTAAAGATTATCTATACAACAAAGAATGCACGACATTCAGGGTCTAGGGATTTATTCCTTTAAAAACTAATAAATTGTGTGGATATATTATAATTCGATATACTATATCAGATTACGTACTTATACTATATAAGTATAACTTATAACGCTACCAGTTGAACCCTCGTATAGGTTCACATGCGTATTGAATCCTCGAAAAAGGGGTAACATTCATATGTAAAATAACCTTACATTTATAGTTACAGGTTACCGCGTCCAAAGCGGAGACTAGAAATTTAGAGATGTACCTAACTTTTTACAGAACGTACTAGTCTTTGGTCTGGTAAGTAGGTATGTATATAAGATAATCAAGTGTTACATGTGCACCCAAACAGGTTCATATATGACAAGAGGGCAATAGATTAGTAATGAAAAGGTTCTATTATAGATATCGTTGTATTGTAAGCCTGTGAGAGAGATATAGTGGAAACTGAGAAACATCCGCAGTATTATTGTGGCCTCTAAAATAGCATGCAGGTACCTAAATAGAAAAAAAATGACCACAAAAGAAACATATATTACTATTATTATTAAGTTTAAGCAGGATTATAAATAAGTCGTAAGACACTGCACAATACTTATGGTAATTTTACTTCCACACCACGTAATGCAGTGGAAGTAAGTATAATAATCGTCAAACAAATTTCAAACATTTTTCTTGTTGAAATAGGTCTAAAATGTCATGAGACGTCAAGATTTTAAATTTTCGAACGGTTTAAGATATTGAGTTGAAATTTTGTACACGTGCAGCGTTTTTTTATTTTTAATTAAAACTAAATAAATACCTATATAAAAATTATGTAATTTGCTTGTGTTCTGTTGGAAATCTCAAATGGAGCTTTAGTAATGTTTTACATATATGTTGTACATAACCTCTACTACTTCTTCAGTCCTCATTTTTTTTAATTTGTTAATAACGCCGAGCTAAGCCTGATTAGATTTGTTAAATAATAATTTTATCACAATATTCTTCACATGACACCACTAAATCTAAAATTGCATTGTCTCTAATGAAAAATGCACACAACTTACGAAGCTTTTCTTAATAAGTCTTAGCTTGTGGTTGACCCCGATAGTGCGTTCGTAAAATCAGTAAGCTTTGCGAGTGATTTCTATTCTAAACCGTTTATTTTGTATTGGTATCAATTATAAAAAGTTTATATAACATTTTAAAATTATAAACCAGAATAGATATGGATAGAATAGGGGTACAGTAAGAATAGGAGTACAGTATGTGTATAATAAAGGAAACAGAGGAGTACAGTGAGGATAAATATTGTTTTATAAACCATTTTTCTGTAATTTGGCAGACTGAGGTGTTCAATACATATATCGTCTCTTTTGCCGTTAAGTATTTAGAAAAGCTAGTTTTCACTTATCTATAGTGCGTTTTCAATACTTATAAGCCTGTATTTTTTTTTCTGGAATCCCATTGGTAAAGGTGAAAAGTAATGTTCAAATTATCCACAATTTATATTATTTAATTTTTAGGGAATAACTTCTATACTATGTAATGGGGTTAAATAATAATAATAAAACAATATTTCTAAATAGTTTATTTGAACGTTACATTTTAACACATATATTTTAACGCATGAGATGCAGAGAAGGTTGGGTGAGGGATAATTGGTACCAAATTCCTATGTCGCATATATTCAATATACCAACGATGGGTACTCAAAGTTTGCAGGTTAACGGTAGTGTTTATACAATAACCCCCATGTCTCGCAATTTATTTACGCATGCATCGTATTCTAGACCCAGACGAATATTCATTTTCATTAGCTCGATAATTTCACGTGGATCAATATCAGATTCCCACTCTAACACTTCTTTCTTCGGAATTTGGCAAATACGACGCGTAGAACAGCCTGCATCCAAATTTTTCAATTTTTCATTTCTTCGAGTTTTATATTCATCGGTAAGTAATGCTAGATCAGACTTTCGTCCCTCATGATTTTCTTCAATCATTTCAGATGGCCGACAAATGTTTTTCGAGGCTATCTGGGAGGTATCGGACAACTTATCAGTATGCATTCTCTGCATGTGACATCTTAAATTATCTTTTCTTTTAAATGTTCTATTGCAAGAATCACATTGGAAAGAGAATATTTTATGAATATTATTGTGTCGCCTTAGACCGCTAGGCCAAGAGAACTTTGCTCCACAAATATTACATGCATACATGGTTATTTCTTTACTGTATGACATCAAATGACTAACAATCAGTAGGGTACCCTTATTTATCCTTACTGTACCCCTACTTTACCCTTACTGTACCCCTACTTTACCCTTATTGTACCCCTACTTTACCCTTATTGTACCCCTACTTTACCCTTACTCATTCTTTTTCCTCTGTTTTGTTCCTATTCCTATCCTTGTTTATCCCTTTAAAATACAGACCTGTTAAAAAGTTGTAATCAAACCTGTAAAAGTAATATTCAGAGGTATTCAGAAATTATCTGGGGTAGATTTCCGTGTAAGTTATATAAACAGTGATCTTTACGCCGATCAGTAGTAAAGGATGCAAGAACAACCAGCAGGGTAACCTTATTTATCCTTACTGTACCCCTACATTACACTTGCTCATTCTTGTTCCTCTGTTTTGTTCCTATTCCTATGCTTTTTTATCCCTTTAAAGAACATACCTGCTAAAAATTGTAGAAGTCGTGTAACTATCTCGTCAATACCATACCTTATTTTAAAGTACGCATGTAGGTGCCGCTGAAAGAAAAAAAAGGAACACTCTGGATTTTGTCAATTAAATCATGCCTTGAGTCACTTTCATTTCCATCGGCACCACCGGAATATCCTTCTCTTGCCACTGCTAAAGGTGGTCCTCGGAAGGGTCGTATACTTTGCTGTTAATTTTATTCCAAAAATAAAGCTCCACTGTCTAATTGTTCATTGTTTACATCGTAAAACTTTTAATTAATTCTCTAATGAAGCAACACTGCAGTATCTTTCTATATAATTTAGAGTATTTAATTTTGAGGAATTATTTCTGTGTAATAATTCCTCAAAATTAAATACTCTAAATTATATAGAAAGATACTGCAGTGTTGCTTCATTAGAGAATTAATTAAAAGTTTTACGATGTAAACAATGAACAATTAGACAGTGGAGCTTTATTTTTGGAATAAAATTAACAGCAAAGTATACGACCCTTCCGAGGACCACCTTTAGCAGTGGCAAGAGAAGGATATTCCGGTGGTGCCGATGGAAATGAAAGTGACTCAAGGCATGATTTAATTGACAAAATCCAGAGTGTTCCTTTTTTTCTTTCAGCGGCACCTACATGCGTACTTTAAAATAAGGTATGGTATTGACGAGATAGTTACACGACTTCTACAATTTTTAGCAGGTATGTTCTTTAAAGGGATAAAAAAGCATAGGAATAGGAACAAAACAGAGGAACAAGAATGAGCAAGTGTAATGTAGGGGTACAGTAAGGATAAATAAGGTTACCCTGCTGGTTGTTCTTGCATCCTTTACTACTGATCGGCGTAAAGATCACTGTTTATATAACTTACACGAAAATCTACCCCAGATAATTTCTGAATACCTCTGAATATTACTTTTACAGGTTTGATTACAACTTTTTAACAGGTCTGTATTTTAAAGGGATAAACAAGGATAGGAATAGGAACAAAACAGAGGAAAAAGAATGAGTAAGGGTAAAGTAGGGGTACAATAAGGGTAAAGTAGGGGTACAATAAGGGTAAAGTAGGGGTACAGTAAGGGTAAAGTAGGGGTACAGTAAGGATAAATAAGGGTACCCTACTGATTGTTAGTCATTTGATGTCATACAGTAAAGAAATAACCATGTATGCATGTAATATTTGTGGAGCAAAGTTCTCTTGGCCTAGCGGTCTAAGGCGACACAATAATATTCATAAAATATTCTCTTTCCAATGTGATTCTTGCAATAGAACATTTAAAAGAAAAGATAATTTAAGATGTCACATGCAGAGAATGCATACTGATAAGTTGTCCGATACCTCCCAGATAGCCTCGAAAAACATTTGTCGGCCATCTGAAATGATTGAAGAAAATCATGAGGGACGAAAGTCTGATCTAGCATTACTTACCGATGAATATAAAACTCGAAGAAATGAAAAATTGAAAAATTTGGATGCAGGCTGTTCTACGCGTCGTATTTGCCAAATTCCGAAGAAAGAAGTGTTAGAGTGGGAATCTGATATTGATCCACGTGAAATTATCGAGCTAATGAAAATGAATATTCGTCTGGGTCTAGAATACGATGCATGCGTAAATAAATTGCGAGACATGGGGGTTATTGTATAAACACTACCGTTAACCTGCAAACTTTGAGTACCCATCGTTGGTATATTGAATATATGCGACATAGGAATTTGGTACCAATTATCCCTCACCCAACCTTCTCTGCATCTCATGCGTTAAAATATATGTGTTAAAATGTAACGTTCAAATAAACTATTTAGAAATATTGTTTTATTATTATTATTTAACCCCATTACATAGTATAGAAGTTATTCCCTAAAAATTAAATAATATAAATTGTGGATAATTTGAACATTACTTTTCACCTTTACCAATGGGATTCCAGAAAAAAAAATACAGGCTTATAAGTATTGAAAACGTACTATAGATAAGTGAAAACTAGCTTTTCTAAATACTTAACGGCAAAAGAGACGATATATGTATTGAACACCTCAGTCTGCCAAATTACAGAAAAATGGTTTATAAAACAATATTTATCCTCACTGTACTCCTCTGTTTCCTTTATTATACACATACTGATATTGATCCACGTTATTATACACATACTGATATTGATCCATACTGTACTCCTATTCTTACTGTACCCCTATTCTATCCATATCTATTCTGGTTTATAATTTTAAAATGTTATATAAACTTTTTATAATTGATACCAATACAAAATAAACGGTTTAGAATAGAAATCACTCGCAAAGCTTACTGATTTTACGAACGCACTATCGGGGTCAACCACAAGCTAAGACTTATTAAGAAAAGCTTCGTAAGTTGTGTGCATTTTTCATTAGAGACAATGCAATTTTAGATTTAGTGGTGTCATGTGAAGAATATTGTGATAAAATTATTATTTAACAAATCTAATCAGGCTTAGCTCGGCGTTATTAACAAATTAAAAAAAATGAGGACTGAAGAAGTAGTAGAGGTTATGTACAACATATATGTAAAACATTACTAAAGCTCCATTTGAGATTTCCAACAGAACACAAGCAAATTACATAATTTTTATATAGGTATTTATTTAGTTTTAATTAAAAATAAAAAAACGCTGCACGTGTACAAAATTTCAACTCAATATCTTAAACCGTTCGAAAATTTAAAATCTTGACGTCTCATGACATTTTAGACCTATTTCAACAAGAAAAATGTTTGAAATTTGTTTGACGATTATTATACTTACTTCCACTGCATTACGTGGTGTGGAAGTAAAATTACCATAAGTATTGTGCAGTGTCTTACGACTTATTTATAATCCTGCTTAAACTTAATAATAATAGTAATATATGTTTCTTTTGTGGTCATTTTTTTTCTATTTAGGTACCTGCATGCTATTTTAGAGGCCACAATAATACTGCGGATGTTTCTCAGTTTCCACTATATCTCTCTCACAGGCTTACAATACAACGATATCTATAATAGAACCTTTTCATTACTAATCTATTGCCCTCTTGTCATATATGAACCTGTTTGGGTGCACATGTAACACTTGATTATCTTATATACATACCTACTTACCAGACCAAAGACTAGTACGTTCTGTAAAAAGTTAGGTACATCTCTAAATTTCTAGTCTCCGCTTTGGACGCGGTAACCTGTAACTATAAATGTAAGGTTATTTTACATATGAATGTTACCCCTTTTTCGAGGATTCAATACGCATGTGAACCTATACGAGGGTTCAACTGGTAGCGTTATAAGTTATACTTATATAGTATAAGTACGTAATCTGATATAGTATATCGAATTATAATATATCCACACAATTTATTAGTTTTTAAAGGAATAAATCCCTAGACCCTGAATGTCGTGCATTCTTTGTTGTATAGATAATCTTTAAAGAGGCATAATCTGTTTTCCGTAAAGTACTGATACCTATTACTTCTATAAGTCTCGATCAGGGGTTGAATTCAGCAGTACGGTATATATGCCAAACTTGTGTGAAATAAGTATGAAACGATTATGTTTCAAGGGTTTTGCATTCGGCACCATACTTAAGCCGATCCTTGCATTACGTATATCGATAAATCTTTAAACAAATCAACATATTTTGACGCAAATCAAATTACCATTTTTATTTTTCTTACTTCTTGTGCATAAATATGCTAAAACCGCCCACGTGCCTTACTTAACTTTATTATATATATCATGGTATCCTATTGGAAGTTTGAGAGCCAGAACGATCTGTTCATTTTGACATCGCTTACTACGCGCAAAGTTTGGAAAAAAGATGATCACATATTTAGAGCATAGCAGTCATTTTTGAGAAATTGCCGTTATTTTGATATATCTCCGACTATTTCCTGAAAAATTCTAACATATAATAGACTGTCGTACATTATTTGGCATGTTTTGAGGTAAGTTCAAATTCATTAAAAATTTACCAAAAGCGGTGAAAGCGTTCATAATAGCTCTTGAGAAACTAGTTACTATTATGTTTTTCTTAAGAAATCAAATGTAATTCAGCTAGATTACCCTGAAGAAGTTGAGTTTGACTTTATATGCGCGAAAAGTGTACATCAAACGCCTCTTCTGTAAAAAAAAAATTTGGAGACAGCTTTGACCATTTAGAAGAAAGGAATTCTTAAGAGTTTTAGAATGCTATTTGCGCGTTGATATTGTCTTGTATGAGGAGGAAAAATAGTATAGTAAATAGTGTTATAAATTGAGAACAATTCGAGAGGACACAAGGTAATGTAACTCCCAACAATCCAAGTACACCACCGTTTCCTGTCAACGAGGACCTTCTATAGAGTTCAAGTCAGATTAAAATTTATTATTAAGAATCATTCATTAACTGGGTTATAAATCGGAAAAACAACAAAAAACCTTTGAACTTGGTGGGAGGTCACAAACATAACCTAAAATTATGCATGAGATGAGTGAAAAAGCTCTGTAGTAGCTTTATTGTGAATGTGGCGATATATTCTGAAATCGACTGTTGAAATAGTCAGCTGAAATAAATGTTATGGTTTATGTACTATGCCATTTTAAGGAAAGCTTTTAAACAGATGGCCATAAAGAACTGTGGATGATAAAAAATAAATGAGCATCTGTCCAATCCATGCGAAACGGTGGAAAATATACACGACGTTCATTTCAATAAATTTTGAGATATTGCCCCTCGTAATGAGAAATGTTGCCAAATGCTGAACTGTTTATTACTACGTCCTATTGATTCATCAAAAACAAACTGTGGTGGGTTACGATTTCAGCGGTACACTAAACCAAGACTATACATTGCAATGCTGTTTCACATAAAGCGTATATACCTACATATAATTAAATATGCAGAATGTAAACAAATATGTGAATCCACTACAATATGGTTAGACAGAAGAAGACGAAACTTTTGCCTTGGATGGAACATTTAAGATCTTTGGCCTTTGTTCTTGCACCTAACAGAAATGTATGTAGAAGAGCTAATTGTACAGTTGAAAACGTACCCTACTGTCTATTTTGTAGATTTAAAGAGGCGAATCTATATTTAAATGTTTATACAAAAGTGAAACTAAAAGAATTATTTATATCATACTGTTTTCTTTCTTCGTTGTAACTGGTTTATTTGAGAATTTTGTACAGAAAAAAGATTCCAAACATGATGTGGTATTTGCGCATTTATTTGTATTTTTAGACTTACCTACCTAATAACAAATGAATTGATGTACAACAGTCCGATTACTATATATCCTGTGCATCAAATATTTGTTTTAATTCAGGCATTGTTCAAGATGTCGGTTATTTCTGAAATAGTGACCACTCTTCATAATATGTTTTTTTTATTATTATTTACTATACACGGCAAACATATCCAACCTTCTTTCCGGCTTTAAATATTCCAATATAAATTTCCTAACTCTTAAATTATAACACTAACCCACAGGCGAACAACTGGTAGACGCATTCATTAAATCATTAGCATCCTCAAGAGTATCTGTATATGTTGTACTCATCCATATACTCGTGTATTTTAAATATGAGAACTCTCTTCCTTTTAAAATGTTTTCCTGTACCTTACAGACATAAAGTTAGATATATTTATAAGAAAATCATAAAAGGTTGTAAAAACTAAGGTAATTGTATTTTGTGCACACTTTTCGTACACTTTATAATTATTGTCATCTATTGTAAAACTTGTGTAGTTACACAGGTCCCATGTATGGCCTACAGGTCTTTGGAGACTCTAAACCAAGCGTCTTATATAACCTGGAGTGACTTATTTTCCATATATTATAGAGTTCTAGGTTATATAATAATAATTACTATTATTATTGTTATATGTCTGTAGGAAGAAGTACAATGAGCGTGACGCTGTCCGCTCCTCCACTAAATGGTGAATAAATTGGGATATATCTAAAAGAATTGATTCAAAATCTTCAGTATTTGTCACTTAGTTAGAATTCTGACACACCCTGATTGTGATTTAATTTACTTCATTAACGTACAATAGTTCTATATTGTAACTGTATACTAGTCTATTCTTTTATTTTACCAGTAAATGTTCAAAAATATAGATTAATTTCAAAAATTCCGGTCTCAGTATTTTAGCCAAAATATAATTATTTACGGTTTCAATTGTAAAAATTTTTGTCTTCCAGCAGAAGTATTGATTATTTTGTGGCGACTTATCAATAGAAACATTTCCCCCATTGGAGTTTTATGGAGTTATTTTTACAGGTTTCAAGTAAAAAATATACAAAAACTGACAATAAAAGCCTTTTACTTAATAGTTAGTTTCTTATTGAAATAGCATTCTGTTAAATAGTTTTATGAGAATAATGGAGGAATATCGTAATTTCTTAAAAATTCATTTTGTGTCATCCAGAATCAATACACTTGACGAAATTTAATATAAATAAGATGTAGAAATTTATTCGGGGTCCCAGTGTCCTATACATTTATAAAAAATAAAAGGATATATTAAGAGAGAGAATTGATTTTTTGCATAATGCTTAAAATAAAGTACTGCATTCGATGCCTTCTGGGCCCCGAGATTAACGTTACATACTTGCATAATTTATCAAATACACAGGGTACCCAGTAAATTCTATTTATTTTATATTAAAAGGCAAGAATATAGGTTATTAAATTTGTGAATTGGGTTAAATATTTTTACATCTAATTAAATATTTTAAGAATACCCATATGAGCTTAAGTTTAAAGTTTCGTATTTAGTATGCTTTTCTTTAAATCGCCTTATATAAATTAACATCCTGGCCGAGCATAGCCGAAGCTATTCCACCACTTGTTTTAAAACAAAATATCAAATATTTCCATTCCCCTGGTGTCATTATCTGAATCAGAAAATATTTTACTTCTTCTATAGACAAAATGGTCATATATAAAAAGAAATCAGAAGAGAAAAATATAAGAGAAAGGTGATGTAGAAAAAGAACTCAACTACACAATATATTTCCCCAAGATCCGACTAAAGTATACAAAAAATGATAGAACTTCTCAATATGACATAAGATTGTTAAAAATTACTTTTTGCTGAAGAAATTAGAAATTAACTATCTGAAAGTTATAAATTATTAAAACAGGGTGAGAATAAGTAGACATTTACAAGCGTATCTACTCAGTGGAAATCCCTAAAAATATCACATAACTCATAAAATATAAATTGTGTCTATTTATATAAGTAGTGTTCTTCATTTAGAATAAGCACATTCAATTATTTGATAAAAACAAGGAAATTTTTCCATTGTCAATACATATATCCACCTAGTACGTCGCTTTTGCGGCAATCACCTTTTATATTTTTTAAATACTTACCTGCCGTCCTCATATCTTTTATTTTATCTTGAAGTGGTAAAAGGCATTTTACAAGTAATAGTTTTTATTGTGTTTTCACATATTTCTTGCCTGTAAAGGGCTTCTTGGCGTATACAAGATGAATGAGTAAATTATTCAGTGTCACTTGCAACTAATTGCGAAGTGTGTAAGTAGATCAAAATAATTATTAGAATTATAGGTAACATTGTTATAAAGTCTAATTTTGCATATTATTTTCTCTCTATTGTTACTTTGTTTACGTAGGTACCTACCTATGCAATTACATTTTCAGGACATTAGTGTTTTTATTTCCACTCAGATCTCAGTCTCTTATAACTGACTAAATATATGTAGGCAATGCATAAGGACAAACCATTAGCCATAATTTATTTGAAATTTTGTTTCCTTATTTCTTACCATTTCAGATACCTAGATAACAATAGGACGCTCAGATCACAGCCACAGGACGGCCGCGTTAGCAATTCATCCCTCCACTGGCCTCCTCCCTTCGAGAGCACTCTTTTTTTTTAATAACATCACGTAACTGTTGGGCACTCGTTCATACCCCGAACGCAACCGAGGCAGAGGCGCTAAATTTCTTTAGTTTGCAATACCTCAATACCTGGGTGTGGGTACCTGGCAAACGTCTCCGTTGAATAACGCTGCATATTGTCGTCTCAATTAAAGTAAAGTTGTGCGCAAAATATAACATTCAAAGCGGCATCCCTTAAGAATTACATCACAAAGAGAGCCGCCTGCCTCGAGAGGCACGCGCTTGCAAACGAACACCTATTTAAAAATAAGAATAAAGGAAGCCGCAAATGCTGCTTATATTTTGGATTTGAGCTTACACGTATACATTCTTGCACCGGCCCGGGCCTACAGTGATGCATTGGGGTGTCAGTATCGTAAATTTAATCTAATTTTGTGTTTTTCTTACCTAATTAACATAACTCACCGCTAATTAATAATCACATCTATTTGTTGTGGATAGTAGGATTAACCACCTAAATTTGAATCAATTTTCCCACCAATTTTAATTTTCAATTAGATTTCAAATTTCCATCAATTTGAATTTATCGCCATTTTTAAATTCCTGCCGATAATGCAGATCGCCTATTTGAATTTACCGCCATTTTTAAATTCCTGCCGATAATGCAGATTCCCTACTTAACGATAATGACGTCACGCGTGACGTACTGTCTGGCTCAACTGTCGGACTACCTACTCACGACTAGTATACTAATTATTGAATTTATTAAAATACGAGACGTAAAGTCAATTTGTTTAAATTAATTTTGACAATAGTACGGAGATTATCTCCAAAATTTTAAATTTTCTTATTTAATTTTTTATTAATGTGTACCACCAACTTCTGCCCCCAGCAGGTTAGGAAGTTGAGGTTGCCCGGTTCTCGTTTTACTGAATCCTCGTGTTGCCACCACTCGATTATTGACTCTGTAGAGATCCCAAGAATTTAGACGCCGGAACTGTTACCAAACCAAACAACTTGGTGCTCTCATCCAGCGAGGACTATTTCATACCAGGCCACTCCAACCTTGGATTACAAAACTCCTTGGCAAATAGTCTGGTTCTCCTGGATTATAGCAGCTGCCCAATTTTCCCTGGCACACGTTAAGCCAAATGTATGGTAAAATTCCCAATTTAAGGATTAACTTCAAAACTGAAGGGTCAACTTAACATCAATTTGAAGGGTCTACTTAACATCGAAACTGAAGGGTCAGCTTAAACACCTCATTCCTACAAGAGTTATCATCTGTTACTACGCTTGAAATTACTTGTTTATTAGTGGGCACTCTTAGTGCGTTTGATAAAATCCCCACGTTAATGCATTACTGGTATATCTCTAAATAAATTACATTAACATGCCCTTCTCGTCCCTACTAATATCGAGTTAAATTCTTTTGAATTTTAATTATTCGACAAGGTTACGAAAACGTAATTTAATAAATTCGAACTGTCTTTAAACCCTTATTAAACCTCAATTACTCATTAATAAAATTTACTTCTAAATATACCTTAATACTGAGTTAAACACATGTCTCGAAATACCCCGTTCATACATTAACATGACCGCGTCTCTTTCAAGCCACGCGCCGCGAATGAAGGTAATTTGTGATCAACAAACATCGCGTTTAATTATGATAAATTCAACAATTAAATTGCAAATACATGTACAACAAATGCTACAGAAGGTAATTATATTTATATTATCAACTATCTATTAACATACCACACTGGATGAGGTGTTAATCGGACAGCACGTCTGTATCGCTACGAAATCGACCGGAAAATGACCATCACGACCTGTTCGGTTACCGTGTTTGATCTCTAAACAACTAGTTACACTTCTATACGCGAGATGTCGCTTGTAGTGGGAACATAAATCATTCTTTAAATATAATACAAATCTACACAATTACTGTACTGTATCATTCTTATGCACTCATGGGTTCCAATTTAATCAGAATTATCGATTTATAATTTTGTTTATTGATTTTTGGGATTTATTCACTTGTACAGATTTCTTCTTTTAAATATTTGTTGTACCAGATGACTTGTAGGTGTTTATCAAGAGAAGTAACAGATGGCGCTTGTATGCTAATTTATAATTTAAAGTTGGATTGACGAACACAATTCCAGATTCCAGATTCAGTAAGACTAGGGCTTTGGGATTGGACTGAAAAATTAAATAATAAGTTTACTGAATTGTGGTTTAAGACTACAAAAATTGCTATTAGAATAAAAATTAACAAGTGGCATTCAGGTAATTTTGAATGTCACAAATGTCATATCTTAATATTGATTTCTTTTATGCTGCTTTAAACATTTCATCCAAATTTATAGTAATTTTGTTGATTCACAGCTTCAGGGCCAAAATTTTGTTATAATCTAGTAGTAGAGGTTTTTTTTTTGTGTTTAGTTTTTCTTGTTTTTGTGACCTTTGTAACCAATGGTATTCAATTTTGTATTCTGCTAGATCATTCTTTTCAATAAGTTTTAAAGTTAATAATTAATAATTTATTTAGAGTCATTTTAAATTTAAATCGTTAGTTTTTTCTTTGTGTAATTTAACTAAATTTGTATCAACTGGTTCCTGATTTACCACTGTTATCATGTAATAACTTGATCGACCAACCTTGGATCAAGTACACGGTGGATTTGCTATTGGCTGGATGAAAATTGTAACTGGCTGGACATCTTCTCAACGCAGCGTCTCCCTGGAACATCATCGTTGAACAGGACACGATCAATAAGTCCTCTCTCCCAGGTACCTGTGGCCATCTCCAGGGTTCGACCTCGTTGAACTCCACTCCCACTGCCAAAGTTGCGTAAGCCACATTCACCGTGTCTCTTCCCTTTTTCTTTTTTTTGGTCAGAAGATAACTATTGTGATTGTTAAACCAGTTGATTTTTTCAATTTAATTCTTTTGCCAGAGATTTTTTTTTATTACTTTAAATATTCAAATAAAGCAATTTTTGTTGTATTTACATTTTCAATCATCATAACTCTAAATATTATATATTTTTATGATGGTAAATTTTCTAAAAATTTTTTTTTTCATACACATGTAAAGTTTTTGTAAATTTTAATCGTTATTTGTGTTAATATATTGTTATTTTGTTTAAATTTTGCTTTTGATTGTTTCATCCCTAAACAGTTGCAGGAATATCAGTTGCATGAATACACTCGCGCCCTTTTCTTTGTTTAGTTTGTTTAATAACACTCAAATTATTTATTGAAAAAAAAAATAGATACATAAATAACTCTTCTCGCCACAGACTGACCCTCGATTAACCCTGAGCTAACCGGTTGCTACTCTTTCATAGCTTCTTCGGCACCCCGCTGAGAAGTTGCGGTTGCACACTACGTGAATGTGCAACTAATAATGTGACAAATGACAATAATATTTGCCATGTAGTTAACACAATTGGCAATGAAGGCATATATTACAGTTTTATTGAAAAATGAACAGGGTGGTCTCCCTAAGAAATAATTTAACCATGGTGGAGATTTGTAAAGGCATTTACGCAAGCCTTCCGTATTTGGCGCCTCTTTATTTAACATTGAAATTTTGTTGTCTCTGTATATTTTTTTCACCAAAAGTTATCAGGATTTCTTTATAACAATAGTGATTATATTCCGATAATTATTTTTATATATCGTTTCGTAATTAATATATTTTTAAAGTGACTGCCATGTATAAATAAAGCTTTCTGTATCCAACAGCTTTCGAAATATTCACTAGTGAACATTGCAAATTTTCGAAAACGTCTTTTTGCCTTTTTTCGACAAACTTTGCCTTTCAGCATCTTAGCCCTTACTTTCGCAAATAGAAGTTATTATTTGTTGTTTTATCTTCAAATGATCAAACGTTGGACCAATTTGAATTGTTTTACCAAATTTAGAGATTCCAAAAGAAAACCCATATTGCATTTTCTCTTTATTTAATCTTGAAATGAAGATCTGTCTAAGAAATCTCTTTATTTTATGACTTGTTCAACAGCTCAACTCGATGAGGTACTTGAAAAAAAAATATCAGCCCCGATCCACATATATTGGAAGTACCTGAAAATACTTCGTTTTTCTGAAAAAGACGTCTGTCACATGCCGACGGAGAAGACACAAAAGTATAAAGGTTCCATAGAACCTTTTTACTTTGTTGAGTTTTTGAGAACATTTACATTTTGTGAACCCTCTCCACCCCTATCGTTTGCTTTGTTATATTTTCTGTAACTTGTAACTTCACTATACAGTTACCTTTTCCACACGTTTCACGGTGCCAATACGCAATATATATACAATATAGCTTAATACAGAATTAATTAATCAAACTAAAATCGCCATGAGTCATTTTCGTTTGAAACCTTCAATGTTTGCTGGTTCGGACTCCACTATAAACTGTAGGGCCTCGTTTCTCTTTACCTAGCACAAAATCATTCTGAATTTTCAAGGAGTTACCTCGGTAACTTGAGAAGCGGTTAAGGAAACATAATGAAGACATAATAATATTGCCTTATCTCCGTCACGGTTGTACGATTTTCTCAGTTTATAGTAATTATCATGAATGATGGGCATTAATTAACTGCACAATTCTATATTCCGAGAAAGTTATTATTGATGCTTTGTCAAACACTGATTTTACTTTCTGCGCCCTGTCGCCGAAACTTTAGAAAAACTAACACACTTCTTGTTAGTCTCCAGAGCCAAGTTGTAACGTGCCTGGAAACGACATTTATGAATGTCCTGATGAGTTGGAAGTTTATTCTCGACTAAGTCTTTTGAATAGCCGAATAAGGGGCATTCAAACGTCTGTCGAGTAATTTTCTTGGAAGCTTCCATCACACTCTTATTAATAACTAAAGATATTAACCGATTTTTTGTTTTATTTTGCTTATCTGTCCGAGGGGCAAGTTTTCCACGGTACAGAAATTCAATCTTAATCAGTTTGACACATTTAAAGAAAACACGAAAATTAGTTGAATTTCACTAATTCCTACGAATCTTGAGGACGATGCGCGACCGGAAGTTCTCAACCGGTTCTTTTTTCTTTGCTTTATTTTACTTATTTGACCAAGGGGCAAGTTTTTTGCGGTACAGCGAATCAAAAAAAGCTTCGCGGGAATAAACCCAGAAGAAACAAAGAAGTTTCTTCAAAACAGCTTCCAATTACAAAGCTCTTTGAATTGGGCTGGGTTGAAACTAAATAACTTCCATACCTATATGCCTGTATAGCTTAAAGCAAAAACTGCTTAAATTAATGAACGAAGTATTTCAAGTCTTTTCTGTTTAGTAAATGTACAATTGGCTCGTCGGTTTTTTAACTATCTGGAAAATAATCGAATGAGTTTATTGTAACAGTTTTATTGAATAAACAATTTCAAAATACAGATAATCAATTAGAAATAAACATTACTTGAACATTCTATTTTTGTATTTGCTTTTAAAAGTACACTTAAAAATTTTCCTCTCTAACGATTGTCCATTTATTATATTTACAAAGGAAAATAGTCTCTTTACCCGTGAAGTAGTTTCTGCACACATAAAAAAACTTATTAGACTAATATTTGCTACTCAACGCATGGCGTTTCGCTAAATATGGTGGCTCATCTTAAGATGACTAAAAGTACATTATAGCTAACATTTTATCCTACATGTACTCAATAAACATCATGGTTAAGCCATTTCAGCCTTTTAGATATCCCTACACTTTACCTAAATTCTACCTGGGCTCGATAAACCGTACCTATTTGGACTAGTAACTATAAATCTATCATTTGCTAAAGTATCCAGTTATCTATTAATTATTTGTTACATATCTATTTGCCTATTGAGAGCATATATGTAAAGGAGTGCTCCAATAACAGAAGAATGCTTGAAGATAATTAAAAATAATTAAGTGGCCTTAACAACCTAAAGCATAAAGAGAAGTATTTGGAACAATTTTAAATTACCTCTTAAATCTTTTTCAATGAAATATCAAATACAGAGTAAACATCACGGTGCTTAAACTTTCAAATACAAATTACTTATAAAACAAAATATTTCAATTAAGGAGCATCAAGCTTTTTATACTGCTTTTCTAATAAAAAAATGTTATATACATATAATAATTTATAGATATCTCGCGGTTTCTGGATTAAGGTGATAAATTTCCCTCCATAAGGCGATCCTCTCGGCTTCAGGATTAACATCTAGAGTGAGTTCTTTTCCTATATCTAGGAAATTAAGTGATCCGTCTTTAACTGGTTCCCATATAATACCCAATTCATTTTTATCTGGGGTTGGATTTCCGTATTTCGCAAAGTTTGTCCATAGTTTTACGAATCTTCTGACTGATATGTCTTCCAGACTACCTGGTTTGAACTCAGGAGTCAAGTCACCTTTGAACAAATATCCCAAATCGTCGCAATGGCAGGCTCCTGCAATATTAACGACAGGAATTATTATTTGAAATAAGCAAACTACTCACTATAGTGCGGCTGTCCCAAGTAGAAATACAGTAATTGTAGTCGGGCTAAATATCGGGAAAATTGATTTTTAATGAATCATGTTAGCCTCACAACGTTTGAAGAGATATTGTCATATATTTTCACAGAAGTTTCGTAAATGACTTGATTTGTCATTCTCCATTATCAGAGTAAAAATATATTTAAAAATGTTTGATTAGCAGCTTATACTTTGTTTTTAAGTAGCTTCGAAATCTATATATACATCCTTATTTATACGCAAAACACAGTAACTGCATTTACTGTACTTGTAACTGATAGATACTCAAAAAGTAAATATTAGATATACAGCAAGTGTGTTTGGGTGTAGGAAATTGACAATTGAGACACACGTAGGTATTTAAATAGAAATGAAGGTCTCTTAAACAACTGAATCAAATGCTGCCCATCATTGCACTTGACACAGTAAGTGGTGGTAATTATGGAAAGGGTGATCTGACCACTATTTTCAAAACAAAGCAACTGCTCAGACCATGCAAAAACACAGTAATGTCAAAGTACTTACTGTGTTTTCCAATGGTATTTGGCTAATACTGTGTTTTGTTCCGGTAGAACTACTCATTCAGAGTCACTTACTGTGTTTTGTACACATAATAACTCTTAAATGTTCATTATTTAGTCAATTATAAGTGTTCCACAAGACGTGTTGGGACACAGTAAGTCCAATACTTTAGAAAACTCAATTTATATAAATTTAATATTTCTTACTTCAACGGAAATATTAAATTTGTCCAGAGCAGAATTACAAAAATAATGGTAACAGTTCGTTTGAAAAAATTTAAAAATTCAAATAGAGGAAAGGCCGAATGCTTGTCTTCTCATTTTCAAGGTCGTTGTGATCAGTCAAAATATTCTTCTATCGAGTTGAAATTTTTCTCGAATTATTTGGATCTGATTGAAATCCATCCCCTATCTGTAGGAATAAAATTAAAAATAACACTTTTCATTGATTGAAAATAATTATTTTCACTGATCACACCTACTGGTGCTAGATGGTCAATATCCCCTCAATCTTTCTAAATTTAAAACAATGTCTCAGTTAGAAAGGTTTGAATCTACAGGGTGCTTCACATAGCGGTGGTACGTTAATACTTGATTTTTTTAAATAAAACACTCATTTTTTTTGATACATTTAGATTTGGTTCTTAATTCTCTATCTAGGTGTGAAAATTTTCAGTTCCAATATGACATACTCGAACAATAAAGAAAACAGTGAAACGTCAAGAAATTGATTTAATCTCACAAAATATTGTGACCGTGTTTTTGATTGATTATAGTATTTACATTCATTTCAATGTTAGTATATCATTCACATAATTAAACTGTTTAGAAACCAGTGGAATTTCCTTCAAAAAGAAGAGAAGTTTTTTATATGATGTCATAACCAGGGACCTTTATTTATGTGTTTGGATTAACGAAATAACAAAACGCAATGAGTGTAAAGAAGTGTTTAGAGAATAGTAAAAACATGTAACAAGCTAAAAAAAACTACATTTGATATGCTTTTTATCCCTGTTGGGATGATTCAATACATTTTCAGCAGAAGATAACTGTTTTATTTTTCTTCTTTCTTTCTTTTTGCATTGACTAAGGTAAGGGATAACTACATTTTAAAACACAGAAAGGGCATCGGTTCTATTTTTATTTAATATATGAAAATAAGGAAATGAATTATGCTGTTTTAAACATAACGTTACATTATTTTTTTGCACCTATATCGCACGGAGAATTTATCAATTTATAATATTTTTTAAAATAATTCTATGGAATGCATTTTCGTAAATAACTCGTTTATTTTCAATTTTTCGAAAAAACTCTATTTCAGATTTATTGTCCAAAAAGGTCCATGTCTTATACTGGTTATAGAGATTGATCGACGGAATAATTAATTCTCGATTTTTATTAGGAAATCGTTCGGTATTTATAGAATTTATCAAAAAAATCAAGTTTTCCTGGATTTGTAAATTCGCTTTTGTTTTACCAAATTTCTCACAAACGTCACCTAATAGACCTAATCGAGCCCTACAATTGTCATTTTTGAAAATCAAAATCGGACCTTCGCACAGTGGGACAGAAAGTAGGTAAATAGCGACAAAAAGGCGAAAACTGAAATCCCTTTTGCGGATTATGTATTGTTATTTTGTAACTCTTAAGATGTGAATGCATTTGTATTTACAACAGTTTTTCGGAAAAAGACCTTCGTTTGCCTGGTAGGTTGACAGAAATTAGTGTGTAGTTGAGCGCGTGTGAGAACAGATTATTTTGAACATTTTAAAGTAAAAGTTAGGTGTATATTTGGACGTTGAAAAGTGCAAAATTTAACTGTTACAAATGGAGCATGGTACTACCAGTAAGTAAGCTTTTTTTTACTTGGATTGATTATTTAATCAGTGTGCTCAAAATACAATATATCGTTGATATAAAGTAAATGAAACAATCGTTGTTTGATTGTACCTAAGATGAACTTTGTGATGAAATATTTCAAAAATTACATTTAGTAGCAATGTGTTTCTTTGCATAAATAAATTACAAAACCTCTTAGATTTCAAGCATGGGAGCGATATTTGCCAGAAATTGCCTAAACTTTTTTAATTCGAGTTTTAAATACAACCTACTTATGCAATGAAATATTTAATCAGACATAATTTTATCTCTATGGCTTAAATATCTGGGTTTTTTTTTCAACAAATAGGTTACTAATTTCTATTTTTCTTAATCGTTAAAAATTAGAAATATTCATTTAAATGCAGATTTTCTAATTTTTCTTTATGCTCCACTTATACCGGGTGAGGCATTTAAGTTGACAAACGCGAATAACTTGAAAACGAAGAATTTTGGAGAAAATGTTTCAGACAAAAGTCACCATTTAAAAAGTGGGATCATTGGCTATATTTTTTAATGTTTGGTGGAGGAATTCAAGGTCATCTAAAGGCCCACTTTGGTTTTTTAAACACAAACCTCCGTTTTCTTTACAGATTCATATTCTGCTCAAAAAAAATAAACAACTTCTAGAAAGAATGGGTCTTTTAGTAGATGTACCCAAGGCAGGAGGAAGTGGTACCACACGCAATGGAAATACTGCGAGGCGCATCTTCAGAAATCCTTCTCTGACTTCTTAAATAACAGAAATAAACACAGGGTTAATAGAAAGATTTTCCATCATTCTGCATAAAATTTCAATGAAATTAACTCAGAATCCTTTGATGCTTATACACTTGACACTGCAAAATTATTTAAAAGTCTGTATAAGTGGTTTTACATATGTCTATGAGATTCTTATTCACGGCCACCAGATAAGATCACATGCTCTCATTGCTATAGGACAATTATCTGATGAAGCTCTAGAAGAGAGGTTTAAGGATATTAAAAGATACAGAGCACATCATTCTAGAAAAGTATCTCGCATGATGACCAATGCTCTCCTAATAACATCAGATCCTCCGATAACAGGTTTAAGGAAACTTCCCGTAAAAACATTAAAATCATTACCAAAGGAGGTCCTGTCACTTTTACTTTCAGCCACTACAGCTACACCTGGTATATCCTGAACAGAAAGAATATCATAGAGAAATTGAATCAAAAATTGAACCAGAAAGTGAACAAGAAACAAGTTCTAGTGAGGAAGATTTTTAATAGTTAATGTTTAATAAGTAAGTCTCTACGTAATTAAATCATTAATGATGTCTAAATAAAATATTACTGTTTTCCTGTTATTTTATTTAATGATAAACCAGACACTACCTTAGAACGATATCTCTGATTTTCTTTCATTATACCACTCTATTGTATTTGAAACTTAACTATATTTGAAAAATATGATGATCCAAATGTTAAAATAAAGGGAAAAAACTAAGTATCAATTATTTCTACAATACGGTTGGCCTCAGCCAATTCTATATTATAATTGGGTATCCAAGGATAATTTTGAACTTATTTTGTTATAATGCTTTAAGAAATATAGTTTCTTAACAAAAGAAGCAAATCTAGAGCTTTACAATAATGCCTATATATTTTGTCGCATATTTTGGGTATTTGGTCCCACTGTGCTTCGGTTTGGAAGTTATTAATTTCTTTGAAAAATCATACTCGGTCCTGGAAAAAATACTTGCGGTCAACAGATTCGGGCCGCCAGCAATAGGCTCAATTTGTGGCAGTGTACCTTTGACCCCACTAAGTCTCATCGAAATCGATTAATATTCTGAACAGTTATCGTGCTTCCTAGCCCGATTTCGAGAAAACCAAGTTTTTGCAAAAAAATTCAATTTTTATTTGTTTTTCGACATAGTCATTGGTATACTTATTTGTAGAGCTTTACCAGCGGCATCATTTCTTTTTTGAAATATCTCGACCCGACTACCCGTTAGCGAGTTATTCATTTTTTCCCGAAAAACTCGAAACGTCTATATCGGGTACTTCCGGTTTCCGAACGGAGCCGAGCTCCCGGCGTTAAGGTTTTCTAAAGACCTCCTATTAACCACCCAAAACGGATTAGGGGGGCTGAGCGTGATAGATAGACCGACAGACAGACCGACAGACAGACCGACTGACCGACGGACGTTATTTTCTAAATTCGCTCTCGAGTCGATAGATATGACTTTCATTTCGATCCGACGCTTTTTTCGGGTTTTGATGGTCCACCGGAAAAATGCAAAACCTATACTACATTTTTTTTCAAAATGTAGTAACAAGTTCTAGAAGAGACCTGTCGTGAACAGTTAACAAAAGTAATTCAGACTGCGAATGATTAGATGGTGGCAGAAGATATTGCATAACGTGAACTTGAAGTGTTTTTGTTGTTAAAGTCGGTGCTGTAAAAAACAATCCACGTAGTACTAAAGAAAAGGCCCGTCCTACATTTGACGCTGAAAAGTTGGCAGAATAGTGTGAAGAAATCGTAGATTATGATGGCGCAGCTGTGATATGCATTGCTCGTTTGCAACGTAAGATCGAAGATCACAAACTAGTTGGATCCATGCTGGACAGTAATGTCCATCAAATGCAACCATTTGGTAGAAGAGCGGCGACAAGTAGTGGAGAGGTTACAGAGAACAAGAAGTCGGTAAGATTATCCAAATTATAACTTTTAAAATGTAATGGTGATATGCATGGACGGCCTGCCATTTGGGGTCAATTTAAAATCCACATTACATGAAAATACTGAGCTAGATGAAACTGACAAATTCAGTTATTTGAAATCTGTATTAACTGGACAAGAAGCCATCAAGTCAAGTGAGTTATCAAGACGTGATAGACACGTTGCTTGAAGAATTTGAGAAAACTGATGTCATAATTGAGAGTTATGTTCAAGATTTATTGTCGTGAGCACCAGTTAAAAGTAGAAACGATCTGTTATCTTTAAACAAATTATATGACACTGCTTCAATTCTAACTAGATTTTTACAAGTTTTGAGTACTTCGCCCAATAAGTACGATATTATGATAAAATAAATGTTGTTGAAAGCTGTACCATATGCAATGAGGATAAATTTTAATAAACAATTAGCAACGGCCGAAAATATTAACGAAGTAGCTACTAACGATCCTGGATCCAGTTTAAACGTGGAATCATACGAAAGACAAATACACAAACTAATTAAAGTGGGGATAGATTCTGTTCAACGAGCTCAAATAGTATAAGGGGATAGAAGGGAAGAACGAACTCACAATAGTACATCAAAATGCGACCAAAACGAAAAATTATGTATCGCATCAGGCCTACTAGCAGACGCCAAAGAAATTGCTTATTATGTCAGTCATATCACCATTGTTCAATAAATTTTAACAGCAATTTGAATGTTAAAGAAAAAATGAATGAATAAAAATTTGAGATGATGCTTTAATTGTACGAGATTCGAAACTCTCTTAGTACGCCGTCACTTAACAATAATTATATTAGGGAATTTAGTATTAGGTTTCCATAGGCCGATATGATTCCGATAGGTTATTTTGTTCAGTCTTATTCACAAATAATGCGTTTTAAGGTCCAATCGACTAATTGAAATATGAGACAGGTGATAACGTAAAATTATGAAAAATTCTTGTTCCTTTTTTTTCAGAAGTTACGAGTTACAGTGCGGCTATATTGAAACCGGCTGGAAAACTACAACCAATTCCCTGTTAAATCAGAATCATGGGCAATTAGTAGGTACCACCATTGTGACCTTCGGAATTTGGTTCGTCCTCGTTACTGTTATTATCTCATTGCCATTACATAGTTTCGTAATAGTTTTAAAATCAAATTATATAAGTTTTACATAACCCGAACGTATTATGGCATCTTCAAAATATTGACACATACCTAATTTAATATCCATTATATCGTTATCTTTAATCTGATTTAATATAGCTTTGTTGTCGCTGATAGCGCAATCATTTAGATATCAATTAATTAGTTTAAATACCAGGAGTGCTCAAGAAACCATCGTCTTGTTCTCTTAAATAGAATTGTTTGCTACCGTAAGTTGAAAATGCTAGGATGCCTTCAAAATAAAATATTTAACATTTTACTATTTAACATTTAAAAACCAAACGTAGGGGACGCAATGCTTTGGGCAAATGTTACCTAGAAGGTAATGGGAAAAATTCTTGGTGAGATCGTATAGATCCAACAGGTACTACAATAACTGACATGATGCCGTTTGACGTGTTGTAAGCAAAGGGACACCAACTAACCTAATATATGAATTACTAAACATCTGTACAAACTATTGTAAAAAATAAAACTAAATTAAGAATAATGTGATGAAATTGTGTCTCCCATTTAATTCACTTAGTTTCTAACAAACTGTTGCTAGTTTTATATCCTGTATATCACAGCCTATAGTTGTCGAATCTCTAAGATATTTCTTGGGAACGTATCCATCCGCCAAAGCAATACTTCGACATTGTATTATCCTGAATCTTGTCATTATTTTGCCAGTTGATAGTTTAGGAAAAACAAAATATATGGAGAGGAAGATGCCTTCCATGACATTGGAACTGTCACTAGGAGCTAATGGGAAGGAGATTTGGTGAGCTATTGTGCTCAACAGATAAATGGCGTGATGTTGTCGAACATATCGTGCGGCAATCTGTGACCAGTTAGAATAATGAATAATATGAGGCCTTGGTTTCAAATATATACAGCAAATCCCAAGTTTCTGTACGATTTCCAACTTGCTTAACTTGTTTTCTCCTATTTACCCCTACTTACCCCACCCCTTCAACGGAATCATCCTAAAATATAATCCAGTTCCTGATGTCATTATAACACGTACGTGTACTAAATTTCAAGCAAGTGTTTCAATTTTATTTTATCAGTATCTTAATGATAGAGTGGTTGAAAAATTATAAAAAATCTGAAGCCTTGGCTTTTAGTATATACATCAAATTTCAAGTTTCCGTACTCTTACCAACTTGCTTTACATATTATCCCCTACTTAATCCCCTCATATAATCATCTCAAAATATAATTTAATTCCAGATGCCGTTATAATACATACATGTACCAAATTTTGAGTGATCTCAATTTTATTTTGTCAACCCCTTTAATAATGGAGTGGGGTGGTGGAGGGGGGGGGTAGAAAATATAAAAAATCTAAGGCCCCAGCTTCTCGTATACACACCAAATCTCAAATTTCTATACTCTTACTCGCTTGCTTTACTTATTTTCCCCTATTTACCCCTATTTAACCGTAACAACCCTTCACCGGAATTGGCACAAAATCTAGTTTCGGATCTCGTTATGATACATATGTGTACCAAATTTCAAGTCAGTATCTTAAACCGTTCCTGGGAGAACGTGCGCACAAGAAAAGTTACAGACCGACAGACAGACATTTTTTTCGTTCAGATTTAAAATCCCGACGTTTTATGACATTCTATGCCGATTTCAAGTAAAAAAGAAAAGTTGAAATTTATTTTACGATTACTATACTTTCACTCCACTAGGTGGATGTGCAAGTAATGTCGGTACCCGGAAGTGGTAGCAAAATAGCAGAAAATAACAAAACGCGGGAAAATGGTAAGAGAATGGAAGAAAATAAAGGAAAACGTAAGGGAATGTGCGGAAATACGGGAAGGTTAGTATATGTGATGGGAAAATGGGAGGTGATGGTGAGGGTGAAGTAGGGGATTTGAAAATATTTAAAGACTTTAATTACTTCTAAGTTCTAAGCAAATTCACCAAAATATGTCATGCTCGAAAACGCAGTAATCAAGAATTCTAATGCCATAAACAAACATGTTAAATTTTATACATCTTGAAGTTTTGACAAAAGAACCTAAAGTGTGTTGAGATACATGCAGAGGAAATAGATATAAAAGTATCTTCAATATTCAATTAAGTCAAATATCAATAGTTCAAGAAAACGAAGAGAGAAATGCTTCAGATTACATATGCTAGAATTGTAAAAACATACAAAATGACTTGGACACGATAGTAGAATATAATATCAATGATTAGAGAATTAACAAGATAGGACAGTCAGAGGGAGAAGACAAAATAGACGAAGACAGTTGTGAACTCCAATTTAAAGACATTCAGCGGAAACGGTTTCGGGATTTGTCGGGTACCCATGAAGTGAATTTGACCACGCTTACTAAAAGACAGGTTAGCTCATTAAAATCGGCAAGTGCTACACCACATGTAGACCTCGATGATAGCCGCGTGTGGCTGTTTTTTCTTCAGTTTATAAAAAAAAGTTTCAAAATTATTCTGTCAATTAACAATTCTATCCTAACTAAATAGGTATCTAACATATTATGAACATATGAATAATTCATGTGACATGTTACGAGGCAACCTGTTTCTTTAGTGACCTTGGGTTCTGACTGTCAGCTGAGTTCGGTCGTTCTATTAGGACAGCGTTGTAGATTTTTCATTAATGGCCTCTCTCTTTCATGTCACCTTCTCCGTCTGATGGTCACATTGTGGCAACTATGCAGTAACTACAATTTAATTGTCCAGGTAAATGACGCCATTGCTAAAAGATAAAAGGTTTTTCGCCGGCTGTCCTATCTTACTAATTATGTAGTCTTTACTAATATGATAGAATATTCAAGCGAGATCAAACATACCGACGGCATTCGAGATAGTAAGTATAAAATAAATAAGTGTATTTTGTTGTGTGTAGTGATTTCATAAGGTCATAGCTGTCATGGTGTCAAGTGGTGGTAATAGTCACGTTTTTAATCAAATAATTGCGTATCGAGGAAACGAACCAAGGTACATCAATATAAAAATAATCAAAGTGGTGAACTTGATAGATACATTTTTGTTGCTGTTATTTATTCAAATCCATTATTTAAATCGTCTTTGTTAATGGCACGGTATAATAAAGAAATGTGCATCTCATGAGTCAAACAGATAAAATACAGGGCATGGATATCATTCTTATACCCGTTCTGTAATTATTTGATTTAATCAAATACTAAATATATACAGGGTGCGGCAGAAAGGATTGGTCTTTTTGGGACCGGTGGTATACTTGAACAGAGAGGAGTAGAGCCTTGTGGATATAGTCATTTTGCATTCGCAGTCGAGGAGTATTTGAAATCGGGCGAATCTGCGATTATTTTGTTGTGAAACGGCGTTTCCGCCAACATTTCAATGTCCGTCACCATGGTCTTATCACAAAGCCTGACACAATCATCAGATTCAGAATAACTGCATCAGCAATGAATCCGAAACTTCGTGATCGTAGTCGAAGTGTAGAATACTGCCTACCGTTGAAAGGGTGAGACAAGAGATCCTTCATAGCCCAGAGCGCTCTGCCTGAAAACAAGCCGCAGCGCTCAGAGTTCTATGACTCGTTCAGTCGTTCTGCAATTCTGAACTGATCCAACGATTGTGTCACGTTTTGGGATCGGACCATAGTGTCGGCTATTAAAATGTCGGCGGAAGCGCCGTTGTGGAACAAAACAATCACCCGATTCGATCGATTTCAAATACTCTCCTCCAGATCACCATTGTGACTAACAAATGGCGTATCTCCTCGAGTTGAACGACTTTATCCACAACTCTCTACTCCCCTCCGTTCGCGTACACCACCCTTCCCAAAAACACTCATCCTTTCTGGCGCAGCCTCTACAAAGAATGCATGGCAGAATACTCCTTTAAATTGAAATTGAGCCGTATCTACTATACACACTTATCATCAGAGGTGTGTACACTGTAATATATGTAACTATATTTTATTATAAATATAAAATGTTAACAAGATTTTTTGATAAAAAAATGAGCACTAATTGATAATAACCAAGCCTAACCACAAAGCCTCTTGTCGGATTTACCAGAATATGTTGGGATATTTGTATTATCTCATCACGAATTTCTTATTCTAAATCTGCCAAATTATTGGGTCTATTTTGATAAACTTAAATTTTACGTACCGCCAGTGAAATAAATCTAGAAGGGATAGAACCGGAGAACGCGCAGGCCTTCAATAGCTCCTCTTCTTCCAATCCAGCGGTCCGGAACGATAACAATAAATATTCTCGGACTACTATTGCATAATGAAGGGGAGCCCCATCCTGCTGAAACCAAACATTCTCTGGAACTTCTTTCACGTTTATCAAAGCAGGAATAACATCTTTCCGCGGGAGCTCTAACTGCTTTAAACCGCTTAATGTCCATCCATAAAAAAAGCCAATAATGCTTCTCCTAAAAATTTCTGCCCAGACATTAATTTTTGTAGGATGCCCAGTGTGAGCTTCTTGAATCCAGTGAGGATTCTCCCTACACCAAATGCGACAGTTATGCCGATTAAGTGTTCTGTTAAGACAGAATGTTGCTTCGTTAGAAAAGCACGCAAAATTATCATCACGATTACAAATTTGAGTCATTTCTTCGCAATACTCAAGTCTTCTGTCAAAATCGTTATTAGAGAACTTCTGCACTAAATGAACTTTGTACGGAAACAATTTTTCCTTTTTCAAAATCCTATCTACTCTGCGACGAGTTAAATTTTCATTAAATGCTAGCTGTGTGGTCGATTTTCTTAACAGAATAGTCAACGTGCTATCATAACTGGTTCCGATTTTGGTCGCTAAGAGCATTTTTAACAAAACCAATATTGTTCAATTTTTTTAAAACTTTGCACACTGCAGATTGGGTCAACGGAATTCGCTTTGGATCTCTCTGGTTAAATAAGTTGCATACCTCTAGTTGTGTTATTTTGCGGTCTCAAAAGCCGATCAGCATTAATGTTTTTGTTCTTTGTCGTTGCGAAAGTTGCACCATTTTGCACTTAACATCAACACACGGAAAAAAATATAATGAAAGAATGATCACCAATGGATAATATTTGTTGTTGTTTTTATCACAAACATAAAAATTGTGAAATCTGATAAAAATGACGACGCATTAATAAAATAAATATGGTCTTATTTACTTATTGTGGTCTTCATTTATTCCGGACTTTTCCCCAACCATCTATATAGAAATACAGGGGATCGAATTTTATAGAAATCAAATTTTGTCGTATTTTTTAAAGGCAGTAGTTAGGACGTCAGCTGCAGTAAAGTAATTGTATCTCATCAGCTACCTAAAAATTTACAAAAAATACAAAAAATAAGTTGATTTGAAACTTGAGTATTCAATAAGTGAATTTGGTACAAGTACATATGCACATACAACCACTGGTGAAGATGATAAGTTGGGCGTCTTCGATGAAATCCTTACTTTTCACTATTCCCAATAGGAAAATTACCATTATCATAATAGTTCTCGATACCAAAGTCGCTTTTACACCAGTGGATAAGTACATGCGAGCTGTTCTCGGTTTTGGTATAGAAGGGTGATGTGGAGAGGAAACTAACAGTTCTGTCTTGATAATACCTATATGATACTTGATAAGAGTTCAGACTCTTAGAAGATGTCTACAAAGTATCTGCAAAGAACTCTATCAATCTATTTCTAGCAGGGAAAGTGGCTACACGTAAGTTAAAAACCAGGACTTGACCAATTAAGGACCCCACCGATATGCTGAGAACTAACAGGGATCAGATCATCTGGACTGGTACCAATCCTTGGAAAATATTTTCAAAAATTATCATCCTGTGCCAAAAGATGACACAGGAATATGAAGATGTACAGCATATCGAAACTGCAATGTACATATAATCGCCATTTAGCACTATGGGCTACTGCGGATCCCAAGGTTAAAATTGACTATAATCTCGTCGGAGAAGGCGAAACTTCAAAAACATAAATTTTTCAAACGTTAAGAACTACAAGTGAAGGATCGTGTGATGCCTCTACGGAAAGCGAAATATTGGTATTTTGTCGTTGTCGTAAATTGCTTCGGCAAAATCGAAAATTCGGCTCGGCACGAGAGAATTAAGAACTTTTGCAATAGTACCGCGGTCAGATTCTTGACTCAACCGCCGCTCGCCGCCAAACGTACCGTTCCCAGCCCGGCAGACTGATGGGCGGGTATTCAATGGATCATCGACAGTCTATTAAGGCACATTCTGTCCATTTACAAATAGTACACATCTTGTGACGCTAGCTCTGGTTCCATGAGGTGGAGACATTTGCATTACTTGATAACTCATGTACTTTGTTTGCCGTTGATACAACATCAGCAGATAAGTGAAATAACATGGAAGACATTTGTTGCTTTTAAGCGTCTTTGCAGATCATATTTAAACATAAGAAAAAGAAGAGGTCCTAAGGTGCTACTTTGAGGAACTCCCGTTAACATCAGCTTAGCATCTGATTCATACGGTATCGACTTTTAGTATGACTTTTTGTACGTCGACTAGGTAGGACCTAATCCAAGAGTTAGGTACTCCTCTTATGCCATAAACGCACATTTTATTAAGTAGCAATTCATGATTTACCATATCAAATGCTCTAGATGTTCAAAAAGCTTGGATAAGACAGACAGCAGTAATAAATATTCTTCGTCTGCAGCGCCCAATGTAACTTATAATTATAACTATAACTAAAACTTTTCTATATATAACATGGCAGTTACACTCTTCATTTGACAATTCTCAATGTAACAGATGAAAACTGAGGTGGAGTAGACTTTTGCCATTTAAGTACAATTGTATAGTACAACTAAGCTATTAAAGAGAGTGTCCTTGTTTTATCCCAGAGGCAATTCGCGATCGGTGGTATAGGTTAGGTTAAAATTAGGCTATAATTAGTAAATTAATAAGTACATATTAACTTTGTATTTGGCTGCATCGAAGTAAGTCGTAATGCTAAAAAAAACTAATAAAGCTGTTAGTTACCTGGATGATCGTTCAATTTTCCAAGATTTTTAGCTATGTTCAATCCAGCATCAAGGGACATTCTGTATAAGTAAATTGGTTTTTTAGAAGTCTCTAGGTGTTTTTTCACAGATGCCATAATTCCTACTACCATTGAAGCGTCTGTGGCCAGCTAAAACAACAAAATTAATGTAAATATCTATTTTATGCGTCAATACTAAAATGTTTGCCGTTTATAGAATACTCATATTTTAAAAACCACGATTGTTCTTATCATTGCATAAGTTAATCCACCCGAAGGTCCGTCCTATTTAACGATAGCCCTCAAAATTAACGTATTGAACTTTGGCCACCAATCGGAAAGTAGGTCGACAATCACGAATCTGCTGTGTATTAAGTAAAACATTTTAGAGCTTTACCATCATCATTAATTAATGAATGAAAGGGGATTTTTGAGAATAAGAGTTTACTGTAGATTCAGGAACAGGTTCAAGTACGAGATATACATTTCATACAATGAAAATGTAGCAGAAGGTATGGATGAAAATCTCGATAATACCTTGGTTGATGGATATTATTATACCTGCAAGACTGGAGCCAGGATTATCGGCACAGGCGCTCATGTTGCGAGTGTTCTGTGGTATCTAGGGTACGCTAGGTATGAGCAGAATGTTCATTATCCTTCAGTTTCTCTACTGAATACAATTATGGATGCAGCACACCGACCTCCGCAGATAGATCTCAACAATCCACGAATAATTGACACACGCTTGCGCGACAACACGCACTCGCCCACACACACAAACACACACACACAAAATGGTCCTTATAATAGTCTTATATATAGTTTTCAACATAATATGTCTCATTGATACTGCTGAAAACGCCATGTTCAATGATCTCAAGAGTCTGGAGCTAAAAGTAAGGCATTTGGAGCGCCGTGTCCCTGGAGACTTTTGATCAGGACCTCGAAATATACAACATACTAGAATTTGAAAACTTGACAGAAAGTCATTGTACAGGGGTGAGTGTGCGGGGTCCTTTGAGTCAATCATTCACTTCAACTCTCTAGATTATTTTCAATAAAGAACTAGAATCCACACTTACTAGGAATCCATTTTCGGCCGTATTTGGTCCTTTGAAGTATAAGTCAGCTAATTTTTTACATATTAATTGACTGGTTTCACTTCCTCGTTTCAAATTAATTTGATGAGGGATAGCATCTTCTAAATTTGGAGCTCCAGCTTCAAGCGCTTTTCCACCCATTGCCTCAATAGCTACTTGTATTGCCATAAACATCATTTCTCTGTCTGTGTAACCAATCATTAAGGGAACATGGTTGTATTCACCAGATTCAATTATATCTATGCCTTTCTTAGTGATGAAGGCTGTATCATTAGGTTCTTCTAGAACTGGTCCAATATTTGGCTTATCTGATGGTTTAAAAGTCTGAAAATTAAAATTAAATGTGAATACCTGAAATAAAATGGTCGCTTTTAAATGTACGCATACGGTGAAAATATGAATTTGAGATTAGCTATAGAGACGAATATATGATTTCTATCAGAACACCACACACCGAAATTTTAGTAGGGAAAAAATTTCGAGAAATGGCAAGAGGTGAATATGTTAACAACTGATGTGGATTTAACTCGATATAAGTGCGAGATGCCCTCTAACTTTTCATAAAAGTGAATGTAGCATATACCATAATATAAAAAATGATTCCAATGTGTCAAGATATGTAGGAATAATTCCCAGTATACTTTCGTTCCCTATATGTCAAATTTTTACTTGAACAGTAATATCCTCAGAGTCCCCTACGGCTATGAGAAGTAAGATTTGGACAGATATGAACGACTTCTTTTGGAAGAAACGTAGGAAATGCAACCAATGGGGTTCTATCACTAATGGTTGAACGCTGACGAACATAATTTATCAAAGAATGAATAGTGGAAATCGTTACTTTGTTGTAATCAGTCATTATGGTCTATTGAAAAATATTTTCTATTACACACTTTCAGAAACTACAAATTTCACAACTAGAAATTGTGTCGGAATAAGTAACGTTCCAATATGCTGTTATGGAATAATATCGCACAGCTTTAGATGAATTAAAAGCCGTTAAGTGGTTCGATTGTTATGGTTACGTTGAACAAAAGATATTTATTTCTTCGCATTTGACATTTTGAACAATTTTGACGTTTTGTTGTATAATTTCTAAAATCTTGTTAGAGAAAGTACAATCTACAACACGTTTGGAATGGCATCTTCCACACTCGCGAACCGCGGCCAAAATAATGAAAATAGAGAATAAAGTTTTCAACAAAAGATGTAACTCGTCTCTTTCTCTACAAAATAGATCTTTACAGATTTTTGTCTTACTTAATCGTTTAGAAGATAAATCGAGTTTTCCACTTATAGATTTGAGCCGCTTCATAATGCGCGAAAAGTCAGAATTCTCCGGGAGTTTCGTGCGACAGGGCTCATCGATCGATAATTCTTACTATTCAGAGCCCCTAAAAAATGAAAATAACATTAGATGTGTCAGCTTTAATGTGGAACTAATCACAAATATCAAAAAGAATTTTATCATAGAGCAAAGGTGTTAGAAGTTGGCTTAATAAACTTTGTACAGCTGATCCACAGATTTATTCATATCTTTGCCGGGAGTCGTTAGAATGATAATTCATTTAGCTAATATATTCTTATATAAATATATATTAATCCAATTAACATTTTATTGCAATTACTTTTGTTGGAGTTGGAGAGATATGCCTAAAACATATTCTTTGAAACGACTTTACAGTTTTTTAAGTGCGTGTAGTGGTTTTTGGAATTTGTCTACATTATTCATACACGTTCAGAAAATGCACAATTATGCAGTAAAACATGTACACCTTATTTGTTTCTTAACATACTTCAATGAGATTTTCACCAAATATAGATTAAAGTACGTAGAATCAAATCCATGTATTGAAAAAGCAACCATTGTTACGGGAGAAATAGGGAGGATGCATAACACTCAAAGATATGAATAAATCAACTGTATAAAGTTTACTAAGCCATCTTTTAACACTTTTTTCTCTGTGATAAAGATTTGTATGAATTTTATGATTAGTGCCACATTATGGCTGTGGCTTTTCTCTACGTTTGTGTTATTTTCATTTTTTAGCGGCTCTGAATAGTAAGAATTATCGATCAATGTGTCCGGTCGTACGAAATTCCCGGAGAATTATCATTTTCCGCGCATTTCGGAGCGGCTCAAAACTATAAGTGGAAAACTGGATTTATCTCCTAAATAGCTTAAGTAAGACAACAATTTGTAAATACCTTTTTTGTAGAGGGAGAGACGAGCTACAACTTTTGTTGAATACCTTTTTCTCTATTTTCATTATTTTGTCCGCCAAAATAAAAAACAAAACGAAAATCAAAAAGTTTTTTCAATTTTTTTAAAATTTTCCCAGAATTTCGAAGTGCAAATAATGCATCATTCTATTCTACAGGTTATTACCTTCTTAACTCCCAGAGATGATTCTTTTATTAATTTTTGCGAGGCTTTTACAAAATATTGCCTTCATTGACTGTTCTAAATATACTATTACTTATTTTTTATTAACAACTAAAATGTCACTGCAGTTTCGATACACGTGTCATGTTCAAATGTTTATAAGTTAATGAACATACAATAGTGTGTGAAGTTCGCCGGCAGGGGATTATGAAAATTTTACAAAAGCAATTAGATAATTTCGGTTTAAAAACATCAAACAGAGGTGTATAATAAAGATGTAACTGGTTGATAAATATATATCTATGGCAGATTTGGTTAGATTTAGAAATTTTAAGAGGTTTAAGTAAACTTGATTTAAAACTTCTTTTGTACATGCTATATAGATTTAGATAAAAATAACCCGATCGTCGAAAATTATTTAAAACGATAAAACCGTTTTGGTAAGTCTAAAAAACATGAGTGTTCAATACATCTAATTTCAAATGTACGACCAGTGTGACCTACGTGAAAGACATCACAATTCGCATTATTTAGAGTATTAGCCTCATTTTTGGCGTTAATGTTAATGATGAAACATGTGCTTACCATTGAATTACTACTACCGTTGTCTTATGTACGTATTCGGTAGTTTAGTTATTTGTATTTTTCATTATCCTTAATGCAAATCGAACCAGCTAAATATGAACACGGATGCAACATGTCCAGTCGGCTTTCGCCCGCAGTAGCAGAAGCTGACTTATCATATGATCAGTTCCAACACTCTCCGAATGTCAGCTTGTGTTTATGTTCAGTGTAATCACATTTAGCAGAAATCTACTTTTTGGTAGTTTTTTTAACATTTTGCAGTAATTTTCTATTACAACAGAAATATTTGCTATTACTGAATTATAGTTGTGCACATATTTCTACAATTAGATAGTTTCGCTATGTGCAAATTTGCTTATTTGATATTATTAAAATGAGGTACTTGTTATACTAAAACACTTTTTGATATTTAAATACTATTCTATCGTTCATAAAATTAATATTTCAACAAATAATTTACATAAAGTTTCAATAATTGAACGAATATTCAAAACACGTTATGAATGGTGGTGACGTCATTGGTTTTATTAGTGGCTTAAACCGCGTTTAGGTAATGGTAAACACAATATTTTGTTCGCTTTATTTACGTTTTATATGTGATTGAATAAGTGATGCCTAATACGGGATTTCTAAAAGCCCTCATGGGATCATTTTGGGGCCCTATTGGAGTTTAACGAGGGTTGCATTTAAAAAGAAATTATTAATTCGTATTGTTTGGATAATTTAATTTCACTACATTTTAACGGTTCTGTCGCTAATTTACGAATATATGTCGTTTACCTATAAGAAATATATGAGTCTCTCCCCATGAAGAACCCCACTGGTCTCGGAGGCACATGACTTGCTCAAATATGGAGGTCATAATTCTTTGGAGATTTTAAACAAATCTAGGTGGTGGGACAAAAAAAACTTACTTTTTACAAATATAAATTTGAGCTACCGTAATATGCAATAATTGTACAAATAATTTAAAAAAAATTTAATGTATTACAATGTTACTTACTGCTTTAAGCCGTAACTGAGCTTCGTATAATTTATCAACAGGAGTGTTTCTTAATACTTCCAATATTTTTCTTTCATCGCTTGTAACTACTCCTAATTCTTTTGCAATATTATCAGCTACATAATCTGTCAATGACCAGCTGTTTAGAGCTGATCCACTTTGTAAAATTGCTCTATGAAAAAGCCCTTTGGAGGCAGGTGATAATACGTGATAATGAGTAGAGAGACTTCCTGCACTTTCTCCAAAAATTGTTACATTATTTGGGTCACCATTGAAGCTCTTTATGTTACTTTGTACCCATTTTAAAGCTAGTAATTGATCTTTAAATGCGGCATTCCCGTGAACTCCAAGGGAAGTGTCGTTCAATTTCAAAAATCCTAATATGCCTAGACGGTAATTTATAGACACAAGTACAATATCTTCGGTCAATAAAAACTCTGGCCCGTACAGTGCAACGTGGTTGGAGCCACTTACAAACCCACCACCATGAATCCATACCATTACAGGTTTTAGTTCTTGGCTTGTTCCTGGAAGCTGAAAATAAAAATGTTTAAAATTAGTTCGAAGCTCCCAAGGCACAAAAATTTACTGGACAATGGTAATAAAATTGTATTTGTAAATTTACTGTAAAATATGGCAGAAAACATGGGATCGCTGGCAATCATATTAGAATTATTTAAAATTTGTTTTAATTAAATGAATTAGTAGAGACTGATGCGAATTGTATGCTCATGCGAACTGCTCCGTCACAGAAATGTAATAATTTTAGAAGGACGTGACAGGAATTGAGGAGATATTAGAAAATTTATTGTGCTCATAAATCTGTTCCATAATATCCCGAACTCCAACGTCTGTGTATCTGTCTATCTGTGATCAGTATTTCGCGTCACTCTTATTGATATTTGAACAAATGTAAAATAGAGAGAAGAATACCTACCGATTTAGTGAAGATATTAAGGTTTAAGCAATCTTCAGAACCTCCAAGAGCGGACGTCATCAATTCTCTGGAATAGCACGAATCTCCTTCTTTAGTAGCATCTCTCACTCCAGTCCAAGGCTCAGCTGGTACAGGTACCTTTAATATTACAATATTAAAAGTTTTTAATATATTAATTGACAACGTTTTTGTGGTGCTTTGAATTTGGCTCCTTGAACAACTATTTTTGCTTGATGGAGCTTACGATATAATTTTACTTATGAGATTTATTTCTCAAACAAGCTAACCATTATAGTCTTCGTCGATTTACTGCACTTTTCATATAATTGTTGCACATTTTATAGGATACTCTTCGCAGTTTTTTTTGTGAATAAAAGTTTTAGACATTTTTTATTTAATTACAAAACTTATGTTTTTCTTATTTAAATAATTAGAAACTTTTTTATTTATCAATCGATTTTGTTTAAAAACAATAACCCTAATAGTCGAGTCAATGAAGGCGAGTCAATGAAGGCTTTTACTTCTTAGTCCTCAGGCACAGGTCCGATTTTGATGATTTTTGTTAAATGTATGTCTATTAATGTTACTCAAAATCAGAAACGTCCCAAGTGGCACAAATAATTATTTATATTCTCAAGAGGAAAAACAAGAAGAGGAGAAACGGCGACAAAAGAAAATGACGAATTAAGGAAAGCTAAAGAGACACAACATGATGCCTTGTTTACAGTCGCTACAGAACTCAAAAATAAGATCGAAGTAAAAATGGACAAGGTCGAGGAAGAAATAAATGTAGTCAAAGAAGAAGTGAGCGAAGTTAAAGAAAAAGTAAACAAGGTTGAAGGGAAAACAGACAAGGTCGAGTATAAAGTAAACATGTTCGAAGAACGAGTCAAAGGAGAGATAGACCAGCTTAAAAGACAGTTGAGGGATAGAGGCAGCCAGCAAGTGGTATCATCAGGCCAGAGATTAAAACCTACCTCCTTTGATGGTCAAAGTTCCTGGATGACATACAAGAGGCAATTTGAGGCAGCAACGAGTGCAAACATCTGGTATGATGAAGAGAAGGCTATGGCATTAGTCCTGGCTTTAAGAGGCCAAGCATTGGAGTTGCTCCAGACAATTCCATTAGACCAACAACGGAACATTACAGTTTTAGAAGGTGCCTTAGATCTACGATATGGCGATCAACGCCTTGCCCAGCTGAAATTGCATGTTCAAGAAGCTGGGGAGAGTCTGCAAGAAATTGAAGCTGCGGTGAAAAGACTGGCACACTTAGCATATCCTAATGCGCCAAGAGAATTTAAAGAGAAATTGGCAGTGCGGGCATTCTTAGATGAAATAAGGAACAACGAGATCAGGCGAGTCCTCAGGCTATCCCGATATAAAAGTAGTAGTGAAGTGCAGTGCGTGCACTAGAAGTAGAAGCCGTCTATGGGGATACTCCAAAGTCAAGAGTGTGAGCTATGACGCTTGAAGAATCGCAGTTAGAAAAAGAGAACCAGACCCTATGTTGGCCGGTATCACCCACTCTTGGGGGTGGAAATTAGTAAACTTAAAATAACCGCAGAAATCGACAGGGAGATGAATTCTAGCCAAAAAATGTTCTATGAAGTTTTTTCGATAAATCAATATTTTTCAAGTTATTCGCAATTGAATATATTGAGTTTTGATCCAAAATATGCATGTTTTAAAGCGATTTTTCACGAGTAACTCGAGAACCTACGTTTGATAAAAAAAAACATCAGAAGCAAAATGAAGCTTATAAAATAACAAGTCGACCTGTTTTTTCTTATTTTTGTAGATGCAATAAAAACCGACTTATGGCTCGTTGAAGGTAACTGTTTGCCGAAAACTGAATATGAACCTTTCAACTTTAAATAACGGAGGAACGAAAAATTTTTGGAGTAAAACTTATTAGATTCTTTTTAAAATACATGAAAATAACTTTAAAATGAGCTTTAGTAAAAGTCGTTAGCATAAAAACTTACGCAGTTATGATGAAAATAAATCGGTTGTCTCGTTTCCTCGGAGAAAAGATCAGCAATGAAACCAATAGCTTAACCGCAAGAATTGAAATTAAACGCAATCCGTTCACAACTTACTTTATTTCAGTAGTAACAATATGTTCTAGAGGTTTGAACGGTTTGGAATGCGTAGATTTGGAAAAAGGTTTGATATAATTTTCAAATGATTTGATTGATTGATTGATTGATTTTCCAGCGTAAGATGGGCATTGCTGCCAATTCCGGGGCATGGAGATTTGTTCCACCATGCAGCCCGATCGTGTCTCGTCTTTGTACGTGTCCCCAGTATTTCATTGCGTATGATTCTATTCTTTTGATTATTGTTCTTCCCTCTAGCAATGTTGACGTTTTCTGTCGTTTTTGTGGTTTTCCTGTTTTTGCTAGCAGTTGGATAATGTCCCTTTACAGCTGCAAGGTGCTGGCGACCCCTAAATAATCGAACATACTAGCCGTAATTCGGTTCCTGGCCATTAATTCGATAAATAAAAAAATATATCAAAAAACTAATAAGACTAGGCGATAGAGGAGCAAATTTTACATCAAACGCGTATATGAAACTTTTTACGATTAAAAATTTAGCCTCCAGATTTTTTTTTAACACCCGAGAATGGAACGTGGCGACGCGTAAGTACGGCTCGAGAAGCGTACGCGGTCATGGACGCGCTACACTAAATTTGTTCTAACTTCTGCACTAATTAATGAAGTTGACCTCAACAAAGCTTAAATGAAACGTGGCTATTGGGTTATCATATTTTCAAATACAAAGATGAATGTATGAAGGAATAGTACATATATGAAGTCGGAACATATAGAGATTTTCTATGAAATCGGTAAAACCTCTACCATTTCTACAATTTTTAAGATAGAAATCTGAAACTTTTACATATTACTCTTGAAGTAATGTATGAAAAGACCCGATAAGTGAAAAAATATATTTTTATATATAAAAATGAGTGTATGTAGGAATAGTACATTTACGAAGTCGAACATTAAGAGATTTTCGATGAAATCGGTAAAAGCTCTACCATTTCTACAATTTTTAAGATAAAAATCTGAAACTTTCACATATTACTCCTAAAGTAATGTGTAAAAAGATCTGATGAGGGGAGACAATCTCAAAAATTTATTTTTAAAGGTGTACACTTCCAAAATTTCAAAACCTTGAGAAAGTGATAAAATTTGATATGTATAACTAATTTTAACCACCTGATACTTTGGTTTAAATGGCGTTATTATATTTCTGTAGGTGAGATTTTTAAAGTTTGAAATGTGCACTTTAAGATATTATAAAGGGATTTACCTTAAAAATTGAATTACCCTTCATTATTTTACGAAAGTAAAAGAATAATTTTTCTTTGCTCCAAAATTCGTGAAACTAGGGGTAAATAAACGTTAACAACTTTTATTACAAACATTATTTGGCATACCTACCCATCGGATCTTTTTGTACATTACTTTAAGAACAATGTGTGAAAGTTTCAGATTTGTATCTTAAAAATTATAGAATTATTAGAACTTTTACTGATTTCATACGAAATCTCTTTATGTTTCAACTTCATATATGTAATATTCCTATATACATTCATTTTTATATTTGAAAATATGATAATCCAATAGCCACATATTTCTCGTTTCATTTAAGCTTTGTTGAGCTCAATTCCATTAATTAGTTCAAAAGTTCCATCAAATTTAGTGTAGCGGGTCCGTGACCGCGCACGCTTCGCGAGCCGTACTTATGTGTCGCCACGTTCCATTCTCGTGAGTTAAAAAAAAAAAAACTGGACCCTACATTTTTGATCTTATAATAAAATTTCATATACGCTTTTGATGTGAAACTTCTCACTTTATCGCCTAGTGCTATTAGTTTTTTGACATTTTTTTTTATTTGTCGAGTTATTGGCCAAAAACCGAATTTCGGTCAATATTTTCAATTTTTTTAGGGATTGCTTACATCTTATAGCTGTAAACTTTTTATCGTATTCGACACCAACAAAACTACTTATTCTGAAAATTTCAGGCATGTAACATTTAGTGGCCGGTTTTTATCAATTTTTGTCTCTGACAACTGGGCTATAACTGTAAATAACTTATACATTTTTCTCTACTTCTATCGCATCTCAGATGCATTATATCACAATTAAAATGTTATTCTTATTTTTAATACTTTGCTGTAAGTTCCCTGAATAAAAAGTTATGCACCTCAAGACTATATTCCCGTCACAGTAATTTCACATGTGTTTCGAAACTAGATAAAATAAGTAAAAATGTTTTTTAAGTTAAACGATTTTATTGTAAAGAAACATAATAATGATGCAGATAATGTCCGAAAAGCTAAAAAATAATTAGGTAGGTACCAGATACCAGTCATCACACCACTCTCCTCATCAATCTAAAGCATTGATCAGACTAAAATAAAATTTCTATTATCTGCAATCAACCGCTTATATCATAGGTATACTTTGGATGCATTTTCTCAATAGACAACTTATGCAAAACTATCATCGTGCGACATCGCAGAACGATCATTTACATATTTACTCAGGTTACGCTACTCCCCACGATTTTATTTTAGTCTGATCAATGCTCTAGATTGATGAGGAGAGTAGTGTGGTGACTGGTACCTGGTACCAACCTAATTATTTTTTAGCTTTTAGTACATTATCTGCATTATTATTATGTTTCTTTACAATAAAACAGTTTAACATAAAAAAAAAAGATTTATTTAATTTCCAAGTTTTTAGTTATTTAGTTTTTTATTTTAGTTACTTCTAAAGTGTACTCTGTTCTACTTGTCAAGCTCTTTTATTTGACAGCCATATTGAGGGGATTGAAAAAAAAAGTAATCCGCCATTTTGTGGTGGCGGCTATCTTTGATTTTGAATTTGTTCATGGTGTACTGTGTTCTACTAGTTAAGTCCTTTCATTTGATACCCATATTGGAGTTGAAAAAAAATTTAATCCATCTTGAATTTACAATGACAATGAATATACATAATTATATTGTCATCAGAACTAAACGTGTGTACTAAATTTCAGATCAATCGGTCAACAGGAAGGGGGTAAAATTTCAATTACTTAATTTGACCCACACAAGACACCAACAAAGTAAGCTAAATAAAACCGTTTAAAAATGTACGATATCATTCGAAAACACCCAAGAACTATGTCCAGACTAAAGGGCTGATATACCAGAATTAATTGGCACAAAATTTATGTAACGTTGAATTTCCAAAAAACCTACCAAGCTCCCGGACTATTAAAAAGACAGCGGTTAAATATTAAATAATCAGTGATGCCCGGATCAAAGGTGGTATATGAACTCTCTTCTGTTTTAATACCCTTCTACTCTTTGTCTTTGACCGTCTGGTAGTTCGACAGGCTTACCGTTTACAGCGGTCATAGGTATCTACGGAGTATAAAAATATAATTGAATCAACCTTGAAAGTATTATAAAACATCTCATAATGAGTAACTATCTTATCGTTTATGGAAAGTCATGTTCACTTTGCATATACAATAATAATAATTGATAAATATATTTATAGATAAAAATAATAAATGTATACATCCTCACCTAGAACATTTTTGTGCATATTTTGGCTGATGACCCATGCATATTAAAAAAAAATACATATATAATTCTTTCATATAAGGAATTGTGCAATGTGCATATACAAAACATAAAATCATTATTTAGATTTCCAATCCAAAACAAAACTTTATGAAAATAAATTTAATGTCAAGATTTTAAATGTGTACATTGTACAAGGCGATTTAGATACATGAAGAATTATAACATTATTAAATTTACAGGACCGGCCGCGTGGTGCTCAGTTAAGTAGTAAATCTTAAGAGAGGAGGAAGGAGAAGGATACCGGAAGAGAAATCGACTTTGCACTCGACTTTTTTAGTTATTTATTATATAGTCATACAAGTATAGGGCGGCCTCTGGAAAGTCATACCATCTTTTAAATTCCTCAGTTTTGGAGTTAAGTAGGTAAAAAAGTCCAAAAATTAAAGTTATAGAAAATCACGTGTTTTCCAAAAATCCTTTCAGAAAACAATTGAAAGTCGCATTCCGAAAATATGAACTTTACTATCTTTTTTTTAAATAAAATACCCCATCTATGTTTACACTATTTGAAAAGCCATACAGAAACTTTTTAATGATATGTAATACTTATCTTTAAAGAATATTGTCTAATTTACTATAAATTGACAATTTATCAAATTGGAAAACAAAAATTTGTAATTTAAAATACACAATGAGTTAGTTACGTCAAAGTATTTGTTGGTAACTAATTTCACTTTGATTCACATTAAATGGAGAATTTCAATGATTGCTACATATTTTTTAAACTATCACCACTTAATGGGAACAAAATATAAAATTAAATACCTAGCAGAGTTTTTAGGAAAACTACTATGTTTCATATGTTATTAAAAATCTTTTTTATGACCTTTCAGATGTTAGCACTAACCTAATAATTTCTTTGTTCTTGCGGTAGTCGATGTTGATATTTACCGGGGTATTAATAAAGAGGGTTCGTAATAACAATAACATCCCAACTAACAAAGTTGCTGTATAAATTTAAAATAATACTACAATTTTATTTTATTAATGTTACATTACTGCTATGCAAAGGCTATATTATTTTATTAAAATCGCCAAAGTGACTATTTAGTCTTCGCAACTAAATCATCATCATCATCGTATAAATAAATGCTGAGAATGTTCCTAGAGCTAAATTTATAAAACATTTTGTAGAATTTGATTTTCGCTCTTTTATAAACGTATACTTATGCAACAATTATTATACTCTTCGTAAATACAAAATGAAGAGTATTGCATTCGATCGGCACATTACTAAAACCGGTAATATTGCTCGTAGAGAAAAAATTTTCATATTACAGTGTTGGTGATCGAATTCTGAACAACGTTCAAAATGTCCGTCCGTCCGCCTGTCCGTCTGTCTCTCCGTCTGTCTGTCTGTCTGTCTGTCTGTCCGTCCATCACTTTTCTTGTAAGCACGATAAATTAAGAACGAAAAGTCCGATTGTATTAAAATTTGGACAGTAAGTCAGTATTAGCTAGAGGACGAACCTTATATTTTGAACAAAATCGATCAATAAATAAAAAAGTTATACATTTTTTAAATAAAAAAAAATATTACGTATTTTTCTTTATGTTTTGTAATTAAATTAAAAATGTCCAAAACTGATATTATTTACAAAAAAACTGCAAAGAGTATCCTACAGAATATGCAACAATTATATAAAAAGTGTAGTAAAGTGGCGAAGAGTATAACGGTTAGCTTGTTACAGGATGTTTTAGGTCACGGAGCAAAATTGATTTATAACAGATTTAGGGCGGGTTGTATAAAGCATAGTTAAGGCTTAACTAGAGTGGTTAGTCAAATTCGTGTTGTACAACAATGGGTTAGCATTAACTGCTCGCGTTAAAGTTAAATTTCTTAACTGCCGAAAAATAGGCGGTTAAGTGAGGTAACTGGTAAATTAAAACCTCAAAAATAAGAAAGTTTCAAGTATCAGAAATTGCTGAAATCATTAAATCAGTTGTCAGTTAAATTTTACCTCCGGTTAGTTAACCGATCGGTAATGTGATTTTTATATAACTCGCCCTTATAGTAATAACTCCCGGTACTATTAGGTCAATTTGCGAACATCTATAAAACTATTATTTAAGAGTTTAGCTAAGCATTAATAAAACAATTTTATTAGCACTCTCCTTAACACAATATTATTTTTGAGAGCATATTGTATTCGGCCGCAGCTGTTAAATCATTGTTATATAAACAAAGCACATATTGCTCTCATAAAACATTTATAAAATAGTCTAAAAGCGGAAAATTGTCCTTAAAGTATGGCTATAGTATGTTTATGCGCCATATTTTTTTTTCATTAACAGTGGTCTTTTACAGGATTCTGTCATCTTGGGGCGCTCGCCATGTTGGATTTAGGATGACGTCACAAAATTTATTGTATTCTACACGTGTGCAAAATTTTAAAACTCTAGTTCAATTAAAACTAAGTAGTTGAATTTTTTTACATTGTTACAAGTGAAGTTAAATAAATAATAGTTACATATTTGAAAGTATACAGAAAAACACTATTTACATACAACTTGTGTTTTATTTATTTCATACTGACCGTTGTTTTCTGATGGGAAATCCTCGTAGTTGATTAAAAGGAAATAGCGGCAAAATCATTCGGAACAAAATATTAATGGAAACTACCTTTGTTTTTTGCAATACGCTTCTGTCTAGTTTCAAAAAAAATGATATATTTGTTCTATAAGTGTTGTTATAGTTATAAATATGATTTATAAGATAGACGCCATGATGATATTTAAGTTTCAACATGGGTATGTGTTTATGCACCATTTGTATAGCAGCCATTGTGGACTTTAAAATAAAATTAGTTCAAAAATAAAAATGATTGTGTTATAACCATTTTAGCAACAATCTGTTATTGTGAAATATGTTATCTGCGAAACACAATTAGTGCGATACCACAAAATGATCGGATACAAAAATTTTCACTTAGTATTTTTAATTTTGATAAATGTTCGATATTTTTAGAGAGTACAAAAATTTCATTGTATATACATACACCACATATTTCACAGAAAAATTTCCTTCACAGCCGAAAATCGCTTTACTGTTGGAGAAACGAAGTCTTAATCGGCTGACATTTATCTCATATTCACTAAACTATTTTGAGAATTATTATTGCCTGTAGAAACATTTAAATAATAAATAACTTATGTTGTTGCTGTACATAGCAAAAAGGTATCGATGGAAATAATAACACAATGCTTATAAAAATGTTTTGTCGTATCTCGAATAATTTTATAATTATCGTCTACTACTTTTTTTAATCATATGTAAACGTTTATACAATTATTTTGTAACACCTGTGAGAGCTATAATAAAATAAATTAAAGAACTACATTGTTTTATGAACTGTGCCCATTTTGCGTCTATAAGCGTTGTTTAAACGTTTTGAAAATGTTTATATCAACAAACTTGTTTTATAAAGAAGTTCTGTAAACATTCGTTCAGCTTCTACAAAACATCAAGTTGCTAGTTGAGATAAGCAGGCGAGGTAAATTTTAGAAACTGTGCATTCTAATAAAAGTTTAATAATAGTTGAGAACGATTGTTATTTTTTTGAAAAACGTATCTAGTTGTCGCTGCTAGGCGTATGGTGCTCAGCACCGCCAGTTTGTTTCACATGTGGTGCTCGAAGCTATGGTCGCCAGCCCTGTAAATTTATAAAGACTCTCTTTAAGTTATTTCTACCGAGAAAGTTGTTAACGTCAGATTGTTTTCAAAATTCGGTAGGTGTAGATAATAGTTTGGTGAAACCGCTGGCAAATTTTGAGAACGATCTTTTGTCTACTTTTCCAGTTATGATACATCAAAATTCACTTTATTAGCAAGGACACGATAGGGAAGGGTAATATCCCGTAAATTTATCGCCACAATTTATATCTCAAACGTCAGACTTTTTAAATTTTTGACTGTGAGATTAAATTGTTGTTACAAAAGTGTACCCCAGTTTGAGAAACCTCTTGTGTCCGGTTTTTAAGTCATTCGTGATACAATGTCTGAAAACGATGGGAATTTCACGCATATATGAAAACCGGCAACACCACATATCAAAATTACTTATCTTCCTTTACATGGAAAATCTTGAGAAGATCGAGCAGATGGCCTATCTTTCAACCATGTCTTAGTCTTCCACAAATTCTTGACTTGTTCAATTTTTCTCAATTTTTTTTTGTTCTAAATTTATTTCTGTATTTGAATGGTTCCGACTTTTTATTACTTGCTTCAATTCATTAGCTTTATGAGAGAACTGTACACGAATCTTTGAAATATGTGCTATACAGACATTCTAAAGTCATTGTTTACGTGCGAAAATCTTGGATAAAAGTTGCGATGTTGCCACGTTTCGTCGCCACGCCCTATCTCGCTCCCACCGTGTATTACTCTCTCTCTCTCTCGCTCGGATAGAAATACCTTAAGAAAATTTTCAATAATAGAGTTAATAATATATGCTACAAATTGTAAATGAAATAGTTAAGGCGTAGAATAGATGTATTAATGCGTATCCTTACGTTACGACATTTATCATCATTTATCATATCTATAATATATGTAATGCATTTGAATTACAAATAGATAGTTATAATCGTAAAACCAGCTGACTAGATCCATAGGTTAAGCGGCACCACAACAGTGCAAAATCATTGAAATTTATCACCTTCGCATTCGGTAACAATTGTTTAATACGGGGTTCCGACTTTATAATTTTATTGTGTAATTCCTGCGTTGAAAACTAATACCAGTGTTTTTATAATATTGTTATTAATAATATTGTACCTAATTAGATATTCAATATGGTCCAGTGCATTCAGATGAAAAAGGTGCGTTGCTATGAAAATATGTACTTTGAATTCAGGAATTTGATGGAAACTTCTTGCAAAGTACTTCTAAAAATTTACCCATTAAAAAAAATATGTAAATTAATTGTCTTCGGGTATATCGCTCATTAACATGGAAGCCGATGATACATCATTATTTAGGCTCACTACATCAATTTAATGTCATTGTCAGTAGCAAGTCAGTGTCTGGTGTGCACTTATCGCTGTAAATCTTGTCACTAGACACTTTTCGCTGTGATTTTAATGTGTAGACACTGGCATATGTCCTGTTTTATTTCGTGAAATATTTCCCGCTAATAGGTATCACTTATGTTTTTTTTATCTCCAAATCTTCCTTGAGCTTATTTCTAGATTTCGCATTTTATCTCCACATTCAATCATAAAAAGAATTACAATTCTCAGTCTCTCTGTAAGCCTCATTTTAATAGATAATATGCTCAAATAATTTTATTTCAACAAATGTCACCAAAGCACAGAAATCATGATATACATTATTCCCACACCACACAACATCAACCTATAAAAAATCACCCAGTTATAATTGCACCACATTCTATAATAACTTGTCAGAAGGTATTAGGAACTCAAAAAGTATCCCTGCGTTCAAAAATAAAATAAAAACTTATTGATAAGTGGAGCATTTTATAGTACTCGTGAATATATGGAACAAGCTAATGAATAGCTTTCAAGCAAAGAATTTATATAAATAGAAGCAGATACACATTTACAAGTGTGTTGACAACATAGTTCAGACATTACATTTTATAATCATCTCTTTCTTTGTGACCAAAATTACTATAGCCCCATCTTTGTTGCAGGTACCCTCATTTTGACATGACAAATAAATGTAAATATAACCTTAAATACCCAATTTCTGAAGCACTTTGATCTGTAAATAAACCATTTTCATGTGCTGAAGAGACAAAATATGACTTTAAATTGCATCAAGTAAGGTTTATGTGATATTTCTACATCTACATCTGTATAATGCGACAACAGTTTAGAAATAAAATGTGTCAGTCAACCAATTCTAAGCTCTACGTATTTACTTTCCCAAATATTTTTATTTTCCGCCAAACTACAGCAATACAATTAATTTTAATGTGCCATTCATTCGAAAAAAATGTATACTAGTCCAATTTAGTCGGTATATAGAAGTTCTTTCATTTAATAAGCGAATTCAGAAAGTTGTTACAAATCAGAAAAGAAGTAATTAATTTACAGGTCATGCGGCAGTTCATTTCTGTTGCTCTTTTTAATTCTTACAAGTAGTGGATTGCCTAATAAAATGGAGTTCTACCCACAAATTGGAGTGTGAAATCGAGCAACTGCAAGGGATGTTAAGGGGTAGGGGAATAAAACAATAGTTTACAATACTTACATATTTTTATTTTTGTAGAAAAATAATAAATTATTCGTGTCGAAATAATATTAATTTTGTAAATTTTTGTCTACAACTAGTGGCATCGTTTTTTAATTTGGCCTCATAATATAAACGTACTTTCATATAGAACGTACAGCACATTGTGATCAATTGAAATTTATGATTATCAAACATGTCTTGACTTGAAATGTGATCATTCATTAAGTCATGGTTGAAGACATTTAAATTAGGTACCAGTTTCGAAATGAAAAATTGTGTTATATTACGTTTTGAAAACAACACATTTTGATACTGCTTTATTAATCGCTCCAGACACAAGCATATTTGAATAACATCTTCACTGGGTGTAATTAATTTCCCTCTTTTCTTTAATAGTATCAGTTGGGATGTACATTGATCACTAATTAATTGAGCTTTACAAATTTCACATGAAATATGTTGGTTTACACGCCTAGCCACAAAACCGCTAATATATTTAATAATATCTGAAATAAATGGAGATAAATTAAATATATTAGCAAAATAGTCATGTTCTTCTTCCAAAATGTTCACTTCCTCTTCATCATCATCAACAATCGTGTCATTAGTTCTCATAATGGTACCAGCCCCAACATGTAAGATTGTGGTCGCATCCAGGATACTGCAATTGCCGGTTTTCACTGCAGTAATTTGGTGTTTTACTAAAAGTCGGATGTATCCAGTTCTGAACTGAAGTGCAGTAGGGTTGTTATTCCACCCTCCCCGCTGGCGTACTGCAGAAAAAAACATTTCGAGGTGATCCTGGCTAAATTTATAACTTAAAATGTATTTTAAATATCCAGTCACAACTAACTCTTGATAAATATCCAAGTAACTCGATAAGCAAACTATGAGTCCAAGAAAACCTGTTTTTCTCTTTGAATAAATTAATAACTTGCCAGAAAAATCCCTCAACTCAGACAAATATTTTATGAATACGTCGATACGACTTTTAAATGTATTAAAAGTTGTTGACGACAAAGGCCTGTTCCACTCCTGTTTTGAATACAGTGATTTGCAATTTAAAATGTCAAAAATATCGTTCATGTTCAAGCAGAAAGTAGCTGTGGCATCACAATTTTCAAAATCCTTCATATCTAAACTTTTGCAAAATAACAGGGCTGCACTTACGCTTGCACTTAGGACCTGTACTGCCAATCTGACTTTCATTCTGTTATTCTGAAAGTGTATGTGTTGAGATGATAGTTTGGTGGCTGCATGTAAACCTTCTTGTTTTTGATGTTCATATAACTTCACAATGTACTGCCATTTGATGGGTTCGCCTTCTGGGCTGTAAATAACTCCCTGGTCAGCTAACGTGTTCCTTACCAATTTTATCATATGACAAGCATCCCAGAAAGTATGTATCTTTTCTGCAGTATTTACATGTGCAAACCATGTTTGAAACTTGTCATCATAAATATATCTTGTTCCTAATTCATTACACATAGCGATGTTAGTAGAAGTGCCATCAAATGTTACAGAAGAGCATTTAATTTGTGTGTCATGTAATAGCTGTAAGCATGTCGTCAACAAATTTGCTCGTTCCATCGCATTTAAGCCTTGTATCAGAAAATATCCTAAAGGTATCTTCCAATGGCTATTTAAGGCTACAGCCATAAAAACTAATGCATTCGTGGCCAATGGGCGAGTATCTCCGTCTCCTTGTAATTCAGCACCAAAATCCACATACCCGTAATACTTGCCACATTCGTACTGAACACGTTGACGAATACTCATTTCATCGATGACAATATTAACTATTATCGTATTTGTTTGTTGTTGTTGTTTTAGACTTAGTGCTGCAAAGGCTTCCTTTGTGAATCCCGGTTCGCCCTTCACAATCATATACCATCTCCTTATGGTATCGGGATGTGGCAGAAGATTATTAAATTGTTTTCGTACATAATTATAAGCGCTTGAAGAATAAAAATGCAAAGTTAATGAGAAGGCGCGTAGATTTGGATCGTACTTTCTATTTTTTGAAAGTAACTGCCTTTTTAATATTTCTTCCAATGTTGTTGGCATATCTTCCTGCAAGAATATAATAATAATAATAATCAAGGAACTATAAGTCTGGACACGTACAAAAACAATAACAAAGACAAATGTAAACAGGAAATAAATTAATGTAACAGTACCATTATCGTACTGAATGCTTCTTCCGATAATAGTTGCTGATTTCGCAAATGCTCCAAGAGATCCCTTACATTACATATGCGAGTCTCTAGTCTTTTCTTTTGTGCACCAAGCACCTTAAGTTTTTTACGTTGGCTCTCAAATCTTTCCTTTACAAAGTCCAGGTGTCGTTTAGCTTTTCGTGGAGTAGCAAAGTCTGTTGGTCTCAGATCACCTACATAACGAACATTATGTATTTCACGGAGTGGTGTACTGTCTTCTGGAAAGAAAAATGAAAATGCATGAGGCACATTTATAAAATATTTTAATACTTTGCTCTTCACTTGTACAAAAAACTACCCACCCAAATATTAAATTAAAATACTAATAATATAGCAACTGCTTAATGCAATTAAATGAACCCTCATCAAGTAGTTAATGGAAAGAGGTTTGAATTTCTGGGTTGATTTTTAAGGCAAAAAAATGTAATTTTAGACGCTACCCCTTCAAAATTAATAATAGCCATTTAGGTACCTACCTGCGGGGGATTTTATTTTAGATGAACTAGTTACTTCTGATCGTTCTGAGATAGATATCTCCCACATTGTTGCTTCTTTGGATGGTCCTGCATGGACAGCAACCATATCTATTAAATTACATTAGTTTTACTTCTTTTTAATCTATAGAAAAATATATTTACCTGCAGTTTTATGCCTTAATGTTGGGGATGGAATGGCAGTTTTAAGCAATTTTCTAGTAGGCCAACTATCATCATAATCATCAACCAGAAAATGTTTTGAACACACCACTGTGTTCTCATTACAATGATCTAGAGTATCTAAACCACAAGCTTTTTTCCAGGCAGAGTGCAGGGCTTCATTTTTGGGAAATCTAAAAGTTAAAAAATACAACTACAAGATAATATCTATATTAATCAACACTTTTGTTATGTATGTATAAGACATGGTTTCAACAAAAACATTTTAGAATTATTTGTAAGTGAATAATCATCTTACCTATGAAAAGACAACGGGCTATTTTTATTTTGAACCGCACCACAAACAACACAGTTCTTCCCCATTTTTATGGTTTAATAAGATTAAGAATAAAGGTATACACTAAACACGAAAATAATTTTAAGGTTAGTTGAATCAAAAATAAACAGCTGCTTGTTATTCAATAACTGGTTTTAGACATATGTCTATGCTAGACTCATACCACGGCCTTGGACAGGTCGCAACAGAGATAGCGCCATAGGCAATGTTGTATCTTAGAATAAAATGGCGAGAAAAAGGTATGTTGGACATGTTGGCAACAGTATCGTATGACTTTTATACTTTATCTCGGCTTCTATTTATATAAATTCTTTGCTTTCAAGTATATTATTCTTTTACTCTTATTGACACGCCATATATGTTATATTTGTTACTTTGAAATTGACTTTTTAAAAAATATTTATTTTGTTACAGAGAGTCATCGATGACTCTGAATAAAAATTGTAATTGTTGATTTAAAAGTTTTAATATAAAGGTGAGTATAATACTGGCTACAAAAGCGTCTGCTGGTCATATTTATAACATTAGGAAAGCAGTGTCAGCTAGGCGGAGAACAAAGGAAATGCAAATGTGCAATTTGGCATAAACTGTGAGAATGGAAGTATAACAATGTGTGAAATATGATACGTGAGATAAGCAATTACCAAGAGAAGTCGTTATCAACTTATGTAATTTGACACTACTGAGAAGCTTACTTATAACTCAGTGTCGTACTGTTATTTATTAATATAACATATATACTACGTGTATTCGGTCAATAGTATTGCTGTTGCTTGTTGCTGCTGTTGCCATTGCTATCATTATTATTATGTATATGTGTGCATGTGTATGTGTGTGCACGTATGTATATTTATATGTATATATTTATTTGTTTTTTTTCCTTTATGTACCTTATACTTATGCTTATTTTGACTTGTCCTATATTATCTGTAACAAAATCTACTGGACCAATAAATGTCATTATTATAATTTCTCATTTTGCTTATTATATAGCAAAAACGTCATCAAACTATTTATGTTTTCATTCCCCTTGTTAGTTTTTACCACATTTACTATTATACCAATACATATTTCATATTCCTGATGCACAGAGGTCGTATTTATATTAAGAAGGTGCTTGAGTTTTTTAAAATAAATCTTTTTCACCCTTTGTGGTAGCCCAACTTAATATGAATCTGCAGAAATTATGCATTTATGGCAACTGTATTAGATTCGCTATTTCGAATTTTTAACTTTTGACGTCAGATTCAATATCAGCATATCTGAAAATATATATTTATTCTTAGAAATTACCGGCGACTCCGCCGATAGAAAAGTAGAACATTTTCTAGTCGAATAATTTATTTTACAATTTTTGCTCATTTTTGCTCCATGGCTCGATGAAACTGATATGGAACTTACGCTGACTACAGTTTACAAATAATTTCCATACAAATCGCTTACGCCATTTCCGAAAAGTCTTTGAACAAACATGAGAAAAATATACATAATAGGAGATAATGAGAACCTCCTAGTTTTAAAAATTGTTGAAGTCGGTTGAAATTGAAAATGGAAACTAGTGGGTGGAGAGCCGGCTTATCCTATGAATGAGATACATGAAAAGTTAGTGAGTGAGTTAGTATTAGTACAGACCTAGAGGGAGCCATCTTTTTATAAGCTAATTTTCCCGTCTCACGGAATTTTGGCGTCACTTTCCGTCACAATTTTTTATGATTTACTAAAATTATAGAATACATGAATAAAATGTACGTCAAAATAGGTTGTGAGGCATTCAGTGAGATTATAGTGGGGTGCCAGCCTTAATTTACCCGCAACCCTGACACAACTTCGATTAAAGGTTGTTTCTTGATTACACTTATTTTGCAATCTAGTATGTGGAAATAATGATTGGTCATAGAATATTAAAATATTTGAGGCAAATGTCATAAAAAAATTTGAGGCATTGGATTCTAGCACATACGTTAACATGAAATTTCTGAACTTTTATTAGCTTATTCTTGTCATTTTCCCTTATTTACCACCACCCCCCACACCTTCAACGGAATTATCCCAATTAGATATCATTACAATACATAAGTGGGCCAAATTTCAAGTGAATATCTCAATTACATTTTATTAACCCCTTTAATAACGGAGTTGGGGTGGTGGAGGAGTTGCAAAATGTTGTAAAAAATCTGATGCTTTGGCACCAAATCCCAAGTTTCTGTACTTGCTTTACTTATTTTTACCTATTTACCTCTATTTAACCCCCAACCCTTCAACGAAATCATGTCAAATACAATATAATTCCAGATGTCGTTATTCCTTCAACCTTTTTAATAATGGAGAGGGGGTGGTAGGGGGTTGAAATATATTATAAAAAAATTGAGACCTTGGCTTCTAGTACATAAACAAAATTCCAAGTTCGTACTCTTGCCAGCTTGCTTTACTAATTTTCCCCTATTTACCCTTATTTACTCATATTTAACCCCCAACCCTTCAACAAATCGTCTCAAAATATACTCAAATTCCAGATTTCGTTATAATACATACATGTAGGTACTAAATTTGAAGGGAATATCTCAATTTTGTAACAACCTATTTAATAATAGAGTGGGGGTGGTGTGGAGGGGGTGTAAAATATTACTAAAAAATCTGAAACCTATGCTGCTAGTATATACACCAAATCCCAATTTTCTGTACTCTTATCAGCTTGCTTTACTCATTTTGCCATATATACCCCTATCTAACTCCCAACATTTAACCGAAATTAGCGCAAAATAGTGTCTAGTTCCAGATCTCGTTATGATACACAGGTGTACTAAGTTTCTAGTCATTATCTTAAATTGTTCCTGAGAAAACGTGCGCACAAAAAAAAGTTAGAGATCGACCGACAGACAAAACATTTTTTTTGCTCAAATTTAAAACCTTGACGTTTTATGACATTCTAAGCCTATTTCAACAAAAAACTGAATCTTTTTTTACAATAATTACTATGCTTATAATAATGTTTTGATTCAAAAACTCGTTGTTTCATGTATACACGAATAAATATATTCTTCGTATGAAACAAATACCTTTTGTGTTAAGCATAATTTATTTACTATAAGCTTATTATTTCTTGCTACAAAATTATTTGTTTTATATGAAAAATTTATTTATTTGCGTACACATATATGAAACAATGGATTCTTGAATCGAAACATTATTTTTATGTGTGAAGGGTTGGGAGGGTAGGGGGAGGTGTAAAGTGGGGAAAATAAGTAGAGCAAGCTAATAATTTAAGTCCAGAAGCTTTATTATTGACGTATATGCTAGAAGCCAACGCCTCAAATTTTTTTTGACATCTGCCTCAAATATTCTTAAAATTCTATGGCCAATTATTTCCACATACTAGAGTGCAAATATAGTCAAGATGTTTTCCTTTAAAGAGACTTAAATGGAAAATTTAGATGTGCAAGTAGTGATTCATTAGGCAGAGGTTTTTATTTTATAACTTAATTTTAGTTTATATATTTTAGGTGTGATATATTTTCTAATAATCAAAAAGTATTTAAAAATCAACCTCTACCTCGTCTATTTGACGCAGGTCTCGTTCATGCATTTTTTTCAAATTTTTCACAGAAGTGGTAAAATACCCACCAAAGTGCAAGCAAATGTAAATATACATTGTTCGCTTAAAATCGTCGTCAAAAACAGATCCAGTCTTAATTATTTTATATAAGAATTAGCATTTTTCAAAATAGTCAATACCTTTAAACTTCACATAAACAATGCTAATTATGTAATGTAATAGTACGAGATAATAAATAATTACTAACCTTGAATCTTAATTCTCCAACGGGTGGTTTTCCGTACGGTACTCCAAGAAAAGAATAAATTTTTCCTCCATCAATGTCAGTTCGTATAGAACCCCTCAGCTTACCTTGTTTAATTGTGACAATAGGCTGTGCCATATTATTATTGTAAATTCAACTACTCGTAAATTAATACTGGCCATATATGGCTACAGTTTTCTACTTTATAAATGAGATAAAAGTCTTAGCTCCCATATCTCGCACTTATCATATCACTCTTTATATACAACGTGCATCAAATTAAAATACCCGAATTAAATAAAACACATTAAATCAAAACAATTAAATTATAATGATAAAACGGTCTCTTTTTGTTAAATGTTATGTATTTTGTAATTCACTATCCCTCTTTCGCCTTTTTCAAACATTTTAAAATCATGTGGTTTAGGCATAAGTCTAAATACTAGTCGTATTTTGTTTAAATAGTTCAGTTTTGTACACATAAAGACATTTTTCTATATTCCGTTTAAACAGTGTGTAAACAGTTTAGATATCTTTGATGATGATATCTACCGGCGGGGTTCGAGTGGAAGACCTCTTGATGAGATATTCGTCTTCAGCTGAACTCCGCGTTTTCAGTAATTTTAAATATTATTTTTCATATGTGTACTAATTAATAATAATTATTATTATTGTTATTCTCCACTAAAATACAAAAATGTAAATAAGGCAGGTCAATCTTGTCGTACAATATAAAACAAAACAATAATTATTACTACAACATAAATATAAATAAAATAACATATAACACATAAGTAAAGAGCACGGCACTAATTGTTTGGTAAAAATATAAACAAGACAGTGCAGTGACTAGTCACTGTGGACAAAATAACATAAAACAAGTAAGTAATAATAAACAAAATAAATGTTTAAAACAATTATTTCCTTTTAAAACTGCATTGCACTAAAAAGTAGAAAATGATTTTTATTTGGTGACTAAATTACAAAATGGTGATGTAAAAGAAAACCATTGGGCGCTCATAAAGTATTGCTGTTGCTGTTATATTACAACATACTATTCATAACGTATTATTACAATGCTGATTTTTGACAAAGGTAATATAATATTATATTTTTATATTTTATGGGCGTCTCTTTCATTTGATATCCCTGTCAACGGGGTTGTAAAAAAAATAGGTAATCCGCTATTTTGTGTCTGCCGTCATATTTGATTTAGAATAACGTCACACAACTGATTGTATTCTACTTGTCATACCATTTCTTTTGATACCCATGCCGAGGGAGTTGTAAAAAACTAGGTGATCTGCCATTTTGTGTCGGCCGCCATATTGGATTTAGAACGACGTTACACAGCTTATTATATTCTACTTTATATAACCTTTCATTTGATATCCATGTCGAGGGGGTTATCACGAAAAAACTAATCCGCCATATTTTGTCGGCCGCCATATTGGATTTATAATAACGTCACACAGCCTATTGTATTCTACTTGTCATACCCTTTCATTTGATACCCATGCCGAGGGAGTTGTAAAAAAATAGGTGATCCGCCATTTGGTTCCGGCCCCCATGTTGTATTTAGAATAACGTCACACAGCTTATTGTATTCTACTTGTCATACCCTTTCATTTGATATCCATGCCGAGGGGATTGTAAGAAGATAATTGTTCCGCCATTTTGTTCCGGCCGCAATATTGTATTTAGAATGACGCCACACAGATTATTGTATTCTACTTGTCATACCCTTTCATTTGATACCCATGCCGAGGAGATTGTCAGAAAATAGGTAATCCGCCATTTTGTGCCGGCGGCCATATTGGATTTAGAATGACGCCACACAGCTTGTTGTATGTTACTTTACATTACCCTTTAATATGAAACCCATGTGGAGGGAGTTGTGAAGAAAAAAATAATTCGCCATTTTCTGGTGGCCGCCATATTGGATCTACCATAATATTGAATATACCATGTTGTATTGTCATCAGAACCAAAGATGTGTGCAAAATTTCAGCATGATTGAATATCGGAAAGTAATCAAAAACTCGATCGCCAGATTTGAACATATATACATTTATACATACATACAACATTTCAAGCTAAAGAAAACCATTGAAAAACACAATACTAATTATTTTGTAAAGAACAGTTTTGAAGTTTATCTCTCTGGTTAATAATTCAATATCCACCATCTGTTAACGAGACTTTCACTGCGTTATTGTCACAATTATACTTTGTGATCATTCTAATTTCATGTGGTAGATTATTTTACAATTTCATACAGATATAATGTGAAGCACGTTTACATGTTGTCGATTGATTTGGTATGTAAATCATCACGCCTTGTATTAAATATTTAAATAATGATGAGTCCTGTGTCTCTGAAGCATGTGTTCATTTTAGTTGCCATTTACGACAGGCAGGAGTATACCCTGGATCTATTTTTTTACAATCCGGATCTAGACGGGTCGGCGCTGTAAAAATTATTATTATTATTAAATATAAGACAAATAAACTAAGCATGTACAGCTAATTCTAAAATATTTCGGATAGTTATGCCGCAAATAACATGAGTAAATCAAAATGGGTATTCATCGAGTCAATATAAATAAAGATAGTGATGTATTGCCCGAAATCTGACCCACATCAAAAGAATTGGTACGTTACAACTTCTAGACCAAGCTAGATAAGGGTTGAACAACAAAATAGGTCGCTACAGCAAACTGGTAGTGGAATATATCATAACTAAGGAAGGAAAAATAGTTCGAGCCACCGCCTACCTTCTGGGGTGAAATGGGGTGGATTTTTAGGAGTGAAAAACGGTTCTTTGCGATTTCTGGCTAAACTGTGCATCCTATGGAATAACGTTAAATGTAAACCTTGTAGGTTATAAAGAGATCTACAACTTTCGTGGAAAGCAATTTTATCCTAACCTCAAAATTTTTCGAGAAATTCGCAAAAAACATTTTTTCTGTTTTTTATTTTTTTCCTCTCGAAAAACAACTCGACTTAGCTGAAACTTGGTGAAAGTATACCTTTTGGTGTCCCACATAAGCCCTCTTTTGTGGATCAAAATATTGAACGGTTGTTGCTTAATTCAATTTATTAAAGAAAAAAGTGAAATTTTCAACTGCGATTCCTCATAAAAGTACTTGACCGACAGAGTTCGGACACGGCTCATTTTTATTTTTCTCACTTTTTACTTTCAATAAATAAAAAATATATTATAGTGCAATGGAAAAAATTGCAGGAAAATCGAAAAATTCGTTGTATGTTTTATTTGTCAAAAATTTGTTATTATTTATCAATGTATGCTACAAACAATAAGTAAAATAATTAATAAATTAATTACATTCCTCAACCACGTTTGAATTATTAAACAAACAAAACAGTATAATCTTGATTTCTATGCCTTCTGCTGTAACAGTATTGGTACAGCGTATAAATGACAGCATTTTTATCTATATGATAATCTAAATATATTTACTTTTAATTTTGATTATCATTAATTCTTAAATTGCAAAAACTGACAAAAATTGCTTTGTTAATTTTAATTATTAAACATGACATAAACAATTTTTTGTAAAAATAATAAATGTACATTTTAAACATACAATTGACATACATAATGCATACAATAATTGTTTATATGTGTTCGTCAAGTCTTTCCCTCTTTGTAGAATGTGATGGGTTCTTCTTCATCTGATTCCACAAAACTAACAGGTTCTTCATCATTTTGTAGAGTTTCATTGACTGCTTCTACATTACTTGCCAAGTTATAACGACTTGAAAATTACGACCTTAGCCTTAAAAACTTGGTATCTTGAGATTGTATGTTTCTCCTAAAAAACTCTTAAGTGTTATATTTGAGGAAAAAGTGGTATGGTACAAAAAGCAAGATTATGAAATTACAAATATTTAATTTGTTTCTTTATTTCCGTACAATATGAATGGTTCTAAAAATACGAAAATTTAAAAATAGGGCTCGAGCGTTTATCAGTCCAGATATAATTTTTAAATTTTAAATATATCAGAAGCAATCGTATGACGTTAAAAACACATTTAATAGAAATTAGAGGCCTTGACGTTCCCTTTGATAGGATTTTTTTCTATCTGTGCAGCTCGAAATATAACAATGTTATGTGCAAAACAATGAGAGCATTATATTTTTTTAAGATATAATTTAGGACTTTCCTGCTGTCGTTGGCCGTATAATGGAAATTAAAAAAATCTGCATTGGTTTTTATTAATATATAGGCATTACTAACATGCTCTAATTTCTTGGTATTTGTAAAGCATTCGTTTTTAATAATATGTTTTAAATTGAGAACGATTTTGCTGAGAAAATTCCTTCCTTTTGTAAATAACTACAAAATGGTAAAAATAGAGCTTAAGAAGCCGATATATTAATTCGTTTTTTTTAATATTTGTAGAATTAGTGGTTTCGGAAATACGATAGCACAAATGTGGGGATTGAACTGTTAGTGACAAAGCAATATATTTAAATATCATGTTTCTTGAAAACATTTGATAAATTGAAGCTCTTAGACTTAGAGAATTAGAGCATGTTGGTAATACTATATATTAATAAAAACTGGCACAGATTGCTTGAGCACAGTTTAATAATATACAGTTGGGTCACTTCCCCTTATTTTTGTCCATGACCCCCCACTCTTGCCATCGACGCGTGGGCTACACTCAGTAAGAAACAAGTTAGTTCTCGATTATAGCGCGCGAATAGAAGGTCAAATGTTCAAAAGTTGCAAAATAAGATTACCTGTTATGTTATTTGTGTTCGTATTCGAAAGTTTAAAGCGATTGGAAAAATGAGACCGGAAAAAACGTTGTTGTGTTCCGGGCTGATCAAACAGTACCGTTGCTAGTATGGGAGAAATAAGTTTTTTTCATTTTTAAGTATACCTAACGCTGACTACAGTTGAAACAAATATTATAGTTATACTCACCATTATCACATTACACAGGATGGAACAACACCAATGTTAATATTCTTTGGTCAATCATGCACATCTAATTTTCTTACTAATTTTGTAAAATTCTATTATTACTTCCACATCGACGTAGTGGATTGGAAGTATATTAATCGTAAAAAAAAAAATTCAAAATTTTTTTTTCTTGAAATAGGTTTAGAATGTGTAGAACTTCGAGATTTTAAATTTGAGCGAAAAATAAAATTTCTCTGTCTGTAACTTTTTTTGTCCGCACGCTTTCTCCGGAATGGTTTAAGATATTGACTTGAAAGTTTGTACACGTATATATTATAACGAGATCTGGAACTGGATTGTTTTCTGAAGATATCTGGTGAAGGGTTGGGGAGTAAATAGGGGTAAATATGGGGAAATATGTAAAACAATCTGGTAAAAGTACAGAAACTTGAAATTTGATGCATGTACTACAAGTCAAGGCCTCAGATTTTTTTATAATATTTTTCAACCCCCCCCCCCTAACCCTTGGCCATTATTAAAGGGTTGATAAAATAAAATTGGGATACTCATTTGAAATTTGTTACACGTATGTATTATAACGGCATCTCTAACCGGATTATATTTTGAGATGATTCCGTTGAAGGGTTGGGGGTTGAATAGGGGTTAATAGGGGAAAATGAGTAAAGCAAGCTGGTACGAATACAGAAACTTCAAATTCGGTGTATATACTAGAAGCCAAAGCCTCAAATTTTTTTTTATATTTTTCAACCCTTTACCACCCCTACTTCATTATTAAAGTGGTTGATAAAATAAAATTGAGATATTCATTTGAAATTTGGTACACGTATGTATTATAACGACATCTGGAACTAGATTATATTTTGAGATGATTCCGTTGAAGGGTTGGGGGTTAAATAGTGGTAGATACGGAAAAATAAGTAAAGCAATCTGGTAAGAGTATAAAAATTTGGAGTTTGGTGTATATACTAGAAGTGATGGCCTCAGGTTTTTTTATAACCTTTTCCATCCCCCACCACCCCACTCCCTTATTAAAAGAGTTGATAAAATTAAATTTAGATTTTCACCTGAAATTTGTTAGACGTATAACGATATCTTAGATTATATTTTGACATGATTGCGTTAAACAAGTGGGGGTAATTGGTAAATAGGGAAAAATCTTCTAAGAGTACAGAAACTTGAAATTCAGTATATGTCCTAGAAGCCAAGGCATCAGATTTTTTTGTAATATTTTTAAACCCCACAAGGGTTGAGAGTTAAATAGGAGTAATTAGGGGAAAATAAGGCCTCAGATTTCTTTTTCAAACACCATCATCTCCGCTCCATTATTAATGGGTTTAAAAACATAAAATTGAGATATTTACTTGAAAGTTACTACACGTATGTATTGTAATGACATCTGATTGAGATGATTCCATTGAAGGGGTGAGACGTGGTAGGCTGTGAATAGGGAAAAATAAGTAAGGTAAACTAAAAACTTAATTTTTAACGTACTTATATGGTAGAAACTAACGCCTCAAACTTTTCTATGACATCTACTCCAAATATTATTAAAATTTTCCGCATACTAGAGTGCAAATCTAGTCAAGATGTTTCCTTTAAAGTGACTTGGATGAAAAATCTGGATGTGGAAGTAGTGATTCCTTAGGCAGCGGTTTTTCGGATTTTGACGTTTCATATCACGTAGATTACGAAAATACAGGTTTTTCAATTCCGTCTGTCTGCCTGTCTGTCTGTCCGTTTGCATGTCTGTCTGTCTGTCTGTCTGTCTGTCTGTCTGTCTGTCTGTCTGTCTGTTGGTACATTAACTAAAATACTAGTTGACGGAGAGCCGTCACATTTGGTAGGTAGTTGACGCTACTGTCAGGGAAGAATGGTTAAATTTTCACTGGAAAATATACAGGGTGGACCGTCTAAAGGGAATAAATAATGAAAAGTTTTTTTTTGATCAAATTAAAAATTTCCTCGTTTCATGACACGCCAAACCTATTTCAGAAAAAAAAAACTTTTGAAAATTTTGTTCACCAACATTTTTGAAAAATTTTTCACCACTAAAATAGATGGAAAGATTTTTTTCTTTGTTCAAATTTAAAACTTCCACGTTTCACAGCGTTCTAAACCTATTAAAAAAATTGTTTTTTGTACCATTTTTGAAAATGTTTTACCACTAAAATACATTTTTTTTCTTTGTTCAAATGTAAAATTTCTACGTTTCCATGGCATTCTAAACCTATTCATGCAAATTTTTTGAAAAATTTAAAAATATTTTTCAAATTTTTTTTTATCTATTTATCACTACGTACTATAGAATAGATAAAAAAATTTGCTTTGCTCAAATTTAAAAAACCTATTTCGGAAAAATAAATTTGCAATATTTTTTTACCATTTTGGAAAAAATTGTACCACTGGAATAGATGGAAAAAAATTTTCTTTGCTCAAATTTAAAATTTTTACGTTTCATCATATTCTAAACTTATTTCAGAAAAAAAAAATTCAAAACTTTTTTCACCATTTTTGAAAAAATTTTTACCACTAAAATAGATGGAAAAATTTTCTTCCTTTGCTCAAATTTAAAATTTTTACGTTTCATGGCATTCTTAACCCATTTAAAAAAAAATTAGAAAATCTTTTTCACCAACATTTTTTAAAAAATAAAAAAAAAAAACAAAACTTGAAAATTTTTTTACCAACATTTTTGAAAAATTTCAAAAAAAAGAGAAATTGTTTAACCACCACTGTACTTCCACTCCACTTCGTAAATGTGGAATTGAAAATATGACAGATGGCAATAATATTTGGCATATGCACCTATTACACTTTTATTGAAAAATGTTCAGGGTGGTTAATCCCAAGAAATAATTCAGTTATGGTGGACATTTGTAAAGGTATTTGCGCAAGCCTTCCATATTTGGAACCTGTTATGTAGTATTGAACTTTTGCTGTTGGATGAGCAATCTGTATATTTTTTTGACCAAAACTTATCATGTTTCATTCAATGGCATTTTGTAATTATTATTTTTTTAGAGTGACCGCCATGCACAAATAAAGAGAGAAGTTCTGTGTAAATACCTTTACCCATTTTTTTATGATTACTGTACTTTCACTTCACTACTTGAATATGGAAGTAAAACTACACTTTTCCTAGTTCTCAATGATTTTTAATTGAATGTTGTTACGTATTTCCACCTCTTAGGAAACACCCTGTATGAATCCGTGGGTTCTAAAATAATTTCAACAAGAGATAAACACTAACACTTTATTTAATAATTTACTGACTATACAATACTTCAAAATAACCTTTACTTGATATTTAACCTCACTTTTTACCGACCGTCACTTTAATAAACTTCTTTTTCTGCGCCGTTAATCGCGCCTTATATACTCTGAAATTGCATCTAGATTCATCCAGAAACAATCAAGAATCTTCTCACTATACTCTAGAAAAAGTCCATTTCTTTCTGCAAGTTTCCAGTCACTCACTATTAGGCATAGGCGTGTCAATTTCTAGTTCCAAGGGGGTGTAATTCATAACAATATGATAGATAGAAAATATTCCCTGTTTACTGCGACTTGCATCCTGCGGTTAAGCAAATATTGATGTATGAGAAACAGAATCAGTCTACGTATAAACGTGTATCAGATAAACTTGCATTGAGATATATAACTGTACAGAAAGAAATAAACTCTGTAATAAATAATCTCAATCTGTAACGAATTTAGGAAATTTAAAAAATTAAAATGCTCTAAGCGAAAGTATGGGATTACTGATGTATTCAAATAACTTATAAGGTATTATAGATACTTTAAGTGAATTTATTGAATTTAGTTAGTAACTTTGGAAAATTCCATAAGCTGTCAGGTTAAGAGATTAAATAAGATTTCAACTGAGAATTAATTACAGGCGCTAAAATAATAATCTAGGGCAACTCACTCCAGAAGAAAGCAAGTTCGTTTTTTCTGGTAATTAAAACTGAAGAGAATTTGTGACTTGTAGTGCTCTATTACTATTCATTCTCCATAATTATACAGACGATTCAATGTTATACATTTATTTTTGAAGTACGGCTTAACTCAAAGATCAAATTTTCAAAGAGATCTAAGTTGCTACAAATTATTTATTTTGAAAATAACTAATATCAATAACAATTTACAGAAAATCCTTTGTATCTGGATTAAGCTGATAAATTTCCCTCCACAATGCCATTCCTTCGGCGGCTGGATTAACACCCGTAGTAAGTTCTTCCCCTATATCCAGGAAATTAATAGCTCCCTCTTTAACTGGTTCCCAAGTAATTCCAAATTCTTTCTTATCTGGTGTTGGATTTCCGTATTTCGCAAAATTTGTCCATAGTTTTACGAATCTTCGGACCGATTTATCTTCCAGACTACCAGGCTTGAATTCAGGAGTAAAATCACCTTTGAACAGATATCCCAAATCATCGCAATGGCAAGCTCCTGCAACATTAACAGAATATATTTAAACTTCATAAACTAATCATATATCTATTTCAAGTACAAATATGCAGGATGATTCTTAAACTATACGCATAAACTTAAGGAACAATAGCTTATGATGAATAATGACTAATAATGAAGAAAGTTTAGTATATTTTCTTTATATACTGTGATAATTCAGTAAATTTTGAATAACAAGACATTGAAAATTCACATGAAGTACTTAAAGTTTAAAGACTTGGTCCTGAAAGTATACTAGAGCAAAATCATGAAGAAACCGCATATGACCACATATTTAAATATCACGGAATTATCTCGGTAACTAAAAAACTTCTACTACAACTTTTCTTCGTAACACAGCCCCACAAAAAAAGGTTTTTGATCTGGATGACTGACCTTGGTATTCCTATGTATTTCTCGAAACTAAATCCAAATCCGAGGACGCAAATATTATTATAACCTTCAATTTTTGTGTAGTGGCAAAAACATCCCTTCAATAAGGTAATTTTATGAATACAAGTACTTACCATTAAGGAACGAATGGGGACTTTCTTATCTCTCGTGTTCTTCTTTTTAATATCCAGGGCTTCAGCGAGGGTGTAACAATTCTGTCAAGGAGATCCACCCTCTGCACCCCTTCTATACCCTTCTGGACATAGAACTGCATCATAGAAGCTAATGGCTTACAAGCTCTTGAGAATGCAAAGAAAGTATGAAAGAGGGTCAATGCCGTCCCGGAACCAAGCCTCCAGAAGGGCATAAACTACCCCCTGCTGGATGAGGAACACAGGGTGGAGGGAGATCTGTGAGAGCAAGTACTCCTTGTTTTTACTGCAGAATGGTCACAATGCATTATCGAGAATCTCCTTCAATTGTCTTCAGTGCACCCTGCAAGGGGAGAAACTACCCCCAAACCCCCAAAAATGATTCGGAAAACTTTAGAACCGAAAAAATGCACTTTGGGGTTTTTAATTCTGAGAGAATACAATACAGACAGCTGTATTTCATGTCTTTTTTATTCATAAACCCCATTTTATCTCCAATCATACTTATTTGTCTAAAAATCTTTTTCACGCAATATATACATAGTGAATGCTGGAATGAATAAAGAATCTACAGAGATGGATTCCCGCTTGTCTTCCCTCTCAAAACTAAAAACCCCAAAGTGCATCTTTTCGGTCCTAATAGTTTTCCAAACCCTTTTTAGGGATTTGGGGGTAGTTTTCACCCCGTGCAGTTCCCCTGTGTTCCTCATCCGATAAGGGGTAGTTTATACCCTTCTGGAGCAGCATTCACCCTTTACCATATTTCCTTTGCATTCTCAAGAGCTTCTAAGCTAGAAACTTTATGATGCAGTTATATGTCCAGTAGGGTATAGAAGGGGTGCAGAGGATGTATCAACCCCGTTGCGATAATTGTTACTCCCTCGCTGAAGCCCTGGACATTAAAAAGATGAGTACGAGTCATAAAAATTGCCCATTCATTGCTTAATGGTAGGTACTTATATTCGCAAATATAACTTATTGAAGGGATGTCTTTGCCTCTACAGAAAAATTGAAGAGTATAGGATATTTTTTGACTTCGAATTCAGATTCAGCGTCGAATAATACATAGCAACACTAAGGTCAGTTATCCAGATCAAAAACTTTTTTTTTGTGGTGTTGTGTTATTAGTTATATTTGTTTTTTACGAATCATAAAAAGTGTATTTCCTTCCATTAAGAAAAATATGTTTTAACAGTGTAAAATACAATTGTCAGCATATAAGACCATCAAGCGACCTAGTTTATTAAGTTATTCGTCCGATTTCAATTTAGTTTCCCAAAATTTTGTTTTTCACTGCGAGACATCCAAAAAACATGTTGTCGTATATAAACAGAGACAGCATATTTATTTAAGCCACAAAATGTTTGCATGTCTGAAGATGACCTTTGATGTGACGATCATGAAACCATTTCTTTAAATATGAACACTACGTTTGAACACAGTACTCGATTCTAGTTTCTCCAACCAAGTTGGCATCATCGGGAAAAAGAAGATTAAAACTCATCGAGAAGCGTGTTAGAGCAACTTTTGGTGGAGCTTGCTTCCTTGTCTATATTCATAATAATTTGATTAACTAACAACAATATATAATTTGTGTATTGATGTAAGGGTTTATTTTTATTTACATTTCATATCCGAACTGTTAGTTACCTGGTCGATCAGTCAACTTTCCAATAATTTTAGCTATATTTAATCCTGCATCAAGAGACATACTGTAGAAGTAAATTGGTTTCTCAGATGTGGCTAAGTGATTTTTAACAGATGCCCAAATTCCTGCAACTAGTCGGTCTGTAGAAAGCTGCAACAAAATGGTAATCCCTCTATTAATTGTCAAGCGGATCTCAATTATTTGCCATTTGTTAAACTTGGTCAGTCACTGTATTTTATTAAAAAAAAAGATTATCCTTATTTCTGGAATATTATTAAACTTGCTATGCAATATTTTTGATGATATTTTAGAGCCCCATTTTAGTGTTCAGAAATTGGTTGAAAAACAAGTTTCAAAATATTTTCTAAATGTTACTTTTATCACTCCCTGGAATTTTCTGCCACAACGCTTCTAAAGATATGATATCTATGCATATTGAATATAACACACGCCGTAGAGTGAGTCGACACATTTCTAAGACCGATTATATTGCTCGTAGAGGAAAAAATTCTTCTCTCTATAGGTGATAGAACTTTAAACAAGCTTCAAAGTATCCGTCTGTTTTAAATTTTAGCCGCGTCCCAAAAATTAAGAAAGAAGGAAAGACTTTGAAGGAAATTATTGGTTCGGGAGGTGGCTCTTTTAGAAATGTATCATTCCGAAAACTTTGTTTGAATTAATTAATTTTGTAGAACATAAATCACGATGAAATAAACTTGCTATATGTTATCCCATCGGTTTGATATAAGAAATGGCAAAACGTCTTTACTCTGGGCATCTAAAAACTATCTAAAGTTATAGAACGTAGAAAAAAATTGTAAGTACGGATTCAAGTCCACTTTTACTATAGCCTTAATTTTCTGTGCAGAATGTATTATCCAATAATTAATAAATGAGTTTTTTTTTTTGCAAAAATCGGTGTGATTTTTTTTATTATAAGTATCCATGTTGTAATTATGCAATTATTTTTTAATGTTAAATATGAAAGAAGAATTATATATTTCATTTCTTTTTAGCACGGCGATCCTCTTCAATCACTTTGGAAAAAATGGGTTACAGAAAGACCCTTAAAGATGCTACAAAATAGGTCTCGTAGTTGTGCTAGCAGAATGCGAACGATTGGTACCTTATTATATCTACGCCCTCATGAATATTCGATGCTCAGCATTTCCAGTAATCAATTTATTGCTCAAACTATTAAACCGACTAATTTAACGTTGCAGTTGACTCAGCAATCCAACGAAATGGATTGTATGACTATTCGTAAATATACCGATTTTGTTGATCTTAGATTCACACCGACATGTGACATGTGAGAGAATTGCGATAGAGAAAAATATTAAAAGCAAGAAAAGTAAAAGCAGGAAGATTACAAAATGACTCAGCCCACGCTGATATAACACTTCGCCGATGGGGATATTGAATCGTGTATGATACACAGGCTGTAGAAAAGACATTAAGTTAGAGGCAGAAGCATCACTAGCAGTTTGTGGAAATAAAGGTACAAATGGCTGGATACGTAGAAAGATAGCATCCAGAAGTATAATACTAAAGTTTGAGTGTAACAGTTAATAAGTAACAAATATGGTATAAACTCCCACATGCATGGCGGATGGGTAGGGAAGGGCGAACCAACTCGATTAGAGTCATCTCCATGTGGTGAGTTCAGGCTCATTTTATATGATTATTATTGATTATCTTGTTCAAAATAAGCCAAGAACTCTAGAAGTTTAAATTTAGATTCAGTGTAAATAAAGAGACTAAATACATTCCAATTTAAAAAAGTGTTTTTTATCTAAAGATCAGTACAAACCATTTCCACGTACATCTTCGAAGAAATACATATTTAAAAAAGCGGGACAACTAAATATTGAGCCACCCTCATCCACACATTCTTAAAGCTGTGTATTTAATATACACAGATTTTCCGATACAGCTTTTAGAAATTAAACAGATTGTGTTTTGAAAACGTCACAAATATACATTGCTTTTATACTTTCATTCATACTCACTCATGTCATTCTTCTAGAGACACTATTACCTTGACTTTTAAAAGTTACAGGCGTAGAGGATATTTTCCAATAATATACTGGATAATTATATTTTTTGCAGATTTCACGAACGTTGGTAGAGTGTAGTAGAAACTCTCAGAGAAATAAAAATAAAACAATTTCAAATGCAGTTTGCATCACCACCTTCTAGTGTCGATAGATATGGAAATTTTAAATCATACATACCAAATATCTATTATCCACCACATCTGGACCCTTGAAATATAAATCCTCTAACTTTTGGCATATCAATTTGCTTGTTTCACTTCCACGTTCTATATTTATTTGCCATGGAATAAAATCTTCTATAGTTGGAGTTTTGTTTTTGGGTTGCTGCATACCCATTGCCTCAACGGCTGGGGTTACATCCATAAGCATCATTTCTCTGTCTGTGTGTCCAATAATCATGGGGACGTGGTTGTAATCACCTGATTTAATTATATCTATACCGCTCTGTGTGGGCAAAGCTTTATCCAAGCCGAAAATTGCCTTGTCTGATGGTGTAAATGACTAAAAAATAAAATTTACAAGTTGTTATTCTTATATTATAAAATAAATACATTGGATTTGAATTGAAAACTCAATGTGGCCATCTCGACTTAAACATTAAAAATCAAATCCGTTTAGAGGGTACAAACACCATGAAATAAGAAAATGAAAAGGGACTGAAGTAACAATTAAGAATAATTTAATTCGATAAAAATATTTTGTTAAAAACGCGAAGGTTTTAAAAAAATTGCAAAAGCATTTTAAAATTTCATTCGATTATTTATTTGTAATATATTTCATAATTCTTTTCACCTTCTCATCCTTAAAATTAGGGAGCTTAACGCAACTGGTTAAAAAAAAAATGGGGTGAGAGCCGATCTTTAACTTCTGAGGTCCAAGGAACACGATAAAGTGTTTTTCAAAAAACGTTTGTATGTTTGTATTTAGGTTAGGGGACAAGACAGCGATGAAATTAGTGAATGGATTATGATGGAATTTGGTACAAGGGTGATATTCATATCATACATGAGCTGAAGAGGTTCTGATGCAGATCGAGTTTCATTAAGTGCTCTTTTGACACATACACTTTCTTACTTTATTATACTTGTCGAGAGTAGATGTTCTTCTGATTTCAACGATATATCATACTTTATTCTTTTCCGTCCATGTCCCATTAAAATATGATTTTCAAGCCCTGTGACGGCGGGTCGTTTTGTATATTATAATAGATACTATTTCATCCACGGAAGCCACGATACGCATCCATCCAAACAGTTCTACTATTGTACTTGAGCTCAATCAAAGCTCTGACAGCTTCGAGGTTGATAATTTAAAATATTTGAACACAGTATACAATATGTTAAAGGTTAATCTAGTTTTGAAAATACCAGCATGGCTATACTGTTTCCATTTATTTGCTCATGATGGTACAAGAAACATTTTAGATGATATCGGTAAATATTTCTCACAATGAAATAAAATATGTTTTCAATATGGTTCCGTATTCATGCATGTTCTGTTAATGAGGTTTATGATAAAAGCTTAAAATATTTATGATATCAATATGAAAATTTAAAAAATAACCAAGAACTATTAAATTTAAAGGTCAAAGTATAATTCGAAATTAATTTTAAGAAATTACGGCTTCAGATTGGTCGGTAAATACAAAATGACATCTTTAGCAAGTAATGATTTCTATTAAAATTATGTAAAAATTAAAATTGCAAATGCTTTCGTATTTTTGAAATTATTGTAGAAATCCTAATGCTGGCGGAGTACGCAAGTTTCGTTAAATATTAATTCTAGCACCCGCGGCTCAGAGGGCTGTTCACCACAGCCCAACAGTAACAAGCCTGGTTATTAACCAAATCAAGAAGTATAGCAAATATTTGGTAGAGAGGTTCCAGCCGCTTTCAGTAGCTGTTTATTTTCTTCTATTGGACGAACATCTTGTATATTGTTTTAACTAAAAGTTAAGTTAGGTATGTATCGTATTGTAATCAATAACACAATCCCACAAAAGAATCCAGGGCTCAGAATACCATACTCCCATGTATTCTGAACCACTGAACATGAAGTTGAGGTCCAAATTACGAAATTTCGTACCATCTTTTGTCATCACGAAAAACATTATATTTAGGTGTTAGATGTTATGTGTTTCGCGATCTAAAATCAAGTATCGTGAAATTTTGTAATTTGACCCTCAAATTCGTGTACAGTATTTCAATGTAAATGGGAATGGTATTCTGATCTCTAAAGATTTTTGTGTGTGCCTGTGAAGTAATGTCTTTCACGATTAAAGAAAGTGGGCAAAAATTTCACAATTTAGATCTCAATTTAATTTCAACTCATAAAAATACGTAGGTATATGATGTGGTGATCATTGGAAAAAGCGTTTTCTCGTATCTGTGTCATTATTCCAATTTATTAAAACTCTTGCTAAAAGCGTTATATTGCTCGTTTGAACAATGAGCATTATATTTCTCCGTCATTTGTTAACTAGTAATTTTTTAAGGTGATCCTGAAGGATCATTCTGAATATTTTTCACTAAAAGTTTAGTATGTTTCGTCCTCAGTTATACTTAAAAGTGAATTATTGTTTGTTTGCTTAATTGTATTGAAACATAATTCTTTATAGGATTTTGCAAACAGCAGAAATAATAACTATCTATGAGAACTAGAAGAAAAACTATGTGTAAAAATATTACTGAAATCTTTGCATTCTTTAGATAACCTGAATTCTGGTTATGCTAGTAAATTAAAACCCTAAAATGAATTTGTATAATTTTTCATTCGAAAATTCTCATTTAACAACTAGCATCCACACAGTCTCATACGGCCATGCAGATTAAACTAGTATCTACATAACCTCCTACGGTAATGAAGATCAGAATAAAGGCCTAAAATGAAATTACTTACCTACTTTGTTTAAAAAAATTTCGTTCTAATGGAATACTTACATTTTCATAAAATCTATCATTATTGAGTAAATGTAATCCATTAGAATGGACAATTATTAAGACAAGGTAGGTAAATAAATTCATTTTGGGCCTTTGTTATAATTTTCAACTGAATCTTTATTACCGTAGGGGGTTATGTAGATACTAGTTTAATCTGCATGGCCGTAGGAGACTGGGTGGATCCTAGTTGTTGAATCAGAATTTTCAAATAAGAAATTACATAAATTCATTTTAGTATTTTAATTTGCTATCATAACCAGAATTGAAGTTAATGATAGAATGCGAAGATTTCATCAATATTTTTACACATAGTTGTTCAATTAGTTCTCATAGATACTTATTTTTTCTGCCGTTTGCAAAATACTATAAAAATATGTTTCGATTCAGTTATACTGTCAACTACACTCCTAATATTATTTTCTACAATTGTTTCTTAATTAATTATTTCTTAAAGTAACCATCCTTTATGAAAAATATAGCAAGTTTCGCCATTCACTGTGTTAAGTGCATGCCAAATATCATTGTGCCTCATCACATCCTTCCGTAAGCGAAGGAAGTAAAAATGATAACTAAAAATTATAAAACAAAACTGCTCTTAGTCGCCCGGGCTGTCATCAAATTATATTTCAGTTAGTTTAAAAATACCTAACGGCCAGTTTTAATACAGTTCTGACGAAATATTAATTTTGCACAATTTTTAAGAGTTTGGTCCTCTGTGTACTGGCCGCACCTCATTATTGAAAAAACTACAATGGAACCATTTCAGAGCAATAATGTCATATTTTATGTTAAGAAATGTCATTATTGTGTATCAAGGACGAAGTTTTTAATACAAATTAATGACAGATTTGTCAAATTAGTAAATTAGATAATCGAAAATTCAAAGTCCAGGATGTTCAAAAATTTGAAAAATATAGACAGCATTCATTATCCACCGACATTTTGTGTCGTAGCATGGAATCGAACTCAGTACGCATTATATATCCTAACCAAGCGTGCTCGCCTAGTACACACTTTAGTTCGTCTTTCCATGACGATTTTAAACTTAATTTAAACAATATTACACATATCGCAAATACTACTTACTGGTCTAAGTTTGAATTGAGCTTGGAATATTTTATCAACATCCGTATCCCTCAATATTTGTAGTGCTTCTTTTTCATCTCTTACATCTCGACCTAATTGTTTTGCAAGTTCAACGGCTGAATATTCTGGCAAAGGATAAGCATTTGTGGTACATCCACTTTGCAAAATAGCCTTATGTATAAGTCCTTTGGAGGAACTTGACAATACGTGATAGTGAGTAGAAAGACTTCCTGCACTTTCTCCAAAAACTGTAACGTTGTCTGGATCACCGTTGAAGTTTTTAATATTACTTTGTACCCACTTTAAGGCTAGGACCTGATCTTGTAAACCGACACCATAGGGAACTCCAAGTGAAGCGTCTTTTACACTTAGAAAACCCAAAGCACCCAAACGGTAATTGATTGACACAAGAACAATATCTTCAGTTAATAAGAACTCTGGTCCATACAGTGCAGTGTTGTTGGAGCCACTTACGAATCCACCACCGTGAATCCATACCATTACAGGTTTTAGCTCTCTACTGGACTCTGGAAGCTAAACATAAATAATTTTAACATACCAAACACTCAAAAATAATGTTTATGTAGTGTAAATGAAAGAGTAGTATTTGGCATCTATAAGGCCTTTCGTGGAACTATTAACCTTCCCATCCTGTAACGAAAATTATTTTCTGTTGAAGCACCCGTGCTACATAAATTTGAATTACCCGTGGTTAAAGCCGACGCGAAGTCAACAAGTGCGCATACGCGGTAGAAACATCACGGAGGCCATTTTTAAACTCGAGGCTTCTTCACTTTCGCTTCCGTCGCTGGTGAGTTGAGATCGTTTACTTATTCTTTAACGGATTTTCACGTTTATTTCTTTAATTCTTTGGTGTTTTGAATATATTTGATTATTAAATGATGTCATATTATTGACTTAACGTTGCTGTATAGTTATTTTTGGGAATTATTAAAGGATATTCCTTGTTATAATTAATTTTTATTGAGGCACGTGTTTGTGCGATTCCGGTGTCCACTGGACACATGTATCTTTGTTAACTCATTAATTATCATGGCAATTTTGTATTTTGTGGTCGCTTGAGACACAGTACCGTACCGTGGTGTTTTATCAATCTTTTAGATTATTGTGGACGGGGATTAAACTTGGAAATTAATCAAGGGATAAATTAGAATATTTGTTTCTTAATCGTGTGTAGACAATCTCATCTCATTAAAAGTCGAAACTTAAAGTCATTTTGTCGCATTTAATTAACCTCGTGTTAGTACCAGAGGTTAGGAGATAATTTTTTATTAGGTTGTTTTTCGGGAGAATAAGCTCATCATTTTTTTGCTATATTTGTTACAATATTAGTTTTTTTCAGATAGTAATTCAGATATTTTCTCTCTAGTTCAGTTGTGCTAAATTTTGTTACCTTTCAAATTTTTTGTCATAACCAATGTCAGCCATTTTGTGAACGGCTAAATTTCATAAGAGTAGAGTTTTCTCATTTATTCATTTCCTTCAGTAGCTTATTCATATATTTTCAGAAGTAAAATTTTACCAATACTCAGGTTTATTTGTTAAATTGCTAATAGTTTGGTTTTGCAGTGACCTTCGTCACCATAGTTTTTTTGTAGTTTTTCTTTTATTTATTTTAGCTCAAGTAAAATATCTTGCCAATTATTTTTTTTATTACAGAGGAATTAACATCTAAAGTTTTCTTTTCTCACAATTTAAAATTTTTTTGCCATTGTCAACTGGTTCCTTACACCGAAGCACTGCAAGAGGAGAAGTTGGATAGGCAAGAACTTAATACTCATTGGCTAGACATTTTTTTTCCAAACGCAGCGTCTCCCTGGAACATCCTCGTAGACCAGGACACGACCAATATTTAATCCTCATTCCCAGGTACCTGTGGCCATCTCCAGTGTTCGACTTCATTGGAACTCTACGCTATTCACAAAATTGAGTAAGCCTAAATCTCAGTAAAAAGTCTCCATTAGTCAGAAAAACAGTAAACCAATTCATCGTTTCTTAAATTGTAATTTTTTAAATTAATCTTCAAATTTGCTTTGTTCAAATTATATTCCTGTTTTTGCCTGTTAACTAATAAAATCAAATTTCACCATTAATATTTTTAATAATTTGCAAAGTAAATTATATTTTCGCTTATACTTATGTTAATATATTACTTGTTTCATATTTGATTTTGATTGTTTTCTCCCCCAGATAAAGTTCGCAAGAATGTTATGTACTGAATACGCTGGAGTCCAAATTCATTGTAGTTTATTAAAGTTTTGTTTGGTTAACTTGACAATCAAACAATTGTTCAAAAAAATACATATAACTCTCCTCGCCACAGAGTGACCCTCGACCAACCCTGAGCTAACTGGTTACTACTCTTTCATAGCTTCCTCAGCAGCCAGCTGAGAAAGTTGTGTTTGCAATCCTACGACAGAACAATGTAGTAAATTTTAATTTTTTCAGTATAATCTATTTATTTAATCAAATGCAAATGCAAATTCCCTACAATGTAAGAGTAATCTAAAATAGAATTGAGGAAATGAATATATTACTAGCAAAAATACTCGTAATTATTTCAAACTCTTACTAAAGACTCATCATAGATAAGTACAAAAAACATATATCCTTCTAAACAAAATACTTTGCTGGCTACATGCCACGAACAACATTGAATTATAAGAAAGAAATATGCACATTACGTACAGATAACTGTCACAATAATGTTAGTTTTAATTTTAAATTATCCTGTTCAACAAAACCAAAAAACAACTAAAGACAAAAACACTTACCAAAAACTTTGAAAACTTTCACAGACACGTGTTTCTGTATCCTACACAAGGATACTTCTTCAGTGCTACTTCTTTCAAAGTTGAAAATGAACTAAACAGTCACTTACCAGGCAATACGTATTTATGCAATAATTATTTATGGTTCTAACGAACAGGATAATCCAAAACAGATTTCGGAGAATTACCAATACAGGTATAATCATAAAACATAATCAAATGCAAATGCAAATTCCCTACAATGTAAGAGTAATCTAAAATAGAATTGAGGAAATGAATATATTACTAGCAAAAATACTCGTAATTATTTCAAACTCTTACTAAAGACTCATCATAGATAAGTACAAAAAACATATATCCTTCTAAACAAAATACTTTGCTGGCTACATGCCACGAACAACATTGAATTATAAGAAAGAAATATGCACATTACGTACAGATAACTGTCACAATAATGTTAGTTTTAATTTTAAATTATCCTGTTCAACAAAACCAAAAAACAACTAAAGACAAAAACACTTACCAAAAACTTTGAAAACTTTCACAGACACGTGTTTCTGTATCCTACACAAGGATACTTCTTCAGTGCTACTTCTTTCAAAGTTGAAAATGAACTAAACAGTCACTTACCAGGCAATACGTATTTATGCAATAATTATTTATGGTTCTAACGAACAGGATAATCCAAAACAGATTTCGGAGAATTACCAATACAGGTATAATCATAAAACATAATCAAATGCAAATGCAAATTCCCTACAATGTAAGAGTAATCTAAAATAGAATTGAGGAAATGAATATATTACTAGCAAAAATACTCGTAATTATTTCAAACTCTTACTAAAGACTCATCATAGATAAGTACAAAAAACATATATCCTTCTAAACAAAATACTTTGCTGGCTACATGCCACGAACAACATTGAATTATAAGAAAGAAATATGCACATTACGTACAGATAACTGTCACAATAATGTTAGTTTTAATTTTAAATTATCCTGTTCAACAAAACCAAAAAACAACTAAAGACAAAAACACTTACCAAAAACTTTGAAAACTTTCACAGACACGTGTTTCTGTATCCTACACAAGGATACTTCTTCAGTGCTACTTCTTTCAAAGTTGAAAATGAACTAAACAGTCACTTACCAGGCAATACGTATTTATGCAATAATTATTTATGGTTCTAACGAACAGGATAATCCAAAACAGATTTCGGAGAATTACCAATACAGGTATAATCATAAAACATAATCAAATGCAAATGCAAATTCCCTACAATGTAAGAGTAATCTAAAATAGAATTGAGGAAATGTATATATTACTAGCAAAAATACTCGTAATTATTTCAAACTCTTACTAAAGACTCATCATAGATAAGTACAAAAAACATATATCCTTCTAAACAAAATACTTTGCTGGCTACATGCCACGAACAACATTGAATTATAAGAAAGAAATATGCACATTACGTACAGATAACTGTCACAATAATGTTAGTTTTAATTTTAAATTATCCTGTTCAACAAAACCAAAAAACAACTAAAGACAAAAACACTTACCAAAAACTTTGAAAACTTTCACAGACACGTGTTTCTGTATCCTACACAAGGATACTTCTTCAGTGCTACTTCTTTCAAAGTTGAAAATGAACTAAACAGTCACTTACCAGGCAATACGTATTTATGCAATAATTATTTATGGTTCTAACGAACAGGATAATCCAAAACAGATTTCGGAGAATTACCAATACAGGTATAATCATAAAACATAATCAAATGCAAATGCAAATTCCCTACAATGTAAGAGTAATCTAAAATAGAATTGAGGAAATGGATATATTACTAGCAAAAATACTCGTAATTATTTCAAACTCTTACTAAAGACTCATCATAGATAAGTACAAAAAACATATATCCTTCTAAACAAAATACTTTGCTGGCTACATGCCACGAACAACATCTTTAGTTGTTTGGTTTTGTTGAACAGGATAATTTAAAATTAAAACTAACATTATTGTGACAGTTATCTGTACGTAATGTGCATATTTCTTTCTTATAATTCAATGTTGTTCGTGGCATGTAGCCAGCAAAGTATTTTGTTTAGAAGGATATATGTTTTTTGTACTTATCTATGATGAGTCTTTAGTAAGAGTTTGAAATAATTACGAGTATTTTTGCTAGTAATATATTCATTTCCTCAATTCTATTTTAGATTACTCTTACATTGTAGGGAATTTGCATTTGCATTTGATTATGTTTTATGATTATACCTGTATTGGTAATTCTCCGAAATCTGTTTTGGATTATCCTGTTCGTTAGAACCATAAATAATTATTGCATAAATACGTATTGCCTGGTAAGTGACTGTTTAGTTCATTTTCAACTTTGAAAGAAGTAGCACTGAAGAAGTATCCTTGTGTAGGATACAGAAACACGTGTCTGTGAAAGTTTTCAAAGTTTTTGGTAAGTGTTTTTGTCTTTAGTTGTTTTTTGGTTTTGTTGAACAGGATAATTTAAAATTAAAACTAACATTATTGTGACAGTTATCTGTACGTAATGTGCATATTTCTTTCTTATAATTCAATGTTGTTCGTGGCATGTAGCCAGCAAAGTATTTTGTTTAGAAGGATATATGTTTTTTGTACTTATCTATGATGAGTCTTTAGTAAGAGTTTGAAATAATTACGAGTATTTTTGCTAGTAATATATTCATTTCCTCAATTCTATTTTAGATTACTCTTACATTGTAGGGAATTTGCATTTGCATTTGATTATGTTTTATGATTATACCTGTATTGGTAATTCTCCGAAATCTGTTTTGGATTATCCTGTTCGTTAGAACCATAAATAATTATTGCATAAATACGTATTGCCTGGTAAGTGACTGTTTAGTTCATTTTCAACTTTGAAAGAAGTAGCACTGAAGAAGTATCCTTGTGTAGGATACAGAAACACGTGTCTGTGAAAGTTTTCAAAGTTTTTGGTAAGTGTTTTTGTCTTTAGTTGTTTTTTGGTTTTGTTGAACAGGATAATTTAAAATTAAAACTAACATTATTGTGACAGTTATCTGTACGTAATGTGCATATTTCTTTCTTATAATTCAATGTTGTTCGTGGCATGTAGCCAGCAAAGTATTTTGTTTAGAAGGATATATGTTTTTTGTACTTATCTATGATGAGTCTTTAGTAAGAGTTTGAAATAATTACGAGTATTTTTGCTAGTAATATATTCATTTCCTCAATTCTATCTATTTATTTATTTATTTCCTTTATTTGCAAGACGGCATTGACTCCCAATTACTAGTAATATTATAACTTCATTCAAATGTGTATTATCCATTATCAAATTGGTCCATATGGTCCATTGATCACGTGCATATTATGTTAAAACATATACATGTAATGTGCGACGATAATCGTACATTATTGTATTTTAGATGATAAATAATTATGAAGCGCCGCTCGAAAATTTTGTTAATGTTAGTTTCAATCAATGTACAAATGTATAGCACATAGGATATTGAATTGTTCTAACTTCTTTTGAGATTAGTTCATTATTATTATTTTTGACTAAATGTATAGTAGTATTCATATTTAAAGAACAGGCGTCAGTATGTGGAATACCGTGGTCAGCCGTCGTTTGACGTTCTGGCCACTTCCGGTGTTCCCAAGGGCTCTGTACTGGGCCCACTTATGTTTGTTGTTTTCATAAACGATATTGTAGCTAATCTCAATGTAAAGAGCCTCTTATATGCTGATGATTTGAAAATATATTGCGTAATAGAAAACGAAAATGACTGTGAAAATCTTTAGAATAACCTAAATATCATTAATGAATGGTGCCTATCCAATTGCTTGCCTCTTAACATATCCAAGTGTAACATACTCCATCCCATCTATTACAACTATCATATAAATTGTCAAATATTGCAGAGACCTGATATAGTAAAGGATCTTGAAGTTATTTTTGATAAGTGCCTTAGTTTTAAGGAGCATATTACTTTCGGCATCGCGTCAGCTTTGAAAAGTTTGGGTTTTATAATAAGAAACTGTAAAGGATTCAGCAACACTGATATTATGAAGTTGCTGTACTATTCATTTGTATGATCAAAATTGGAATATTGCTCGCTGATATGGTCTCCAGGATATGCTATTTACATAAATAATGTTGAGAATGTTCAGCGCCGTTTTGTTAAGTATTTGTGCTTTGTTGAAGATGGTACCTACCCAATAACTGGTTATTCGCAAAATATTATGCTGGACAGATTTCACATGTCTAACTTGGAAAATAGAAGAATAATATATTCAACAGTTTTTCTTTATAAAATTATTCATAACATGTTTGATTGCCCTCTCATTTTAGAACAAATTAATTTTCATACACCTCGTATAACAAGTCGGAATCGTGATACTTTCTATCTTCCTACTCCTCGAACTAACTTACTAAAATTTTCACCTTTATATTTCATGTCTAAAAATTATAATCTATAGCAGGATCAGCTAGATATATTTAACTGTAGCATTAATTCTATTAAACAACTTAATTTATGATTTATAGTGTTCTCTTTTTGTACTTCTTCAATAATTATCTTATCTCTATTTTATTATATTTTTACATATTTGCAATGTTTTATGTCTTGATAATTTAATTAGCTTAATTAGTTTCTAGTTTATTATACTGTTTTCGTATTCTCTATTGTAATGTTCCCACCCTGTAATTGGTTACTTGTCGGGTGGTTGTATTCAAATAAATAAATGCCTGAAACAAAAACGAGCCGCAAGTGTGAACCCTGAGGAATATCTGAAACGTATTATACTCTTAATTATTATACCAATGTCAACGTTGATTAGTTTAATACCTTTTACTTTCATTTATAAACCCAATACCTCCCGCAAGTAATACAAGTTTTATACGATTTCAATTCCTGTGGAATTGACTCTAATAACTGCTAGGTCTGTTGCCATTAATTTTTTATTAGTGGCCTGCAATACTACAAAGCTTTCAAGATCAAGATATGAACAAATTGAAATCGAAAGATACCTACCGATTTGGTAAAAACGTTGAGATTTAAACAGTCCTCGGAACCTCCAAGAACAGCAGTCATCAATTCTTTGGAATAGCAGGAATCTCCTTCTTTGGTAGCATCTCTCACTCCTTTCCAAGGCTCGGCTGGTACAGAAGTCTTTTACGTACAAAGATAACTAGCTATATTGATAAATAAACAATACTACTGCTTCATAATTTTGGCTTCATATTAAATAAGTATCTGTTAATTAGAAAAGTAATAATAGGCAATATATTCTATAAAATTTTCTATTGTATTAAATACTGATTTTAGCGTCAGTGTTATATCAATAACCCAGGACCTTTCATTGTCAAAAAATAATGTATAATTAATCTCAAAATTTATTTTTAAGTATGAAATTCGTTTCACTGCGAAAGATAAACAACAAAGCAATAGCAAATAATTAAAGAGATCTTTAAAAAATTCGCCGCACATATGGGCCCGCTGTGAAGTAGAATCCCTTCACGAGTATATGTTTATGTTACTATCCTATACAGGGTGTTTCAAGAGAAACTGTACATACTTCCAGGGGCAGTGGAGGACCACTTGGGTATTCAGGAACCGTCATTGAAATTTTCCTGTCGATTTTAATTTCTGAGATACAGGGTGATAAACTGGTGTATATTTATTTTGCCCAGAACATCTTTACTATAAATCGGATTTTGTTCAAATTTTAGACAGTCTATATGCTTATCACAGTTGAGATATTGCTATTATAATTTTTTTTAATTCCAGTGCCGGAATTTTTAAATTTGATTTTACCGATTCCTGTAAATATAATCACCCTGTAATATATTTTTAACGCTCAGGTGCCAATTATCAAAATCCATGCATCACTAAACATAATCATGTAATTAGATTATTTGCCGCACCTTCGTTGATTTGTTTTAAAACAACTGAATTTAGCAAAAATGGGAATTTAAAGAAAGACGGCTTTATTTGCTTACATTAATAGTCCACATAATTAAAAATTGGAAACCAAAGTCTTTTTTTAATTTCAAAGAAAGTGTAGCTAGGTAGCATTTTATAATAGGAATCATTAAATGGTTTTCTTTTTATTATTACATAATTATTAGTAGGCCAAGATAGTTTGACATTTCTTACTTGTTGTCATAAACAGTAGAACTAGTGTATTTGGTTAAGTTACTCTCCAAATAATCATGCATTATAAATGTACAAATGAGGAACAGGCCGATATTATTTTTGTTTATGGATTTTGTGATTGTAATGGTAGACAAGCCGCAGAGGAATACGATATTCGTTTTCCTAACAGAAGAACACCTAATCATCGGACATTTTCAACTGTGTATCGCTATGCAGTTTTCCATCATCAAAAGTGGAACGAAATATTGTTCAAAACGTTAAGGATCAAGAAGATATCATTAATATTATTTAAGATCACCCTGAAGTAGTGCCCGACGAATTAGTGCCCAATTAGGAGTTTCCCATGTGCGGGTTTGGAGGACTCTAAATAAAGATAGATTACATCCGTATCATATTCAGCAAGTGCAAAGGCTTCAACAGGGTGACAGTGCAAATAAGTTAGAACTTTGCCACTGGATTATTAATCACAGATCGACTACATATCGTACTTTATTCACAGACGAGACCCAGTTTACACGGGATGGCGTATTTAATTGAAGAAATTCACATAACTGGGCCGAAGACAATCCTCGTGCTATAAGAGAAGCCCATTCTCAACGTGAGTTCTCGATAAATGTTTGGTGTGGTAGGATTAACAACAATCTAATTGGCCCACATATTCTTTCAGCAAGACTTACTACGGAGGTTTATTTAGATTTCTTACAAAATATTTCACTTGGTTTAATGCAAGGTATAAATGTAAGACAACAATACTTCCAGCATGACCAAATTCCTCCTCATTTTAGTATTGAGGTTAGAAGGCAATTAGATAATGAGTATTCAAACAGATGGACTGGACGTGGGGGACCTCATCCTTGGCCGGATAAATCACCAGATTTCAATCCAGTTGATTATTTTTTATGGGGATATCACAAAACTGAAGTCTACAGTTTCCCAATAAATACTAGAGATCAGTTACTTCAGCGAATTTTCCTCTGTATTGACCAAATTAGGAATAATCCTGCGCAAATTAAAAAACCTATTGACAATTTAAATAAGCGCCAACAAAAATGTATGGAAGGAGGTTCTCATTTTGAAAATTTGCTCTAAGTATTTTTAATATTTTTTAAATAATTTTTGTAAATAATAAATATGACTATTTCTAATAACAGGCAAATTAGCCATTTAGTGTAACAAAAATTAATAAAAGGATCATTGCTAGGATTTAAGTAGGTAATAACCTGGAGAATGAGATGATGCATTCGTTGCACTTCCAAGTTCCGGGAAAATAAAAAAAAAAATTAGAAAAACTTGATTCTCTGTTTTTTGCTCTAGTAGCCAAAATAATGAAAACAGAGAAAAAAGTTGTAGGTCGTCTCTTTCTCTACAAAAAAGGTCTTTATAAATTTTTGTCTTACTTAAGCCGTTTAGAAGATAAATCGAGTTATAAACTTATAGTTTTAAGCCGCTTCGAAATACGCGAAAAATGAGAATTCTCCGGGAGTTTCGTACGACCGGGCTCATCGATCGATAATTCTTACTATTCACAGCCCCTAAAAAAATTAAAATACCATAACGTATAGAGAAAAGCCTCAGCTTTAATGTGGAACTAATCACAAAATTTATAAAAAAAATTATCATAGAGAAAAAGTGTCAGAAGATGGCTTAGTAAACTTTGTACAGTTGATCCACAGATTTATTCATATCTTTGCCGAGAGTCGTTAGAATGATAATTCATTTTGATCATATATTCTTATATGTATAATGATATATTAATCCAATTAACATTTTATTGCAATTACTTTTGTTGGAAAAATATGCCTCGCGATCAAATTAGAGGGTATATTTCTCATCGATCAATCACCTCCAATTTTGGAGTTCAATTCGCTATATCTTAATTAATAATATTAGCACAGTCCTAATTTTTGGATTATAAGTATAAGAAAACATATTCTTTCGAATGACTAGAGTTTTTTAAATGCGTACAGTACTTTTTTAATCGGTCTACATTATTCATATTCGTTCAGAAAATGCACAATTATATAGTAAAACATATGCAACTTATTTGTTTCTTAACATTCTTCAATAAAATTTTCACGAAAAATAGATAAAAATGCGTGGAATCGAATCCATGTAGTGAAAGAGCACCCATTGTTACGGAAGAAATAGGCAGAATGCATAAATAAAACTTAAAGATATGAATAAATCAACTGCATAAAGTTTACTAAGCCATCTTCTAACACTTTTTTCTCTATGATAAAAATTGGTATGAAGTTTGTGATTAGTTCCACATTAAATCTGAGACTTTTCTCTACATTTCATATTGTTTTCATTTTTTTAGCGGCTCTGAATAGTAAGAATTATCGATCGATGTGACCGGTCGTACGAAACTCCCAGAGAACTCTCATTTTCCGCGCATTTCGGACCGACTCAAAACTATAAGTGGAAAACTGAATTTATCTCCTAAACGGCTTGTATAAGACAAAAATTTGTAAAGACCTTTTTTGTAGAGAAAGAGACAAGCTACAAATTTTGTTGAAAACTTTTTTCTGTATTTTCATTATTTTAGCCGCTAGAGCAAAGAAACCGAAAATCTAGAAGTTCTTCCAAATTTTTTTGAATTTTCCCGGAACTTGAAAGTGCAAAGAATACATCATTCCATTCTACCTAATTAAATCCTTGTAGCAATTTTTGGGAGGTTTTAACAAACTGTTGCCTTCATTGACTGTACTATAATTTGGACAATTAATGTATGCAAATAAAGCTATTTTTCTTCAAATTCCCTTTTTGCCAAATTCATTCGCTTGTAAAAAAAAAATCAGTAAAGGTGCGATAAAAAATCTAATTACGTGTTTATGTTTAGTGATGTATGGACTTTTATAAGTGTCACGTGCATGTTAAAAAATATTACAGGGTGATCATTTTTATAGGAATCGGAAAAATCAAATTATAAAAGTCCGGTACTGGAATTAAAAAAAAAATGTAATAGCAATCTATCAACTGTCATAAGTGTATAAACCGCCTAAAATTTAAACAAAATCAGATCAATAGTAAGGGCGTTCTGGCCAAAATAAATTTAGACCAAAGTTTATCACCCTGTGTTTCAGAAATTAAGAGCGACAGAAAAATTTCAATTAATCCATAAGTGGTCCTCTACCGCCCCTGGAAGTATGTACAGTTCCTTATGAAACACCCTCTATACACCTCTAGTTATGACCTCTGAATCGAATTGCAAATAATTATCCTTAAATTACTTAAGCACAAAAAACAATGGAAAGTATTCTTAAATATTTATCAATATTTTCTTTATGATTAAACAGCTCTTAAAAGTATCAAGGACAGAAATTTCATTATTTTAAAAATCAACTTACAATATGTTTGAATAATTAATTAATCTTATCACTTGTGTACAAACATGATCTTCTATGTAAATTAACAGTAATTAATCAAAAATATTAAATATATATGTACTCACGTCGAGTATTGTATTACGAAGATCTTCAGATTTTTAAACAAGATTTATTTTTTTTAAATTTTTACCTCAATTGTTACATTATATCTTTATTTATTACTCAGTAAAAATGTCTACAGAAAAATATGTTTAGAGAAACTCATAGTACTGGTGAATTAGATGAAAATTCATCTCCAAAAGAAACAGCAAAAGTATTCCAATTTAGTTTAAAATGCCTATAAGAATATAAAGATATTGATAAATGCATAGGTGCATGCTAGGAGCACCTAGCTGCACGCTAGGCGAAACATACATAAAAAACCGCTGCCTAAGGAACAGCTACTTCCATATTCAGATTTTTCATTCGTCACATTAATGGAAACATCTTGACTAAATTTGCACTCTAGTATATGCAAATTATTGGTCACACAATTTTAATAATATTTGGGGCAGATGTCATAGAAAAGTTTGATGCATTGGTTTCTAGTTTACTCTACTTACTTTCCCCTATCACAACCTGCCACCTCACACCCCTTCAATGGGATCTTCTCAATCTGACGTCATTACAATGCATAATTGTACTAACTTTCAAGTGAATATCTCAATTCTATGTTAGGTGGTAGGGTTTGAAAAATGTCACAAGGAAATCTGAGGCCTTGTTTTCTAGTATATACACCAAATCCCAAATTTCTGTACTCTTACCAGCTTGATTTACTAGTTTTCCCCTATATACTCCTAATTAACCCCCAACACTTCACCGGAATCATCTCAAAATATAATCTAGTTCCAGATGCCGTTATAATACATACGTCTACCACATTTCAAGTTAATATCTCAAATTTATTTTATCAACCCCATTGATAATGGAGTAAGGGAGGTGGGGAATTGAAAAATATTATTAAGAAATCTGCGGCCTTGGCTTCTAGGACATACACCGAGTATCAATTTTCCGTACTCTTACCAGTTCGCTTTAGTTATTTTTCCCTATTTACCTCTACTTACCCCCCACTCCTTCAACGCAATCATGTCTAATTATAATTTGGCTTCATATATCGTTATAATATATACGTGTACCAAATTTCAAGTCAAAATCTAAATTTAATTTTATCAACTGTTTTAATAAGGGAGTGGTGATAGTGGGGGAATGGAAAGTATTATAAAAAAAATCTGAGGCCTTCGCTTCTAGTATATACACCAAATCCCAAATTTCTGTACTCTTACCATCTTGCTTTACTTATTTTCCCCAATCTACCCCTATTTAACCTCGAATCCTTCAACGGAATCATCTCAAAATATAATCAAGTTCCAGATGTCGTTATAATGTATAGGTGTACCAAATTTCAAATGAATATCTCAATTTCATTTTATCAGCCCCATTAATAATAGAGAAGGGGTATTGGGGGGTTGAAAAATATTATAAAAAAATCTTAGGCCTTGATTTATAGTACATACTCCGAAATTAAAGTTTCTGTACTCTTACCAGCTTGCTTTACTTATTTTCCCCTATTTACCCCTATTTAACCTCCAACCCTTCAACGGAATCACCTCAAAATATAATCTAGTTCCAGATGTCGTTATGGTACATACGTGTACCAAATTTCAAATGAATATCTCAATTTTCTTTTATCAATGCCTTTAATAATGGGGAAGGGGCGGCAGGGGCTGAAAAATATTATAAATAATTTGAGACCTTGGCTTCTAGTACATACACCGAATTTCAAGTTTCTGTACTCTTACCAGCTTTACTTATTTTGCCCTATTTACCCCAACCCTTCAAAGGAATCATCTCAAAATATCTAGTTCTAGATGGGGTTATAATACATACATATATCAAATTTCAAATGAATATCTTTATTTTATTTTATCAACCCCTTTAATAATGGGGTAAGGGTGGTGGGTGGTTGAAAAAATTTATAAAATGTTTTGAGGCCTTCTTGGCTTGTAGCAGATACATTAAATTCCAAATTTCTGTACTCTTACCAGCTTGCTTTGCATATTTTCCCATATTTACCCCTATTTACTCACCAACCCTTCACCGGATATCTTCAAAAAGCAATCCAGTTCCAGATCCCATTATGATATATACGTGTAGAAAATTTCAAGTCAATATCTTAAACCGTTCCGGAGAAAACGTGCGGACAAAGAAAGTTACAGACAGTCAGACCGATAGAGAGACAGACAGACATTTTCTTTCGTTCAAATTTAAAATCTCGACGTGTTATGACATTCTAAACCTATTTCAAGAAAAAAAAATGACGATTACTGTACTTCCAATCCACTACGTGGATGTGGAAGTAAAAGGTCATTATGGGTGGAATTATGGTTTTTTGTCTCTTACTTGGAAAATATGCAATGAATCTATAATAAATAATCATCAATAATAAAGGGGTGGTGGGAGAGTGGTTTTACTCGTGGCTTCAATGACTCCCGGGCTTTTTAAATTGTGTTATCTCGCAGACAGATACATTTTTATTCAAAGGAAAAGATTACCATCCCGTAGAGTGCTGAGTTTGGTTTGGTTTTATTGGTTGCGGATCATAGAATGGGCCAACCACCGTATATTCACGAGAAGGGAAGGGGATGAACGTATAAACTCAGGAGAAGAGGGCGCTATGGTTGTCGATCTTACCTGAAAAATATGTACTAAATAATATGACATCAAGTGATCTTTATTAAAGTAAATTAAATTTTCTTTAAATTATTTGTTTGGGTTACTACACCATAAAAACTGACCTTTTTAAAGCATGTCTCGTCTAGCTCGTCTAGAAACTCAATGAAATTTACAAACATTTCCTCAAAAAATTGGATTGCCCGTACTATTTCTTATTCGAATTTAATTCACCAGTACTATCATGCCTATAGAAAATCAAAAACAAATCTAATTCTTCAAAATGTAGTGATGTGTTTAAAAGTTCTAAGTCGTTCAACAACACGAAAGAGAAAGATCAGGAAAAAATCAAGCTGATAGGAAATTTAGAGACAATCTATAGTTGTGTGTGTTCATTTTTAATTTATAGACAAATATCAATAGTTTGAAGTTTTGAACTTTTCAGCCGAAAGGCAGCTGTAGCTCATGCCATTTTTAATCTTCTTTTACCTATCCGCAGAAATATGGTATATGATATTAACTGGTTAACATTTCTATTTTGAAAAATCTATGTATCATATTGCATGAGAAATAAGTTACTCTTAACCAAATAATAATTGTTTTCCCCAGTATAAGAAAGTTCGTTGCAAAGTACATAAATATGTAAGACTGACTTCTAATCGCATCTTAACTTTGTTTCCATGTGTATGAAGAATCAAATATTAATTACTTAAAAGATTTTTTAATTTAGAAACGAGTGGAAAATGCATGTGCTCGACTCCCTGCATTATGCAGTTCAGGTCATCGTGTGCACAATTTAAATAAATAATCTGGATCATCAGTCTTGCTTTACATAAAGATTGACTGGGTTAAAATCATTAAATGTCACATAAACAACACTAATTTTGTCATTATAAAATGTTTCATTAAACAGTTCTAATTTTATAATAACAAATATTTACTAACCTTAAATCTTAATTCTCCAATGGGTGGTTTGGCATATGGTATGCCCAGAAAAGAGTATATCTTGCCTCCATCAATGTCGGTACGTAAACAACCCCTCAGCTGACCTTGACTAATTGTAACAACAGGTTGTGCCATATTAGTTCTTACCGGTATGTGTTTAATTAAACCAACGCTAGCAAACTGAGATTATATATTTTTTTTTACGTGATAAGAATCAAAATCCTCTTATCTTGCACGTTTCACAATTTGTCTCAAGATTATCTGCTTCCCAATCGATTGACAGATTTTTCTGTTTTGGTAAACAGTATCAGTAACTTAAAATATACATTTAGTAACTACTCCAGACATACAGAGAACAGTACAGAGAAAAATTGATGAAGTTTTGAAACTTTGCAAAAAATTTCATTCAGGTGTGCTACTGAATATACCTATAATTCTCATCTCCATATGTTACACGTGAGACATCATCCTGAAAAAATGGTACGCCAAGTAAGTTTCTGCTTACGTCTCACTAACAATGATATGGGAATTATGTTTTATGCAAAAATAGAGCTTATAGAAATGGCTAAATAAAATGTTGTGTACAATTTTTTAGCATCTACTACACTTACTATACCGGGTGATTTAGTTCATTTCAACCAAAAACTTCAACAAACGATGTAAATTTGTAAATCGCTTGTCAAACTCTATCATATGACGTCCTTAAATCATTTCTGTGATCACATATGCCAAAGAAATGATGTAGAGATTCTCTTCTGCATTCAACTGTGTAAAGAAAGTATACACTTCCATAAGAAAAAATATGATAAAATTTAATTCAAAGATTTTGTTTCCGAATCAACATAGCTAGCCACGGAATCAAATGATTTTAGACATTGTTAGTGACTTCAAATTGAAAATATTGTTATTTGTGATTGTGTTATTAATTCTTGTTTTATGCTATACTTCTAAATAGATGTCTAAATTGAATCTTACACTAATGAAGAAAAATTTGACATGATATTAATTTATAGAGAGTGCGGGTAAAATAGTAAAGCAGCCAAAAGTTTATATCATGAACGCTTTCGAAATAGGCCGATGCAGTCAAACAATATGTTTGTAAAATTGGCAAGGAATAGGTATGGGCAAAAGTGGAAGTTTTGAGAAAAAGGGAAACGTCTTTAAACCCAGAGCGATACGAGATGAAGATCATACAAATGCAGTTTTAGCCCGTTTTTTATTGATCTGCAAATTTCTATTATGTTAGCGGCAGAAACTAATATTTCATAGAAAGGAATTTTGAAAGACGATAAACAGTCATACAAAATACATTTACATCAGAGATTTGCTTCCTGGAGATTACGAGACACGTCTAAATTTTGTAGGATGGCGGGCAGTTGCTCAAGAAATGACCAGAACTCTTTATGGACAAATTTTACGAAGGTACACTTACCGGAGAGAAGAATTGTTAAATTTCATACAAGATGTTCGTTCCATTGCATATTAGGAATAACATGATATTACAACAAAATGGATAATTATCCAAGTAGATGGATCGGAAATCGTATGAGGGTGTTAAGTGGCCTGTCAGATCTCTGAATCTTACACCGTTGGATTTTTTCCTTCGGCCCTCTATCTAAAAGAAAGAGTTTACTTTACACCTCTTAATGTCGTCGAAGATCCTAAAAATAGAATTCGAATTGAATGTCGCAGATGAAGTGTTGAAGTTTTTCAACATGTATGTATCCAAGGCGTGATAAACAGACGACAATTGTGTTTAGAAACAAACGAGGTCTCTTTGAATATATGAAGTAATAATTAATGTTTTTATTTTCTTAACTATTAGTTTTTATTGGTAATTGCTATTTATTTTTAATTCTTATTTTAATATCTTTGTTGAGTGTTATTATTTACTAAAGATACGATATTGACTGTTATGTAAAAGTGAATTACATAATTAAAAACACAACTTCGTTTGGTCAAAACATCAAACTTTGTTTAGAATTTTTTACGTCTCATCAGTGCCGTTACAATCCCAGATAAAATCCCTCTCTTTCGTATCTGATTCGCCTAGGTGGTACTAATTACATTAGTTACAATGTCAAAATTCAATTGCTTACATGGCCATCTATGCTGATTAAGAAACAAAATCTTGAATGACGATTTATTATATTTTATTAGTTTTCTCGAAATTCTTCTTATCGAAGTGTATACTTTTTTACACAGTTAAATGCAGAAAGAGAATCTCTACAACAATTGACAAAAAAAAGATATACCATTTCAAAAAAGTTGACCATCGTTACCTTGGCATATGTGATCACAGAGGTGATTTAAGGACTGAAGTTTACAAGCGATTTACAAATATATATAGTTTGTTGTAGTTCTTTGTTCAAATCCAAAAGATACAGGGACGCGAACACCAAACTAAACCACCCGGTATATTACTTGGGAAAATGAAAGCGTATATTGCATTCGATCGACCCTTTTCTTAAATCTTAAATATCATCCACAGGGAGAAATGTTACTTACTATTTAAGTTTTGCTCAAAAAATTGCAATGTCACCACTCTATTGTTTCTCATGGCACAGTAAATATTAAACTGCTAATATTCTTGAATATTTTACTCCCTGAAGATATTAGCATACGAGTTATTTCAGTAATGGGAATTGTGTCGATTATAAAGTCAATTTTTGATAAATTTACCATCATCTCCATATGTTTCCCAAAAAATTATTATCACCTTCATGTCCTATTAAAATAAATTCACAGAAATTTTCTCTCGTCAGGAAATCTGTTTATTTTAATTATTGTGCCATATGGAACTAAAATGGACATATGTTTTAACAACATTCTATGTTTGAATTCTTGGATAATCTTGATTCCAGATCAGCTTGTCCTAGTGACATAGTTGAAAATACCTTAAAATGACCCAAAATTGCTATTTCTATGTTTTCGTCCACAACAATAGACTTCCTCCTTAGCAGTCCTGCCTTGACAGAACCAAATATTTTTAATTTATCCAATATGCGTTTTGCAATGTATGGTAATGATTTCTGGTCTTATGGGTATCGAGTAGCAAATGTTACATGTTCTTAATATTACTTTATCACATTCTCCATAAATAATAAACAAATCTAGAAAGTTTTCGTGGGTGTAATTTAAACGTGCTGGTATTTTTTGACATAAGAGTATGACCGACGCTAATTCTTGTTTCTAATCATGGCTAAGTTGAAGCTGAAAATTCTTGAACTTTTAAGAAAATCGACAATATTTCAAAAAGCTGTAATTTTAACCCTTACAATGCATATATCAGAAAAAATGGAGTTTAATTTTAAATAACATGATGTAAAAAAATACAGGGTGTTCCATTTGAAATAAAAAAGTTATTGACGTTTGAATTTGACAATATGTAACGTGAAGAATGAAACACTTGGTATACTATTATGTAAATTATTTTCAATGCCATCTTATCTTCTTTCTATATGCCATGGAGCAAACAAGAAGCTATAACGGTTGCACCTGTGAAATTTTTTATAAAATGTCAAATATCTCAAAAACCGCTGGGTTTACATATAGAGTGTGCTACGTGCGGACTCAGAATTTGATTTTCATTTAGAAAAGTCCATAATATATAGCGTGCTCCATTTAAAATAAGCAAGTTGGTATCGACTTCCGGTATAACCGGAAGTACCACATGCTTGCAATTGTTTTACTTCGATTGGCCACACTGACTTTAGTAACTCCCAAAATTTTCAAAAAGATATGTTTGTCCGTTCTCCATATACTTCTAATACTCCATCCACTATAAATCACCCTGTATAATTAGTCCCTGTTGTACCATACAGCGATCAAGATTAGTTCAAGTGAATTAAAATTCAGTGCTTATCGAGGTTCAACAGTCGCTATCATGTATTAACCAGTTTTAAGGCTTGTTGTGCTGAACCAACTATATCTAGAAATACATATATGACTGAGAAGAAGACCAATTCAAGAATAAGTTCAGGAGATTCCGAAAATGAAAATTATTCAAGCGAAGATATATTATAAGGTATTAGTCAAGTAAAAGTGAATATACTTGCATATGTTTTTGAAAATCTGATAAATTATAATGTTCTATATTAAATTACATTTCAACTGAGAACTACTGACCCTAATACAGCATTCTACAAACAACTACACACTAAACTTGAAAATAGTGGTAAAAAATTATCGCCAGAAGAATTCAACTTGGGTTCTTCTAATAATTAAATAGAGTCTTTTTCTGCGGTAACAATAACAAATCTGTTTATTTATTAATTAAAATCAAGACCATATCCTCTTTGTGAATTTTCAATATGGAGACAGAAAGACAACTGTGAGCATTTAAATTTCCTAAGACTACGTGTGATCTTCTATTGCTACATCCATCAACTCACAAGCAATTCAATAGTATTAACTTGTTATTAAACAGCGACTTAACTTAAAAAATGAACAAAGAAATACATTATTTCAAAATAATTTATTATTAAAATTGCTTATATTAATACCAATTTATATAAAATCCCTTGTTTCTGGATTGTGCTGATAAATTTCCCTCCACAACGCCAGTCTTTCGGCCCCTGGATTAACATCCATAATAAGTTCTTCTCCTATATCCAGGAAATTTGTAGCTCCTTCTTTAACTGGTTCCCATGCAACTCCCAATTCTTTCTTATCTGGTGTTGGATTCCCGTACCTTGCAAAATTTGCCCATAGTTTTACAAACCTTCGAACCGATTTGTCTTCTAGACTACCGGATTTGAATTCAGGAGTGAAGTCACCTTTAAAAAGATAACCCAAATCGTCACAGTGGCATGCACCTGCAATATTAATAGAATACTGTCTTTAAGCTGAATAAACTAATCATTGTATCAGAGTTTTATAATTGAAGTTGAATTTAATTAGCGCCATAATTATTTTAACTATTTATAAAGTAGAAAATTCTTAAACATGTTTGTCGTTTATGCCAAGACAACTGTGCCTTGGTAACAATCGCTACTAACTCCGGCAAATGTTAAGTTGATAAATGTAGCTGACATGGCAGCGTTCTGTCACCAATCTTCTTCAACATGTGTGATAATACGTGAAGGACTAAAAGACTGGAGTAGCTACAAGTGGTATAAAATTTATAACATGGAATTGGGCTTACCCTCCAGTGATATCTCAGGGAAGTAAATGGTGGCTACTTTGTGTGCCAAACAAACAAAGAAAGGATGAAAATGCAATAGCTTTATATTTAAATCCTGAACATGCAAATATTGATCACAGCCTACCACACACTGGTGCCAAATAACAACGTGCAGGCATGGTCTAATACATACAGATTACAAGCGCCAACCTATGCCTACAGTCAAATAAATAAATTTTCTGGCTCCATAATGCAAAGATTCCATCCTCGGTTTCGGCATGTAGTATTTAACATACTGTTTATTTTTTAAATATTTTTTACATATGAAGTATTTATTTTATTATTTCTTGAAAATACATTGTTACCTTTTGTGGAGAAAATATAAGTACACACTACTTAGTAGCAAATATTCACCTACATTGAAAAAAATGCAGTGATTTAAATTGCGAGAGTTCAAAGGATTCCATTTATTGTTCTATTCTTTAGAGAACTGCTTCTTAGAAAAGCTTACATAAAAAAGGATGGCGATTAAACACCATATAGGCACTAATCGTTCGTAAAGATAGCATGAATAGTGCAATCGGGAAAAGAAAAAGGTACTCAAGTCCGACAAAAAACTCTACCTTCTGGGTGGCGTGAAAAAGAGTTCGAAGATAAGCAACTGTATTCGGTAATTCAGCGCACTTCTTCACCTAGGGGCGACATTTGTCGATCTGTAAATCGTAAACTATTAATCCTACAATAAATAAATTTTGACAGAACTTACACATAATTCTACGCTCTTTAAGATTGGTAATAACTTTTTTTAGAAAATAAATAGTTAGTGACATATTTTGAAAAAACTCTTTTCAAGAAATTTAACACTCCGTAGGTAAAAAACTATTGATTATACAAAAAAAAAACCGATAAAAGGGAATGGCAAATCTATTCTGAACAAGAAGATAATTTTGTCCTACCATCAACGATTTCCCAGATAAGAGAAAAAAACAGCTGTCCAACATTGGGGCCAAAGCTCCACAAGGTCAACATTTTAGTTTAATACTCAGGTAGCACCCCCCTACTGATAACACGTGGTCAGACCGAGGCTAGAACTGTTTAAGTTTATTGTCCCTTTCCTGACAGTTCGTCCATCGCTTCCACTTAATCTCTCCCTACTAACCACTTCAAATCTGCATCCTACCCCGATAACGAACTCACAATACATTCAAATACAAATAAAATGTATTTATAAATTTGGGCATCACAAGATTTTCAGATGATACCACAGTTGCAGATTAGATTAGTTCAGGAAGGAGGAGCTGGCTGATTTGCCTTGACCACCGGGACCCCCATGGATCTATTGTGGTGCTCCTGTTTGTTTTCCTTAGAGCTTCTTATAGAGATTTGTCCTTTGTATCAGACTCCACAGCCTTGATAAGGGCTCCTTAGTTTAGCCATCAGCTCTGGGTTTTTCCACACCAAGTGGTTGGAATCTGGAGGTGGTGGTCTTCGCAATGGCAATGTGGACTCAAGTTTCCTATGCCTCTTGGCAGAATCTGCATGTTGCGTGCTCTGCCAGACCCATTAGACTCAAATGTCTATTAAGTCGGCAGTGGCCGGTCAGAAAAGCCACTATTATTCTAAATACCTTCCTGCTTTCGCATAATAGGTCCTTCGTAAATTTGGCCGATTGTTCTTTAATAAACTCTTTGGCCTGTCTCTGTCGTGGGACATTTCTCTACAATTCCAGAGATTTGGTTTGCACCTATTTGTTAATGGATGCTCGTATGCATGGCTTTGTCACACCACAAAAGGGTTCGGGTCCTATGAGGGCGCTACCCACGTCTTCTCTGGCCAGTCCATCAGCCTCCTCATTTCTCTTGTGTCAATCGTGTCTTGATACCCACGTCACGGTCACTTTATTCTGACTTCCTAGGTCTATAAGGGCATTTATGCAGTCCCATACAAGTCTCTATTCAACTTACATGGAACCGATTGCTTTTAGTGCAGTCTGGCTATCAGAGATAATGGCAATCGACTGATTTACAGTTCCTTGCCCTATTTCCTTTGCGTATTATTAGGATTTTCGTTTTTGACCTTATCCCATAAATCCCAGCTCCGACTCCCCGTTCTGTCCTAGAGCCGTCTGTCTGTACCGGAATTGGAGGACTGTTTGTCCAGTCTTCCTTGTCTGGTATTTTGATTCTGAAAATATTATTAAAGTTGTACTTTGGGACTGTAATGTCCGTGGGCATTCCTAGAATGGGATTCGCCTTCACCTCTAAGTACAACTTTTGGTGCTTTGTTACGTGTTGCTGCCTTATTGGTGTAAGGCCTTGCATTAGCCTATGCAGCACTAAACGAAGCTCGTTTAGTGCTGCACAGGCTAATGCAAGGCCTTGGATAAATATGTGTAGTGGTGGCAAGTCCAGAAGGGGACTTCCAGTGTATCCGTTGGAGCAGTTTTTATGACTCCCGTGGCGCACAGGCAAGCAAGCCTTTGTACGCCACTTAACAGCCTTACAGCTCCCAACTGCATTGTCTTAGTCCGCCATGCTACTGATCCGTAGGTTATCGTGCGTCTTACTACTCTAGTATATAACCATAGAATCATTTAAGGATTTAATCCCCAATTCTTTCCACACATCTGCCTGCACCTTGCGAGGGCTATTGTTGCTTTCTGTGTGACTTTCTCTATGTGGGAATTCAATATCAGTTATTAGTCAATAATGACTCCTAGGTATTTTACTTCACTGACAAATGAAATTTCCACACTTTGAGCACTAGGGGCTTTAGGCCTTCTGAGACTCTTTTTCGTGTGAAAGTGACGACTGTGGTTTTGTGGGGATTAATGAAGAGTCCTTCCTCATTACACCACCTGTCGACAATATTTAGGGCTCTTTGTGAATGCTCTGATATCGTGTTCGCAAATTGTATCCAGACAACTATTACTATATCCTCAGTATATCCTAGGGACTAAGAGCCTTCCGCAGAAATTTTTTGAAGGAGGTCGTCAACAAGGGTTATCCACAGTAGTGGAGATAGTACCCCTCCTTACGGGCAACCTATACTCACCTTTACCTCAATGGTAGCCTCGCCTAAAGTGGATACTGTTATCCTTTTCTCTAAGCTGGCCATGATCCACTGGCAGAGCACTGTTGGGACTCCTCTGTTTAACAATGCATTTGTTAACGAGTGCGGTGATGCGTTGCTAAACGCTCCTTCTGTATCGAGAAAAGTGGATACTGCAATTTCTTTGTTATCTAATGACTTTGCCAGTAGCATATTTAAATCATCCAGCGCGAGGTCTTTTGTCTTTCCCGGCTAATATGCATACTGACGTTCACTAAGAGGATTTTCTCTTAGAATTTCGTCTCTAATGTACCTGTCTAGTAGTCTTTCCAGTGTTTTAAGCAGGAGCGGGGACAGGCTTTTGGGTTTATATGACTTGGATGTTTGGTCCGAAATCCTGCCTATTTTTGGGAAGTGGGTGACCTTCACCTTTCGCCGTATACGTGGTATGCATCTCCAAGCCAAACAGACTCTGAATATTTTACATAAATATGGTAGTAATATATCCTGACCTTCCTGGAGCAGGATTGGGTAAATTCCATCCATTCCAGGAGATTTGAATGGTTGGAACTTACAAATTGCCTGATATTGTCAGGTTTTACTACCTCACTGGATAGTTTCCAATCTACAGGTCTGGGCCGCGCCAACCTTTGATCTGGATGTCGACTGTCCTCCGAGCCCCTCAAAACCAGTGAACCCGAAAAGTGTGCCTCCGTGAGCAGTTGGATACTTTTCGTTGGTGCTTCATTGTAGGTATGTAGGTTGCATTTTCTTTTTGGCAACAACTAATGAGTGTCAGCTTATACACCTGCTGAACAGGCTTCAAGGAATTATGGTTTGATTACGGTTTAAGTGTAAATTACAATATAACGAAAATTATGGCTGTATACCGAGTCAATGAAAACCACACAGATATGTTAAGGATAGATAATTGTGAGATGGTAAACAAGACGGCATATCTTGGAGCTCTAGTGATAATTGCATCCATACAAATCGACGAGGAACAAAAACGACAATATCGGCAATTTCCCTGTTAAACAAACTTGATCATGACAGAAATATCACGAAATGCATAAAATCAGTGTGGCCAATGCTCTGGTTGTTTAAATCTTACTTCATGCTTTCGACGCATGTGCTATTAGGCGAAAAAGAGTACGATCCAGAAGAGTTAGTTGTTCATGAAAACCGGACGCTAAGAGATGAAGAGAATGTTTTCCAAGACCAACTAGATTTATACGTGGGCCACAAAATGTCTGTCAATTAATTGCGAATAAGAGGAGTATGCGATTTTTAACAAAATAAATATTACAATAAAGTTCCAGAACAGAAATATCTATCCTACTACACTATAACACAATTTCACATATTCCAATATTTCAAGTCTGGGTTTAACAGCCAGCATTTAATTTTAGGTTCGTACTGTCGTGAGCAAAAAAAATAGGACAAGTATTTTTTCTAAAATCTAGTTGTGTACATCTAACTTTAATTTTTGTGACATTGTCAGTTAGTTTTCAAAATTCATTGCACATGTTCAAATAGAGACAGATTTACATTAGAAAAAAACAGTTGTCTTATTTTTGTTCTTGCTCATTACAGTACCAGTATTTTATTTATGTAAAAATGTAAGGATTTATCTGGATTTACCTGGTCGATCATTCAACTTTCCAATATTTTTAGCTATATTTAATCCTGCGTCAAGAGACATCCTGTATAAGTATATTGGCTCTTTAGATGTGGCCAAGTGACCTTTTACAGATGCCATAATTCCTACTAGCATACCGTCTGTACCAAGCTACAACAAAATAGTTATATTTTTATTAGTCGTTAAAAAGACCTCAACTGCTTGTCGGTTGTGAATACTGAATTGCATTCTACAGCTAAAAATTCTTCAGAAATTATTCTTGCTCCAAGAAATTTATTAGTGTTACTTTATTATGATTTTGGTGATACTTTAAGATTCCGTTTCAGTAACAAAAATTAGTTGGAACAAGTTTCAAAGTATTGTCTAACTTTATATTTGTGGCATTAGCTGTTTTTTCTGGTTTTCCCTAAAAATATAACACAAACTAAATTATCTCCAAATTTGATTAAAATCAGTTAATATTAAGACACTTAATTTTAATTCCTAGAAGTACAAGATTAAACTGCATTTTCTAAATTCTTTCTTTTATTCTGTTAAGGAATTATTTAGTACCAAATTATTGTTGTCTTGTTTCGTATTTTTGTTATTGTATCCTTTGTGATTTTAGATATAATTGTATGTTTACATCTGTAATACATACGCTATATGTACTTGCCAGAAACAAATTTTGTGTTATTGATTAAAGAAGGATTCTATTCTGTTCTATTGTATTCTATTATTCATCCAAGGGTACTCTCTAATTGTTCAATTGACGTAAGAGGCACAGGCGTAGAGGTTTGTTTCCAGCAATATACTGGATACTTCTATCTAGTAGATTTCATAAACATTTTTAGAAGTAAAGATATAATGTGTTTAAAAAATACCATAGAGAAAAACAGAAAACAAGTTACGAATGCAGTTTGCACCGCTAGCTCTAGAATAACAGATGAATATAAATATTTTGAATTATACGCACCAAATATCTACCATCCACTAAATCTGGACCCTTCAAATATAAGTCCGTTAATTTCTGGCCTAACAATTTGCTTGTTTCACTTCCACGTTCTATATGTAGTTGCCAAGGAATAGCCTCTTCTATACTTGGAGTTTCGGCTTCATCTCTCTCAAAACCCATTGCTTTAATGCTTACGGTTACATCCATAAACATCATTTCTCTACTTGTATATCCAATCATTATGGGGACTTGGTTGTATTTACCAGATTTAATTAACCCTATACCACTCTTTGTGGGCAGGGCATTGTCCACGGCGAAGATTGCCTTGTCTGATGGTTTATAGGACTAAAAAAAAACATTTGATTTTACTCCAAAAAATAATTATACATTTTTTAAAGTTCTTCGATGCATTTTAACCACAAATGGCATGCTGCCTGAATTTAAACGTTATAAATCAAATTCTGTTGGAAAGTGTTAAGACCAAGAAAGAACAATAACAATTAGGCAACAACTCGAAATGCCTTAATTCAATAGAACTAACTATAAAAAATTGAACAGTCTTCAAGAAAAAAGACAACAGTTGTGAAATAAAAGCTTGCACGTTTTGCGGTCCTCAAATGTAAATGAGAATTTGATAATAAATTATAGTTTATCATGAGATATTAGTCCTCTCAGAATTTCAAATTGAATGTACTTTACACTGCCAACATATAGGAGGGCGAAGTTGCAGTATGCACCAATTGAAGGTAAGTCATTGCATATTTTCCTTTCCAATCATTTCGTAGTTATGGTTACGTATTATTATCTAGTCGTGACCTTGACTTTAGCGGTTTCTACTGAAAAGTAATGTCACCTTCTAAATCATCTCAACGTGACCTTGCCAACGTAAATTCAAGGCTACTATTAGGGAACCCTTTAATACCCCTAAAACTTATATCTGAAACATTTTCCGCCATAACCTCGGAGTGATTTGAGTAGAAATTATGCAATGGCCTACCCTTAATTAAGGTATTATGTCAATTTGAACTGCTCATATCTCGACTTAAAGTTATGCCCAAATTAAAACTTTCAAAGGAAGAATGTTTTATAATAAACTTTTATTTAGTACCAAATTCGAGTCTAAAGGGGACCGTAAAATGGGTGATTTCTGGATATTGGAACTTATAACCTAATATTGAAGCTCAAGTTAACGAAAATATTTTTCGCAGAAATCTTGTTTACCTTATTCATATACGAATAAACAGTAACAATATTTAAGAGAAGTTTTCAGTCAAGAGAGAACTGTATTAAACTTTAAATTTAGTTTTCTCGGATTATGCTTCTAGTATAATATTATACTATAAGTTCTCAAGGTACCAGAAATAGACCAATCGGGAACATAGGCTTGTCTACTGTGTTGCACTTTGAAGTCTCTTGCGTTCTAGCAAATATTGAGGTGTTATAAGGAATACAGCTAGCAAGATTGACCAACTGAGCAATAAATTTGGCTCAACAGGAACATAAAATACAGAAAAGATCAGACCTGCTGACGTTCTAGATTTGTTCACCTTTTTTACACCTCTGAGATACAGACGGCGTATTAATACTTTTAATGCGGGGCTTTGAAGAGGTTTACTATGAATTCCTTGGATTTGCACCGACAAACTGTTTCCTCAAGTATTACGGACCCCAAACCAACTACCCAGTATCAATCTCATACAAATGCAATTTTTTTGGCCACACCAACCGAAGTGAGGGTAACATAGAATGGTCAATGGTTCAAGACAAGACAAAAACAGACAAGTGGCAAAACGGATGAATATAAAACGTTGGTTCCCCAAGGTACTGAAAGAACTATGGTCGTTTGCCTAAAATACAACCACGATGTATGGAAAAATGGTAGTAAATACACCAAACAGCAAAGATAAGCCTACTAGAATATTTCAAAGGTAAGAAAATGCTTTCAAAACGGTATGAATACTGATAAGAAGAAAGGAATAAAAACTGGCTACTCAACCAAATACTGAGTGAGTAGTTACTGTTAATGATACATATTGAAATTAAACTTTCCTGTTAAAATTTTGGCTTTGCTGTATCTTATAACAATGAACTGTTGTATCAAAATATACGTTTAAATTAAAATATGCGAAATATTTCTAAAAAAGACATACTCCACATGTATTAGACAACCTCCAAAGTTCGATTATCCAATTATCAGGATAACGTTTCTTTTTTTTGTTTATTTCTTCATTTAAAACATTACTTTTCCTTAATTCTACAATCCTACTGGCATGGTAGGTCAGCCGACTAAGGCGTGTTAGTGGCAAGCACGCTTAGTTAGACTGTGTAACGTGTACTGTGTTCGAACCTCAGCTCCGACACTAGCAATGTTAGTGGGTAAAGGATATTATTTGGATTTCTCGAATGAAGATAGCCTAGACATTGGATTTGGTGGTTCTCTGGTAGGTATGGTCGCTTTCTGTTTAAGTTATATACATTTGAAACAACGCATTTAATATCTTTTCCTCACCGACATTGTCAGAGTCGGAGCTGGGTATCAAACCCAGTACACGATAATCATTATGACCAAACGTGCTCACTCCTAACACGCTTTAATCCGCTGCGATATCGTGTCAATACTTAAGCTAACTTAAAAAATATTACATATATCACAAATTCTACTTACTGGCTTAATTTTAAATTGAGCTTCAAACAATTTATCAACATCAGTATCTCTCAATATTTTTAATGCTTTTCTTTCATCGCTTACATCATGACCTAAATGTTTTACAAGTTCAAGGGCTGGATACTCTGCCAATGGAAAACCATTTGTGGCACATCCACTTTGTAAAATAGCCTTATGAATAAGCCCCTTGGAGGAACTTGACAATACATGATAATGAGCAGACATACTTCCCGCGCTTTCTCCAAAAACTGTGACATTATTTGGATCACCGTTGAAGTATTTAATGTTGCTTTGTACCCATTTTAAGGCCAGTACTTGATCTTGTAAACTGACAGCATAGGGAACTCCAAGTGAAGCATCTTTCACAGTTAGAAGCCCGAGGGCACCCAAGCGGTAATTGATTGATACGAGAACAATATCTTCGATTAATAAGAATTCTGGTCCATACAATGCAGTGTTGTTGGAGCCACTTACGAAACCACCACCGTGAATCCACACCATTACAGGTTTCAGCTCCTTATTTGACTCTGGGAGCTAAAACGATTACATCTAATATAGAAAATATATATAAATAATTTTTATGTAGCATAAAACAGTAGGCAATAGTAGTGTTTGGCATTCATAAGTTCTACGGTACAGCGATGTCCAGATGTACAATCTAAGATAATTCCTCATGTTTTAAGCGGAATAACTTTTAATTAAATTTTTACCATAAATAGTAAAAATCTCACAAGAATTAATAAACGGTTCATCTCCGGGATTTAAGTAGGTAATAATCTGTAGAATGGAATGATGCATTCTTTGCACTTCCAAGTTCAGAGAAAATTCAAAAAAAATTGGAAGAACTTTGTGATTTTCGGTTTTTTGCTCCAGCGACTAAAATAATGAAAGTACAGAAAAAAATGTTCAGCAAAATTTGGTCTTTACAAATTTTTGTCTTACTTAAACCGATTAGGAGATAAATCCAGTTTTCCACTTACAGTTTTGAGCCGCTCAGAAATGCGCGGAAAATGAGAATTCTCTGGGAGTTTCGTACGACCGGACACATCGATCGATAATTCTTACTATTCAGAGCCGCTAAAAAAATTAAAACAACATAAAATGTAGAGAAAAGTCTCAGCTTTAATGTGGAACTAGTCACAAAATTCTTAAAAAAATTTATCATTTTCATGAATACATATAAATTGTTTGTTACATGCATAGGTCATAGCCTTACATTTTGTGTATTTAATTGCAAAGCGTTAATGATAGATTGCTTGAATATGTTGTTCATGTTGCTTTCTATTAATACACAACTCATAAGATTTTGAATTATCTTAAATCATTTTAATTAACAGGTTAACAGCTGTATTATTAATAAATGCCAAAACCAAAAGGGGCCCCGTGCATTAACCTTGAAGAACTCTTGAATCAGCACTGTATGCATTAGATTCGCAAGGATCAATTCTCACAAATTGTTTTCTCTTAAATAAATATGAGAAGACGCACAGTTTTAAATCGATGGAAAGTGACAATTACTGTAACTAACCTATATCAACAACATAAATTTTGATTACTATGTTTCTTTTTATCCTCATTTATAAACCAACAGCTTTCACGAGCGATTCTAGAGGACAGTTTTCAGTATATTCTCCTGCGTTTGACACTAGCATTTCCCCCCTATTATTATTTGTTTTTCACTTGAGGGCTACCATAATACAAAACATTCCTTACAAATCAAGACAGAAACAAACCAAACGCTTACCGATTTGGTAAAGATGTTAAGATTTAAACAGTTTTCGGAACCTCCAAGAACGCCAGTCATCAATTCTCTGGAATAGCACGAATCTCCTTCTTTGGTAGCATCCCTCACTCCACTCCAAGGTTCAGCTGGTACAGCAGCCTTTAATGTTAGAAAAATGCATCACATATTGATAAATTAATAGTACTGCTGCCTTACTGGCACTTTAGATTAGCCCGACATCAATAATAAAATAAACAATTTATTATTATATGACGTTAAACACTTAATCTATTTTATAAAATAAATTACAAGTAGAAAAAAGTTAAAAAAAAACAGTCAAGTGTAAGTCTTACTTGTGCTAATAGTGTTTTCTGCCATTGTTTGTTTTTAAATATAGATTTTATACGTTTCTCCATATTATTGGCAAAGCAAAGTTTATCGTTGAGTTTACTTTTTCTGTGCCAACAAAATTATCTTAGGTAATGTAATTCTGATAATTTCATTCAATGTACACCTCAGTCTCAATGATTATGAGTTCTTTGAGAGATACTTTTGAAGGTAGGGTGGGGAGACTACGATTATTAAGCGCTTTTTTGGTAAAATATTAAAGAAAATGTCTTTCTATCTTCCTGACCCTCAAAATCAAGATTCTACTTCTCTACTTCACATCTATAATTGGACCAGCTGTGCCAAATTTGAACTTTCTACGCCATACAGCCTCTGAGAAGAATGCCTGTGACGGATGTACAGGTGGACAGATTTTTTTGCCAATTTTGGCACAAGGCACTAATAGGCTTTTACGAAAACGACGAAAATAAATATTAGGTGATTTAATTGGAGCAAATATCATTTTATCAGTGTTGATGACCTGACCCAAAAGTTTGTAGTGGGAGTTCATAAGTATTCAGTTTGGCAGAAATAAAATTATTTAATAACATATATCTCTGTATAAATTTCCATTTAATGTATTTAAATATCAATAAACATAGGAAAAACATATTTAAATAACTATTAGCAATATTTTCACTATGGTTAAAAGGCTCTTAAAAGTATTACCTTGAAAATTGTACAAATCATCTTAAAATATGTTTGAATAATTAATTAATCTTATCGCTTGTGTACAAACATGACCGTCCATGTAAATTAACAGTAAATAGATAAAGCTATTAAAGATGTACTCAAGTGCAGTATTGTGGTATGAGCTTTTCAGATTTTTATCAGAGATTTATCTTAATATTAGTAAATACCAACAAAAGGTCTATCTAAATTTAAAACTAATTTAGCAAAATAGATTTATGTCTAAATCCCTATGATCCTCTGGTATTGTTACAGCTAAATTACTGTGAAAAAATATAATATGGATTCTGTCTAAATGCTGTTTACTTTCACATTCACGTAGTGCAGTAGAAGCATAGTAATCGTAAAAAAAAAAATCAAAATTTACTTTTCTTGAAATAGATTTAGAAAGTCATGAAACGTCGAATTTTAAATTTGAGCGACTTCTGTCTATCTGTCTGTCTGCCTTCCTGTCGATCTGTCCGTATGTCTGTCAGTCTCTCGGCATGTCTGTCAGTCGGTCTGTCTATCTGTAACTTTCTTGTACGCACGTTTTCTCAAGATATTGACCTGAAATTTGGTACACGTATGTATTGAAACAACATCTGAAACTGGAATATGTTTTCAGACGATTTCGTTGAAGGTTGTGGGTTAAGTAGGGGAAAATATATAAAGCAAGCTGGTAAGATTTCAGAAACTTGGAATTTGGTGTACATACCAGACGCCAAGGCCACAGACATATTCATAACTTGTTTCAGGGGTGGGGTGGGGGTATAAATAGTTGAAAATAAGTAGAGCAAGCTAATAAGAGTCTAGAAACTGTATTTTTGGCGTATATTTATTTATTCATTTATTTATTTATTTATTTATTTATTTATTTATTTATTTATTTATTTATTTATATGTTAGAAACCAACGCCTCAAATTTTTGTATAACATCTGCCTCAAATATTATTAAAATTCTATGACCATTTATTTCCATATATTAGAGTGCATATATAATCAAGATGTTTTCCTTTAAAGAGACTTAGATAGTAAATCTGGATGTGGAAGTAGCGATTCCATAGGCAGCGGCTCTTTGTAATATATCGGCATTAGCCACACACTGAAAGTAAATAGCACAATAAAAAGTAAATAAAAGCTTTTAAAATGAGCAACATTTACACTCTGTTTGTCAGTATTTCAATATACTGATTAATTCAAGTCGTACTTCTATTCTAAAATACGTTTACGTAATGTGGGTGGTGGTGGGGGTGGCAAATGTTATAAAAAATTTGAAACCTTGATTTCTAGAATTTACACTAAATCTCAAGTTTCTGGACCCTCATTACCTTACTTTTCTTATTTATACCTATTTACCCATCAACCTTTCAACAGAACCAGCTCAAAATATAAACTACTTCCAGATCTCATTATAATGCATACTTGTACCAAATTTCAAGTCGACATATTAATCTTATTTTGTTAACCGTTTTTATTGGTAGAGTTGGGGGGGGGGGCAGAAAATGTCATAAATAAATTGAGACCTTTGCTTCTAGTAAAGACCCAAGTTTCTGGACACATACTAGCTTGCTTTATTTATTTACCACCATTCTGCCCCAACCCTTTGCCGGACTCATCTCAAAATGATGGCAAATGCTATAGAAAATGTTTAGTTCTTGGTCTCTAGTACATACACCAAGTCCCAAGTTTCTGGACTATTAGCAGCTTACATTACATATTTTCTCCTGTTTACCCCCAACTCTTCACTGGAGAAAGTTCAGAATATAATCTAGTTTCAAATTTCGTTATAATACATAAGTGTACCAAATTTCAAGTCAATACCTTAAATCGTTTCAGAGAAAAGGTGCCTACAAAAAAGTTACAGACTGACCGATCGATAGACAGACGGAAAGTATTTTCCCCTCACATTTAAAATCTCTACGTTTTATTTAGAATTTTTTTTATGATTACTATACTTTCACTCCACTACGTGAATACTTAAATTGAAATATTAATTTAATGTTCTGTGTACTTAAAAAGCGGTATGGCAAATGCGTTTATTCTATGCACTTGGATCAACACTAATTTATATAAAAATCAGCTATTAAGAATATACTATGATTAAATTCCGTATGAACAATACTAGTTTTATCATTATAAAATGCCTCAATAAATACTTCTAATTTTATAATAACAAATAAGTAGTTACTAACCTTAAATCTGAGATCTCCAATAGGTGGTTTTCCGTATGGTACGCCCAGAAATGAATATATTTTCCCTCCATCAAGGTCGGTACGTAAACAACCCCTGAGCTGACCTTGTTTAGTTTTAACAATAGGCTGTGCCATAGTTCTTATGTATCTAATCAAAGCAACACTAGCAAACTGAGACTATATTCATAATTTTATATATGTGATAAAAATTGTAACTTGTACCCTTATCTCGTACTTATATACTCATATACAACGTGTCTCAGTATTGTGTAATGTAGTTCTGAGTTATTTGATTCAGTAATGTCTAGATGTTCTAAGGGAGTCTGTAAGAATGTAGAGCTAAAAGACATCATATATCTATGCATATCCACACAATTTTTTTTATTGGTTATATACTAATAAATAGAACACCATGTTTCGATATATGTTGACAAGCCGAATTCGAAGTCGTGGTTCCATTTTCTCTATGTAATCAATCTTTCCCGTAAATTCGAAAGGCCAGATACGCTTTTTTGAAGACAAGGTAATGTAACTGCCTGAAAAGTCCTTCATAAAAGGACTGAATATGTTTATAACAAGTAATTAGATCCGCTCTATTCAAACCCCAGGTCAGATTCTGAAATTCAAAGAAATATTTAATAGCAAAATGTCGCGAAAAATGTGGATTATTTAAACACTACAATATAAAGTTCATTAAAAGTAACAATAATCTAGAAAGCTAACTGCGAACTACACAAAACCTTCACAGGGTTAAGAAAAAAGTATGCAACTTAAATGCTCGTGTAACATGGAAGAGCACATAACTATGCTCAACTATTGAGAGATATGTGAGTGACATTAAAATAAAAATGATAGGGTGAGTTAAACAACTTGAAGGTAAAATCAAAAAACAATGTTCCAACTGAAATGCTGATGGACTACAACATCAAACAAGGACAGATCACCGTTACTAGATCTGACCGTACATAGTCAATGATATAGAAATCAACGCGAGTACTAGTAAAACAACAGATATTAGTAAAACAATAGAAACCGCTAATTTTAATAAAAATAATCAATGTACCAGCAGAATCGTAGGAACCAGAAGTAAACTCACAAAATTCAATTGACGATGGAAACAAACACTGGGAAGTCCCCCGCAGTAGGTCGTTGTAGGACCCAATGAGAACCCTGATGGTTTCAGTGGTGTTAAGTGGGAGGCCTGGATATGCCTATAACACAGGCACACGTACAAAAAAGCTCTGTTACCGAGACCCGACATGGTAATCCCTGTGTTTCGACGTACTGAACATGAATCCGATGTACGTTGAGGTCCATCACCCACCAATTTTTTGTAAATAGTAATAGTAACATAAAGAAATCAGGTTTCTTGGGCTACTTTCGCGATTTAGAAAAAAATAGTGTGTAATGGAGCTAAATAAACATCGGATTCGTGTACCGGTGCCATGCCCACAAAAAAAGTGATTTGTTACTGGGACCCGATATAGTAATCTCTATGTATTTCGACGTGTTGAACACAAATCCGATAACCTCATTACCTACCAATTTTTAGTAAATCGCGAACATTAAAGAAAACCTGAATTTTTTAGGTTAGTTTCGCGATTTACAAGAAAATGGTGGGTGAAGGGGCTAAACGGATTTGTGTTCAGCACGTCGAAATACATAGGGATTACTATGTCGGGTCCCGGTAACAGAGCATTTTTTTGTGTGTGCCTGTATAATTAATTGAACAAGAAGTAACTGAAAATTATAAGCAAAATTTAAAATCCGAACTTGCAAATTATCAGAGTTCATATTGAAAGACATATACTGAAACAGTAAACTACAGGCCTATATTGTAGCTGGTGAGTCTACTGATAAAGATAAAGTTTAGGATCCTAATTTCACGGCATAAGGGATAAGATTATTCTGCAAACAGAAAAAGATGCAATCCACAAACTTTTCCACCAAATTCTTCTTAGACATTAGACTTTCTTATGAAGAAAATGGACAATATAGAACCATTGAAGAATGTCTCTGAATTTCACCTAAATAATATTGAGCAATTTCTAACACAAAATAGCTACACAGGGCTGGCTTGTGTAATGAAAAATTTGTTAAAACCGTATGAGGCACACCACATTATCAAACATTTTAACGGGAATAGGGATAGGTCTTTCTGTAAATGTACAGTCAAAATTGGCGGACCCTATATTTATATGCATAGAGACTTATAGTGTCAAGAATTAAACAACAATGTAGCTTTATCTATAAAAGGAATCTGTGTGATATCAGCATCTTACATTAAACAACTTAAATAAATTATACATAATAGTATCTACAGATCGACATGCACATAAAATATAGAAAATATTTTGTCAATTATATCAGAGAATCTACACTTAGCTGCAATGTATAGAGGTCAGTTTTAGAAGATTTTAATGTAGATTTTCTGTATGAGTACGAAATAATATAGAGCATTGATTTTAATTCATATTGTTGAAAACAAAAAAGTTAGATATTTGGATAATACGTTTTCCAACTTTGACTATTTCTTTTACGTCCCTTGCTTACTGAGGGGAAAAATTGTTTTCTAATATTTCTTCGAATTTCCACGTTTCGAGATATGTAGATTACTAAAACTAAAGTCTTTCAACTCTCATTTTCTGTCTGTCTGACCGTCTGTCAGTCTGTGCGTCTACTCATACGTCTGTCTGTCTGTCAGAATGTTGACGCTCTGTTGAAAAACTATATTAAGGAGAACAATAAGATTTGGTAGGTATTTGACGCTACTGCCAATGAAGAAATGGCTAAACATTCACAGGAGAATATATGGAGTGGACCCCGAAAAAAAAAAAAAATAAATAATGAAAAGAATGTGACAATTGACACTTATGTTTGACACACTTAAGATGATCGTCAAGGAAGGCACCTACTATACTTTAATGCAATATATACAGGGTGGCCACCTTAAGAAACAATCGAACTACGGTGGAAATCTGGAATTTACGAAAATGTTTCCTATTTGGTAACGTTCATTCATTATTTATTTCTTCTGCAGGCAATATGTTTTTTACCTAAAGTTGACAGGTTTCATCAAGATGATTTCTGACAAATGTAGAAATGTCGGAGAGCTCCGTCTTACATAAACCACATTCTGCCTCCTATGTCTTCATCTAATATATCAGAGTTATAATTTTGCAAATGAAGACTGGAAAAGACTCACCATTTAAATTTGGAGGGAGGAAAATGGTCCCAATAACTGATCGTCGGCAAAACCACAATAAACCTTAATTTTAAATTTGTACTGAAAATACCTTTCCTTTACAGCATGAGGATTTTCTATTTCCCAGTAATGGCTATTTCTAAAACTAAAAATGCCTCGACGAGTGACAGTTGTTTCATCTGTAAATAAAACATTAATAAAATGTCGATTTGTGTTGCGTTTATTGAGAAGAAATTTGCAATATTCTACTATTTGTGGTAGATCCTTTCCAAGCAAATTTTGTACAGGAGGGAAATGATATGCCTGCAAGACTTCTTTGTGTAATATTCTTAGAACAATTTTTTTATTCACTCTTGTTGCTGCTGATATACGACTTGAGCTGACTTGGGGATTTCCATCCACCCGAACTAAAATGTCTTCTTCTAGGTCTACAGTAATTCGTGTCGGTCGTCCTACATCATTTTTATGGTGAAATGAATCCCGTTCTCCCAAAGGACGAAATAGATCTACAAAAATCTTATAATCTGACTGCATTGTGTTTCTTTACAATTCTGAGTGTTCATTATCTGCAGCACTTCCGGAGAAATTTTCTTGTGTGTAAATGTCGACACATTTCAAATAAAGAAGTAAAAGAAACTTCTAAAATTAACAAACACAAGAGAAAAATAAAATGTCAAACAAATGAAGTTGTACGTAAATGACAGAACTAAGATGGCACCAAAGCACACTTTTCAATAAGTACAATCTGTCCTTTTCAAATTATGTTTGTTTTCAAAGATTTATTGAAATCCTTTGCAGTTTTCTCAAAAATGGTTGGAATTATCAAGATCTATCACGTGAACATTTTTTACGTAGACCTGATTCCTGCATGAGATTTTCTAGTCAAAAGTGTCTTAATGTTTCTTAAAAAAAGCGAGAAAAATATTCATTATCAGGTATAGTTTATGGGGCGCCATCCAGGAATTCGCGTGATGTGATACGTAAATTGTTGTTTCTTAGCTTAAAAAATGTTTCCTTACCAAATTTGGAGATGATAGGCCAAGAGGTAGTTGTGATATTGAAAGAAAGAGGAAAAAAGGCAGCATTCGCGTCCTGTGAATTTTCCCACACCAATAATATACTAATAGACCACAAGCCCATGCTAAATTTTTAGGGGGTCATATGACACCGCTTGAAATGGTATAATTTTTGCAGTCCTACAAAAATAAATCACTTTGAGCCCTATGCTGTACATTCTAGGTGGGATATGGGAAAGCCACGGAAAAGTGAAAATCGAAACCCACGGAGGTGCATTTTTTTCAAATGACACTGTACCGTACAGAAATAATGGGACAGAAGTACAGGAAAAAATTTCTTTTTCCGAAAAGTGACCTCTGTGTACTTAGGTGATATGACACCGTACGGCTTTTATGAAATTCGATTTTTAAATTAACAAGGATGCATTTTTTTTGCTATGCCGTACAAATCGGTTGGACCATGGGGTGACAAACGCGAGATCAACCCCCGTCCTAGACCTCTATCAAGGGTGGTAATTTGACCCTGTACGGCATCAATTCCAAAAGATTATACGACATCTCAAATCTTTAAAAAAACATAACCCGTCTAAAAAGAATCGGTATTACCAATGTAAATAAAAATATCACCCCCGAGAAAGGGAAAAATTCACGTTTTCTGTGGTAAGTTTAGAACCAAATATATATTTCAAAGACATTTTTTTTTTAAGTAAAGTGGGAAATTGGTATATATCACTTTTAAACTTTAAAATAGAATGTAATATTAATTATAAAAAAAAATGTGTACAAATTATCCAAAATTTTCTTTTTTTCAAAACTTTAGGAAAAAATTATGTTCCAGTCTTTGAAATCTACAAAAGTTTATTTTTAGGCAAATGTTTTTTTCCAACATTTTCAGTTTCACAACATACTCCATTTGAAAAACCTAAAAAATGTTATTCGTCGTTCATATGATAAAAAGAATATGCATAAATTACTTACAGATCTAATATAATGGATTTAACAAAAACTTTCAAATTCGCGTGATGGTTTCTTAAACAGTAAATTATAAAATATATTTCATACATTTTTATAGTTAATATCAGGTGAAACCGACACATAATAGTTTTCTAATGTTTAGCATTAATAGGGGTGTAAGTGGTTATAATAAATGTACAAAATGAATAGATTCCAACAAAATTTAATGCTAAGGTGGCACCAAAGATATCGATAAGGGTTGTCGTCCCCCCAAAAAAAAAATCCACCAAAAACAAATTTTTTTAGTTCTCTTTTTAATATTGTTGCAAGGACCAGCGAGGGAAGTCACGGGCAACTACCTTTGCCGATATTTTTTTTATAACGAGTTTATAACACCAGGAGGAGATTTACAGTTTCACTCTGATATTATTGTGTGTATTGTGATTTTGTCGTTGTATATGTCAGTAACCAGCTTTATGTTCTGGAAATAAATGTACGTGGATAACACACCTCTGTTCCAAGTACATAAAAAATAATATTTTTCAGCAGCTTTTCTTTTTTCTCTCTATATATTTGGCCTTACAGACTCAGTGTTTTGGCCAAGCAACTTTTCTATTTCATGTTTTATTTAAGTCATAAAAAATACCCATAAATATTTATTTTTATAAAGTATAATTTATTTACGCACTGCTTCGACATAATATAGCGGAAAATTTTCGGAAAATCATTTTACATTTCAGATCCATTAATTTTAAATAATAGGTCTAGATTAATTAGAATATCAAGTATTGCTCAAATGTAATAAAGTCTTACAATAATTTTTTATTCAGAAAACCTCACTTTGGGACGGAAAATTGAATTTTCCAGACACATGTACCAAATAAAATGTACGGCATGGTAATAAAAATTTTTGTTATACAAAACAGTATTAAACTAATCAAGATTTATGTGGTGTCAAATCACCACCCTTAATAGAGGTCTAGGACTGGGGTTGATCTAGCGTTTGTCACCCCATGATCCAACCGATTTGTACGGCATAGCAAAAAAATTCATCCTTGTTAATATAAAAACCGAATTTCATAAAAGCCGTACTGTGTCATATCGCCTTAGTACATAGAGGTCACTTTTCGGAAAACGAAAATTTTTCCTGTGCTTCTGTCCCATTATTTTTGTATGGCATTTTCTTTTCAAGAGTCACAGGTAAAAATACAGTCCGAATAAACGTAAGCCGTACAGTGTCATTTGAAAAAAATGCACCTCCGCGGGTTACGATTTTCACTTTTCCGCGGCATTCCCATGTCCCACCTAAAATGTACGACATAGGGCTCAAAGTGATTTATTTTTGTAGGACTACAAAAATTATACCTGTAATAACTGGGGTTTTATTCCCCTAATTACATGAATTAATCAGATATTACCATTGGCAGAGTACGGAGTGTCCCGATTACTTTTGCAGACTCCGTCGATATTTTAGTATATCCATCGAAATCAAAACTGTGCTTACCCTTTTCCTCCTAGGTGCTTATATCCTTTTGGTGTCCCTCAACCAGGTTACTTCACAAACAAACTTTATTGCATATGGAATGAACTCAATTTGATAACAAGCAACTAAAACACGTTATTTCCCAAAACACTTAAACCACTATATTTACAGAAGAAAATGAAAACAAATGGAAATGACAATCACAAACGTTTACGATTAAATAAATTAACAAACAGTAATTACGCTATATCAAGAAAAGAAATGGTCAGCGGCAACTTCAAATTTTTAGCTAAATCGCGACCGAATATTCTCAGTTCAGTTATAACACATTAATTTTCTACTTATTACAACCGGCAAAATACTAAACAAATGTACTTAAACTTTAAAATTGAAAAAGGTTCGCAAAACGAGAATTTACTATACCCTGTAGGTAGATGACGACTGTTCAGACGTTAAGCCAAGAGTCCCGATATTCTCTCCATCGAAATAAGACGTTTCAAAAGTGGGCAGTAAACTTTAAACCCTCGACCAATTAAAATCTCTACTTTAAACATACCCCTATTTGAAATTACTTAACGGACCATGGTATTTATCCTATGGCCTATCTGAACATTTTATTACCACTAAAACAGATGAAAAAAACCCCTTTTGTTCCTTACTTTGCTTTTGTATGAGGGAAAAAATCTGTCTTATGTGGTCTATCTATCTTATGGTCTATTACATATGTTCTTAGAATTCTCTATCAACTGCTTTAGTCTTGAAAATCTCACTAGACCTCCCGGCGAGGCCGTATTTAACAAGTGTCCGTAACTTCAAGTAAGAAAAGCGAACTGGACATAAAATAATTAGGATGGTTATTTATTGTTTCCAAGTGGCTAACGTCGACTACCTAATAAAGAGTGAAGTTAACAAAGCATGTTTCCTGGGCTCTAAAGTAAATCAGTTTGCAATATAAAACAGATGTTTCTATGACCAGCATTTTATTGTACTAAAATCTCGACCTTTAAAATATTACAGAAATCAGAAGTAAGAAAATACGGTGGTTCTATGAGACAGGGCCGGACTTGGCTCCCTTAATTTGACTTTTGTTACATACCTTTTCAAGCGGTGTCATATGACCCCCTAAAAATTTAGCATGGGCTTGTGGTCTATAAAGCATGTTTCAATATATCCTCATATTTTATTACAAATTATGTACCCTTGACTTATGAACTATAATTAATGGTTCACCCTGTATAAAATTATCCCGTATGCACGCGACAACTTTTGAAAGTATGAATGGCTTTAGGTTAAATGATATACGATTTTCACAGTATTCTTTATTACATAAAAGCAAAAGTCAAATGTAATGTTTGATGTAAATTATTTTAAATTAATTTGGATTTAAATAATTTAAAATAGGATAATAACGATTTACAGAAAATTCTTTAAATCTGGATTAAGCTGATAAATTTCTGTCCACAGAACCATTCTTTCGGCTTCTGGATTAACACCCGGAATGAGTTCTTCTCCTATGTCTAGAAAATTAATGGCTCCCTCATTAACTGGTTCCCAAATAATTGCCAAGTCATCTTTGTCTGGTGTTGGATTTCCATACTTTGCAAAGTTTGTCCATAGTTTTACGAATCTTCTAACCGATTGGTCTTCCAAGCTGCCCGGTTTTAAATCAGGAATAATTTCAGATTTAAACAAATATCCCAGATCATCACAATGACATGCTCCTGTAATATTAAGAACAAAAACATGATCGTTTTAAGTGAGTAAGCCAGCCAAATATCAGTTTCATATGCAAATTTATAGATGGAGTTTTATTACTGAAGCAAAATTTTATGCAATTTTTTTAATCGTGTTAATTCTAAAAAAGATAAATTTTGTACGATTTAGTTCATTATAGTATTTTTAATACAGTACATACTACAATAAGAAAACAACCCAAAGTGTCTAAAACCGATTATATTACAATTTCAAAAATAAATAAATAAATAAATAATGCACACATTGCTTGGAATAGCAAGATAAGCATATCAAAAAGCACCAACATCTGATGTCTTAAAATAGTGCTCACATCAGCAACTTTCTAGATATTATTTAATGTCTATAGTTATCCCTATAGTTTACTTCGATTTAGTTTAAGTATATTTTCCTTCATATCTCCATCATTTGGATACAGAAACAATTCCAAGCAGTGGTGGTCTATTGGAGACTAAAGAAGCAATAGCAATCATGCTAGATATCACAAGGTCAACATTTTTATGTTTATCACTTCTAAGGAATCTTTGGAACCATTCAGTAACCCTGATAATGAAGTAATGTACACAAACATCAAAGCACTAATCATGAATCTTTTATATTAAAATTGATGTGCGTTTCGTTAGTTAAGTTGGCACGATATAAACATTTAATCATCTCGAGACGATGCCAACTTTGATGACGAAGCGCGCGCCGAGTACAGTATTCTAGTGTAGTAGCGAATATGAGGAATATGTATGACGACAACTAATCCTCTGATTTAGTATTTGCTTATTATATCTAAGCTGTTAGTTACCTGATTGTTTATTAAACTTTCCTACATTTTTGGCAACATTCAATCCTGCATCAAGAGACATCCTGTATAAGTAGATCGGTTCTTGAGATGTAGCTAAGTGTTTCTTTACAGCCGCTATAATTCCTACTACTATACTACTGTCTGTGTAAAGCTGTAACAAAAAGTGAAGTTTATGTAGTTGTCAAACCAACGTTATATATTTGCCTCCTATAAAGAGCTCTGAATTGTATCTATCAAAAAAAAAATAAAATCTTCAGGAACTTTCCTCGCTCCCAAAAATTAATTAAGGACACTTCGATATATTTTGGTGACATTTTAAAATACTGTTTCGCCAAATTAGTCGATAAAGCAGGATTCAAGTGTATTAAGTATTACTAATATCTCTAGAATCACTGTCATAAATTAATATCTTGTCATACATACCAAACATTCATTATCCTCTACATCTGGTCCTTTGAAATACAATTCTGTTAATTGTTGACATATTGATTTGCTCTTCTCACTTCCACGTTCTATATTTATTTGCCATGGAATAGCATATTCTATATTTGGAGTTTTATTTTCAATTGACTTTTCATCCTTTGCTTCAGCGTTCATTGCCATAATCATCATTTCTCTGTTTGTGTACCCAATCATTATGGGTACATGGTTATACTCACCAGATCTAATTATATCAATGCCACTTTTTGTAGGGAGGATTTTATCGAAGCTAAAATATGCCTTGTCTGATGGCTCAAGAGACTAAAATATAAAATTTTATTTTAACAGTGCGATAAAGATTTACAGTTTTCAATGCTGTGCTGTGTATCATGCCGTGATATTAAAAATTAGCTTGTTCAAAGACATATATGTAATTGAAAACTGTTGTCATGAACGGTCAGCGTGTAGATGTGAAGAACTTGGCAAAATGAAATAAAACTAATACCAAATAACAAAAACGGTTATCGGATTCGGTGCGGTGTGGAACAAGGATTATACTCGGATCGGAAAATGAAACGGTTATCGGATTCGGTATCAGTTTACGGAGGAGATTGCCTAGACGGATAAACAGAAATAAGCATAACGGTGGTATTTCGGTTCGGTTCGGAAATGTTAAAATTTTCATTAACATTTCATGAGGTGATTACCAAGCATCCACACAGGGGACTCTGTGGATGCTAATTGTCGAATGAGAATTTTCAAATAAGAAATTATACAAATTCATTTTAGGATTTTAATTTGCTAGCATAACCAGAATTCAGGTTATCGAAAGAATGCAAAGATTTCATTTATATTTTTACACATAGTTTTTCTTTTAGTTCTCATAGAGAGTTATTTTTTCTGCTGTTTGCAAAGTCCTATGTGTTTCAATAAAATTATAAGAAAACAAATAATAATTCACTTTTAAACATGCATAGAAAATATAGGCCCCAATACTATACTCCGTTCGCCCAAGAGATTCAGCTAAGCCACTCCCCACAAATGTGCGCTAAATTTGAATATAATATTTCTATTGGTTGAATTTTTATAACCCATATTACAACCAACTATGTCGAAAACGCTAATTTATAGGTATGAGGTATTTTTTCTCCGAGACAAATCGTTTTCAGCCTCAAATCTGAAGTATGGTTTTTAGAAGTAACTGTTGTTATTTGCCGTTATTCCTATTCATCTAATAAAATTGTGTTTTTCAATACTGTGGTGCATATTTGTGTATATCAAGGTACGCAATAAAAGCGATTTATAATATTGATTAAATGTCAAAACCACTTTTTCTTTTTTAGGTTAAAAATTCATTCTTGTCAAGTTAATTATGAATCATGCTCCAGCCCTTTCTCCGCCGAAAAAACGGAAAAGCAAACATTTTTCGGTTAAAAAGAAGGAAAATATTGTGAATATCTTTAAGGCTTCTGTTGCAGAGAACCCAGACAACCTTAAGACAAAAAACGTCGAGTTTACTGCAAAGGCAGTTTTCGTAGATATTTATACAGATAGGTAACTCTCGTGGTTCTTCTTACGAGTAGTAATCGAAACTTGTGCTTATAAAAAGTATTGCTAGTAGGCAACATTTTGTTTTATTTATGTACTCTTAATTTACAAAATCAGTATTGTTAAAAAGTGTATTTGTTGAATAACAACTGCTCCTCGCTGGTTCTCACTTGTAATAATAGAAAAGAATATATTCAATCCATTATACCATTCAACATTTTTTTAATTTTGCCGCTTTTATAAATTTGTAGCGTGTGAAGCTGGTTGTTGCCCTCAATGGTCTAAGCAAAATGGGGAGTGGCCCTACTGCATCTCTTGGGCGAACGGAGTATCGTTAGCTAACAGATAGGTGAAGGTCTGTTGTTTTCTTATTTATATTAATGTCCTGTCGGAGTTTAGCTAATGCTGTTCCACAACTCAACTAGGACACTTATACATAAACATCAACACAACAACCATTCCCTGCGATATTGCCGTCTACCGCATCTGAGACTCGAACTCAATATAGATAACAGCAACTAGACATGTTGTGCCACCCAACAGAGATCTAGATCAGCGCTACCATCTCGGTAATACATTAAAAACGCACTAAACATCCACGTCCTGGCCAGGATCGAAACCCGGGACTCCATGGTCGCAAGCATTACGCCAGCGATGCCTTTTTGATGAGTTCCAGAGTAAGGGCGAAAAAGGTTTTAAAAGATAAGCATTTCCAAAACAGAATGATAGATTTCATGATACTTAATGTAATCCATAAGAATGAAATTTTTTTAAGACAAGTTAGATAAATAAATTCATTTTAGGCCTTTGTTCTCATTTTTAACTGAATCTCCATGACTGTAGGGGGTTATGCAGATACTAGTTTAATCTGCATGGCCACAGGGGACTGTATGGATCCTAGTTATTGAATGAGTATTTTTAAATAATAAATTATACAAATTCATTCAGGTTATCGAAAGAATGCAAAGATTTCATTAATATTTTTACACATAGTTTTTCTTTTAGTTCTCATAGTTAGTTATTTTTGCTGCTGTTTGCAAAATTCTATAAAGCATCTGTTTCAATACGGTTATAAGCTAACAAATAATCATTCATTTTTAAACATGCATAGAGTATATAGGCTCCAATATTAGTTAGCTAATAAATAGGTGAAGATCTGTTGTTTTTATCAGTCAACGTCAAATATAATTATTTCATAGAAATTGTCTTGGTTTTACACAAAACATATATATGAGTGGCTTTGTGACTTTCCGATGAGCTCCAGAATAAAGGCGAAAACCTTTTAAAAAAGAATAATAGATTTCATGACAATGTAATCCATTAAAATGAAAAATTTTTAAGACGAGGTAGGTAAATAAATTCATTTTAAGACTTTGTTCTCATTTTTAACTGAATCTTCATGACCGTAGGGAATTATGTAGATATTGGTTGTAGATATGTAGATATAGATTATGTATGTAGATTATTTAGATATTAAGGACCCCTCCTCGAACTCCGCCATCTCCTTAAACGACAAAAAACCATCCCCTAAAGGGGTGAAACGCGGATAAGCCGTCTTTTCTCCACGAAACCCATGTTACCCCTCGTTTACGAGGATGCTGAGCATGAAAAAAATATCGCGACCTCTCCTCGCTCACCAAACGGACTAAAATATAATTACACTCTTAATTCAGCATCTCCGCGTCGACACTTTTACTCGACACATGCAAGATACCTTCTCTGCTTCCACTGGCATAAAAACAAGAATTCAATTACTGTTAATGCCTACACGACTGATCTCGTGGAGAAGACCCAACATCACCTTCGAGCTCAGCATCCTCGAAAACGGGGGGTAAACAAGTTTGGCTGGTAGAAGATGTAGTACCCGCGGTTTACCCCCTCTCGGGGGTGGTTTTTGCCGTTTAGGGGTTAGCGGGGTTCGAAAAGGGGTCTCGATAACACCATCGTGCTCAGCACCTTCGATAACGGGAGGATTTCGTGGATTTAGCCGAGGGAAGGCGGCCTATCCGCGTTTCACTCCTTTGGGGGTGATTCTTGGCCGTCTGGGGGGTTGGTGGGAGTCGATGAGGAGTCTGGACATCACCATAGTACTCAGCATTCTCGAAAACGAAGGTTAGACAGGTTTGGCTGGTAGGAGACGGCGGATACGCAGTTTACTCCTTTCGGGGGTAGTTTTTACGTGTTTGGGGAATGGACTGACCTCGAAGAGAGATTTAACCACTGCCATCGTGTTCAGCATCCTCGGTAATGGGGAGGTCATAGTCTCGTTAGGCTAGAAAATATTTGTTTCTTCGAGGTTCAATCTGACTCACAGAATGCACTCACTAAATTAAGATGATTCAAGTACGAGTTTTAAGATTGCTTGTCATATTGTGACAATCAAAAAATTATAGATATAATTTTTATAAAATGATGGCATTAGCTAAGATAGCACTTTTAAATTCCAGTTCAATATTTGGACAATAATGTATTGCTAGGAAAATTCCAGTGATGATTTGGATTTTTCTGTCACATAACAAAGTGCTACATAAACAACCTGATACTAACTCTTATCATACGTTAGGATCTGCGGTAATAATCTACTGCTAGTCATAACTCGTCATACATTATATCTACATTGTCATGTATTGTCTGTGAATGCTACTATTCTGTTTAGGAAAAAGAGATTCATCATCCAAATAACCACTTAGGACTCTCAGTAATGTACAATGTTCCTTTAATTGTTTCTCTGTTATATATATTATCAATGGATATGGGCACGCACGTCATAATTTGCATTAGAGGAACTACTTTAGAACGTGAGTAATATTTATCTGTTTACATGTAAATAAAGCGTACCTAAAATTTATTGATAAGATTGTGTTGAAGTATAACACACATAATACCGTGTGTCTCACTGCTTGTCACACACCATCAAATCTTCCTTAGTTTATTCAGATCAACTTCAAATTTTCGACAGTTATAGAATTAAAAAAAATATTTTTTCCAAATAGTCCAGTCAACTGAGTGCTAAAATGACCAAAATCTCTAACTTGAGTACTGAGAATGGATTTTGATGAATTGTGCAATGTGTTTGTAACGACGTTAATAAAAACGTTGAAGGAACAAATTAGATTAGGAAATGATCAGAAGAAAACACTCCTTTTAGCACGGGATTCTTAACTTCTAGAATTAGGTCAAAAGTGAAAAAGAAACAATATATTATTTGGAATTTTTGGTCCAGAATAAGATGTTCTTGAATGTGAACTTTTGCGAAAAATGCATATTTTTCAAGATGCAACTCGAAAATTCCTAAAAGTGTGGGAGGGGAAATGTAAAATTTGAAAAAAAAATCTGGAAAAATTCAGGAGAATGTATCATCGAAATACAAGATTTTCTTAATATGAAGCCTATACCGGGTGAGTCACGAATTGCGCTCGCCCCGATATTTCTTAAAATACTTGGGATAGAAAATTGAAATTTGGAGGCCTTATTACACGACTAAAATGCCATATTTTCAATAAAAAATCAAGTTTGGTGCACATCCGGTTTGACCGGAAATGCCCACAATTTTCGATTTTTAAATGGAACACCCTATATGTTTTTACATTTTTGGAATCTAGAGGAAATTCTGAATACAATACATCCATTTTGGTCACTTTTGATGAACATTAAAAATTTTATTAAAAAATCAATTTCTGAATGCAGAGTGCTGTGGTGCCCAAAATATATTTTAGTTTGTGTGCTACGTTACTATGAAAATAAAAAGAGCAATATGATTGCATTACTTAATTCTCTAGAGGCGTTTAAAATTTTTAAATGTGATTTTTACCCACTAACTCGGTTTTTTTAAATGTGAATTTAATCGTTCACCAACATTTTTAAATACCTCATTTTCATACGAATCTAATGATACCAAAATTTTGAAAATCCGCTCAGAAATATTTGAGATTTCAGCCAAAATACAATGCAACCAAGCTTTTAGAAACATGCGGCTAATAGATAATAGATTAGTGGGCTTTGGAAACTAAAATGGCACATTTCTGTGTAAATCTGGTAACGTAATAACATTGGAAAAATCATAGTAGCCATTGAATGTAACAAAACAATATCAGCTGTCAGACAGACTCGTGTAGTTATAGGTAATCTTGAGCTATCAAACATTTAATAATTGTGAGCGCAAAGAACATTACAATTAAGTTTAGCATAGTTGAAGGTCGTTCTACTGTTTTCAACTTAGTGTGCAAAACAAAATTTATTAGCGAAGTCCTTGATCAGAGAGGTCAGGTGGATGTTATCTACACTGACTTCTCCAAAACATTTGATAAACTAGACCATGGTTTACTATTGGGCAAACTGGACAATGTTGGTCTTAGTGGAAACTTGTTTGCCATCATCGAGTCCTATTTAATAGGCAGAACTCAGTTTGTGCCATGCCATGGATATGGATCCGTCAGGTTTACCCAAACTTCCGGAGTACCTAAATGTTCGAGTCGAGCCTCTTATGTTGGTTATATTCATTATTGACATTGTCGCTAAGTTAGATGTTAGCTTCCTTTTATATGCAGATGATTTGAAAACATTTTGTCAGACTGAATCTTTCCGCGATTGCATTAAACTCCAGATTTAAATTTAATAAATTCGTGGTGTATTGACAACCAATTACCTCTTAATGCCAGTAAATATAGTGTAATGTCATATTGTCGTAAAAATGACACGTTCATCTATGACTATACCCTTGACGATCTCATCTTAAATCGACCTGACTTAGTAACAGATCTTGGAGTCACCTATGACCCCAAACTGACTTTCAAATATCATATTGATAAAACTGTAGCGGCTACTTACAAAAATCTGGGTTTCATAATCCGAAATATGAAAGATTCAAATCTCCTGTCACTTTGCGTCTATTATTCCTAACATTTGTGAGATCTAAACTCGAATATGCATCTGTCATTTGGAGTCCAATGTACTCCATACATATTTCGTCTCTTGACAGAATTCAAAGACGTTTCTTTAAATCAGCTACACTCACCTTAGGCAAGTCTTATCCACCTATAGCTACTCCACAGGAGTTATTCTACGAGCGGTTTAAAATGTGTAGCTTAATCAAATGGTGAACTACTATGCATTCTGTTATTTTCTTATACAAAATTTTTCACAATAAAATTAATTGCGAGGCCATCTTAGCTCTACTTAATATTCATGTGCTTAGGTTTAATGCCAGAACTAAAAATCTACTTTGCGTTCAAAATCGTAGAACAAATATTTAAAAATGCTCTCCTTTATATCAAATAATAACTAATTATTCTCATATTGAGTCACGGCTTGATGTACTCCAGTGTAGCATAAATGATATTAAACAGGTATTTTAGTAATTTTAATATTACTCATTTATTTTCTTCGTTTGCACAGATTTCTGTTGAATGCCTTTTTGTGTAGTTAAGTTTGTTTTTTTTTTATACCTGTTTTCCTTATCTCTTATATTACTTATATGTTTAGGGATGTGCTTGTGCTCGATATATATGTGGGTGTGTATGTATGTGTGTATGTGTATGTATGCGCACATGTATTATATTAATAATAATTTTTCTATTCTATATTGTACTTATTATTTACTTTTGTATTGTACTTATCCTGTAATTGGGTACATACCCGTTGGATATTTTATTGAAAAAATAAATAAATAAATAAATAAAAATAAATACACAAATTTTTAGCAAGAAAATAAGCTCCAGTATTCGGTAAGCATCAGAACAAATTACTCCCCAAGAACTGAGAAAAGCATTATGCATGTAACACAGCAGGTCGATAAATGTATCGTGTTGAATGGTGATTTAGTGGAAGTTATAATTTTCTGATACTAGTAGGAAGCTTAGTTCCATATCCATCCTCTGGCTTACCGGACATTACGGATTAAACTCTGGGAGAGAAAACAGACCTGGCATGGATTTTATTTATGTAGGTAGTAAGATTTTGTTAATGCTAAATATTAGAGGACTGACGGCAAGTAAGCGCAGGATGTGAGGTCGGTGCCCCACTTAATTGTTCTGCATGCAGCACCAATCTGAGAAAAATCTATGCGAAGTAAAAGGTACAAAAATATGCTTACAAAACTGCAGAGGAGACTAGCTATCTCGATGGAAACGATTGAAAGCATAACGGGAATATAGCCAATTGACATTATGGTCCAGGAACGAAGCAGGTTATATGAGGTAGGCAGGAAAGGCAATAGACAAATTCAGGAATAATCAATCCAGGAGTGGCAACGGCGCGGTGCTGGGAACAAAATACGGGAAAGCGAGATGGACGAAGAGACTAATAAGAAATATAAAGACTTGGAACAGACCGAGATGTGGGGAAACCCAATATTATCAACACAATTTCTTTGTGATCATTGGTGATTTAATGCATATCTGAAAAGATTTGGCTCAAAAACTGATAAATGCTGATATTGCGAAGAGATAGATTCTTCAGAACACTCTTTCTGGAGAATCTGTAATGACGGCCAACGTTATAGACTTGATGCTGTTAAACGAGAAAATCTGGCGGATAATCCATACCCACAAGACAGTATTGAAGGAAACAAAATATATGAAGGGAACATTAGTAAGAAAGACGAGGAGATAGGGAATAAGGACTAAATGGAAATACCAAACCTGATTTGATATAATGTAATACGGTTTCAAATTAGATGCGGTGTTTGGAGGTGGAGTTTAATTGGCATGTATTCTCCTAAATGAATCCAACGCTCCCTGTTAACACGAGTTACAAAAGTCTGTGAAGATTTTCTCTCCTCCACGAAAAAAATGGTAGTAAGCTTTTATATCTCAATATATGTTTGAATAAGAATGATTAAAATACTTAAATCTAAAGCCAACTTAGAACACACAATATATAAAATATTCTACTTACTGATTTAATTTTAAATTGAGCTTCATATAATGTAGCAACGTCAGTATCCCTCAATATCTGTAATGCTTCTTTTTCATCACTTACATCTCGATCTAACTGTTTTACTAATTCATCAGCGGCATATTCCACTAATGTGTAAGTATGTAGGGCACATCCACTTTGTAAAATAGCCTTGTGAAAAAGCCCATTGGAGGAACTTGTTAATACATGATAATGGGCAGATACAGCGCCTGCACTTTGTCCAAAAATCGTGACATTATCTGGATCACCATTAAAGCGTTCAATATTAGTTTGTACCCACCTTAAAGCTAGTACTTGATCTTGTAAACTAACAGCACGAGGAACTCCAAGTGTAGTGTCTTTCACACTTAGAAAACCCAAAGCTCCCAAACGGTAATTGATTGATACAAGAACAATATCTTCGGTTAATAAGAATTCTGGTCCATACAATGCAGTATGGTTGGAGCCACTTACGAAACCACCACCGTGAATCCACACCATTACAGGTTTTAGTCCCTCACCGGACTCTGGAAGCTGAAAATTATGGCATTTAATGTACCATTAATGTATAAGATTAATATTTAAGAGATATGCCACAATTGGACTGTATTTATATGGCCCTAATAATATTTTACTTGTCTAAATTACTTAATCAAACCAGATTGCTATTGCGCATATTTGCAATAGATATGAAAAAATTATTAAATGAAAAATTTGCATCGAGTGGAACACCCAAATCAATTTTAAATTTCGGCTCTCTTTAAATTTATATTGTATATTAAGATTTTGAAATTGAATGATTAATTTATTACGTGTATAGTGTATAGGTAATAAATTTCTGTACATTAATGAGTAAAGGGTTATTAATATCGGTTTGCATTAGAATACGGTCCCTTGGGCTCTGAATTATTTTAGCATCAACTAGTAGCAGCTTTTGACTAAGTATTGTTTATATAAAGGGTGTCTCAACAAGAGCGCCGGATTTAATGTAAAAAAAACACTTTTTTTAAATTAAGAGAATATTTATTTTTCAACGTGAAGGGGAATAGTTGCGATTAAACATGAAACACGAAATCCGGCAAATGGCCACCACGGGACCTCTGGCACACGGTCATTCTCTTCATAAAGTTCTGGATGATTTTTTCGCATAGCTGTATCGTTATTTCCGCAACAACGCGCTGTATCTCTTCTTTAAGGCGTTCAATTGTTCGTGGCTTATTCTAATACACCTTGTCCTTCAGATAACTCCGAAGAAAGTAGTCCATCGACGTTATATCGCACAACTTTGGTAGCCAATGTTGATCGCCAAACCGAGAAAGTCCGCAGTAACGGCATTGTTTCGAGAGCTGTGTGGCAGGTCGCACCGTCTTGTTGGAAAAACATATCCACATCAATTCGATCCAATTCGGATCACAAAAACTTTTAACATTTCGCGATACCCCACTCCATTAACAGTTAGCGCATTTCCAGCCGGATTTTGGAAGAAATTCGGTACAATGGCTCCGTCAGCCCTAAATGCGCACCAAACAGTTACTCGCGGTGGATGCATTGGTTTTTCCAGTATTACACGAGAATTTTCAGCACCTCAACTTCGGCAGTTCTGCTTATTTACATACCCGTTTAGTTGAAAATGTGCCTCATCGGAGAAAATTATGTTCTTACAGAAATCCGCATCAATTTCGTGGTGCTCCAGCACCCAATCAACAAATTCACGGCGCTGCGCATGGTCCCTTGACTTGACTTGTTGTGTCAATTGAATCTTATATACGTGCAAATGAAGATCTTTTGTTAAAATTCGTTGCATAGTGGGTCTGGTAATGTTCAATTCTTGACCACGGTGCCGAATGGAATTGTCTGGATTCTCGGCCACACTTTCCCTCACTGTGGCTACGTTTTCGAGCGACCGACAAGGACGGCGACGCACAGTGGCCTTCTCATCCATCAACGTGAATTTTGTCACAAATTTGTTAATTAAACGGCGGCGACCTGTCGACTCATTTGGTGCATTGTTGCGACCGAAAATTGCACGTAATCTGCGAACTGTTTCCGCAAAACTCTCACCACTTTTATAGTAAGTTTTCACAATAATTAAACGTTGCTCATTTGAATAGTACTGCATGATATCTAATCGCGTGGTTTGTACATGACAACTGTCAACAAATGAACACGGAACTAGTTGCGCAAACCAAATGGCGGCAAATTCAAATCCGGCGCTATTGTTGAGACACCCGTTACATTAAAAAACAAATGGGTATCGGGTATAAACCTTGAGGAACGTCTGAATCAGTAATCAATATGTTAGATTAACAATTGTTAACACTGATATATTGTTATCTGTTAGATAAAAATGAGAAAACGAATTGTATTAAATTCTGAAAAACATAAATTATGGTGACTTAATAATAATATAATAATGAACTTTTTTACTCCCCAATCCTCATATATAAGCCCACACCTTCTACAAGTGATTCAAGAAGAGACCAGTATATCAACATGTTTAGATTGTCCATAGATTTGACATTAATACTTGCTACCTCTATTGCTATTTATTTTCCACTAAGGGACTGCCATAATACAATGTTTTCCTACTGGACAAAATACGAACTAATTAAAATTTTAAAAAAGTACCCACCGATTTAGTAAAAACATTAAGATTTAAACAGTCTTCAGAACCTCCAACAACAGGAACCAACATTTCCCTAGAATAACACGAATCTCCCTCTTTGGTGGCATCCCTCACTCCCCTCCAAGGTTCAGCAGGTACTGGAGCCTTCAACATAGATACATTTATTTTATATTCATCAATTAAATGCACTATTAACATCATAATTAATTTATCGACCACATAAATACTAATATTTTTATAAGAAGGGAGGATCGAAATTGACACGTGATTCTTCCCTAGAGTATACGAGTTAATTTTTAACATACTGGATACGAAACGTTAAATAATATTGATAGAGACTAGTTCTTAGACGGGTGGCCTTCAGGATAGTATAACGATCTCGCTCCATTTCATAAAGGCTTGTACATCAGTGTACGTGGAGAATCTATGAGATTTTGCGCGAGAATAGCATAGTGTATATACCATAATTGGGAGGAGATATAAAGTAGTCGGTCTCTTGTCAATTAGGTGTTAGGCAAGTAAATAATTCCTGCTCTTCTTACGAGAAGAGGTTAAGTAAAATTTTTAGGTTGTATGTAGGTCGTCTCCTGGCTTTGGTGATTAGCTTTAGTTACAAAAATACGTCGAATAATTGAATGAAAAAAAAAACGTCCTGATTTAGACGTCATTTTATAAGAGAAATTTTAGGCAATAATGATGCAAGCAACATTTACTAATTTTTAAAGTGATACAGAAAATAAAGATGTCACCGTACATTTTTAACACATTGTATTGTAATCTACAACGAAACATCACATAAAACAAGAACTCATGTGGAGTGTATTATTCGCTGTTTTGATGTTTGTAAAGAAAATGTCAAAATCAATTTCACATCAATAATTCTAACCAAACATTTGTCAATATGAAAAAGAGATTTGTTTGATCATTTATTTGTAAGTATAAATTTTGTTTAGTTTCTAAATCTAAACAATCAAGCTGCTGTAAGTGAGTGCAGGATATTTCAAGAATTGCGGCACAAAATCAGATGAATCACATCAAAACATGGAAAAACTTTCATATTTAGATAGGCACGATAAATGATTAATCATCTATTGTCCCTGATAGCGTGAAATATAAAGAAATCTGTCCACCAGTCCACAAATGGAGAGAAAAAATAAAACAGGAAAGAATTATGTGCTTTTAGTAAAATAAGTATACAGGGTGCAGTCGTAACAAACTATTTTCTATCAATAAGGGGCAGTGAATTTCAATTGATTTTAAAGTTTAATAATGTTTAATATTCATCATTCATCTAACTTTCATATCATATTTTACAATTAAGAATTGTTAACTATTAATGTTCTATTACCTATTTTACTACCAGATGAAAACTCATAGTTAGATTATAATTAAAAAATTAATTTAGTGTACTCTATAGGAAAGAAGTACCAAATTCGTTTATTTAAATATGAAGTATAAAATTATCTATTTGAATATCTGTGTTGTATGTTTCAAGTCCTCAGTTGAGCAATTCATGTAAATAAACTACATATTCGCTCTATTAATGTAAAACATGCTTGTTACAGTAGTGCAGGATTATTAGTTCTATGTGAAAGAATGTTAATTTTATTATAAAACAATTCAAATTTTGTAACACGTGTTTGCTAACCTTAAATCTTAATTCTCCAATAGGTGGCTTTGCGTAGGGTATTCCCAGAAAAGAATATATTTTACCTCCATCAATGTCAGTACGTAAACAACCTCTCAGTTGTCCTTGATTAATTGTAACAATAAGTTGTTCCATAATATTCCTTGTTTGTTCAGTCAAACTAACACGATCTATGATAATCTCACTCGGTTATGAGATTATATTTATAATTTTTAGGTATATGATAAAAGTTATCTCTTGTATCTCATATGTACATTTCACTTACAATGTGTCACAATAAAACGTACCAATCCCTTCTGAACTGCTTGGCAGGTCTTTTTCCATACTATGCAAAGTTGGGAATTTTAAATAAATATTTGGTAACTAAGGCCTAGTTTTTCAATGTCCAGTTAAATAGCCTAACTGCCAGATAAAATTCATCTTTCAGATAAATTGTTTTTTATGTGCAGGTAAAATTTACCGGAGGGTTAAACTCACTATCTGAAAGTAAATTTAGCAGAGAGTTGAAAGTGCCAGTTAAGGATTTATTCTACTGTTAGTGGATCTTCACATGCGCATTTGGTTCAATTTCTGACAATTCTAAAACATTCTAACCTAAAAACCAATGTGATTGATTGATATGTTCGTTTTTAATTTGTGATTTATATTAAATATATTATTGTAAATAATGAATAATAATAATAATATTCCGGATATGGGTGATGATGGCAATGATATAATACAATTTATAAAGTATGACAGGAGACCCTATACCATAAGGGAACGAGAAAATAATTTTGAAAATTATGATGATAAAGATTTTTTAATAAAATTTCGACTGTGTAAAGAAACTGTGTTACATATCATTGAGATAATAGAGGAAGTTTCAGGAATAATTCTGTTTCTCGAATCACTTAAAGTGTAGTTAGCACCTTTTTTCCTTTTTACACTCTCTATTGCAATTATTGCTGATACAAAAACGCACAAAATTAAGAACAGAATATCAATCAACACGCTAGACAACGCAATGAATTTTGAGATTAAATTAGATAAACTGTCACTAAAACATGCGCGCAATTTGAATTAAGCCAATTGAAAGAAACTTCAGGTAGAATCAGTAGTGCCAACATAGCTTAGAAATAATTCAACTCATGAATACGTAGCTGGCAGTTAAATTACTGTTGATAAACACTACCATAGATATAACTGCGTAACTAGCAGCTACCTATCTGGCAATTTTAACTGAACATTGAAAAACTGGCTCTTAGTAGTAGTTTTTATGAAATTTTACAGGTTATGCTCTATTACTTAAACTTTTATTATCACATTTTTGATTGTATTATTCCTCAAATTGTTTCTCAATGTTCTTTATTCCCTTGTAGAATGACATTCGATACATTTATTTATTTATTTATTTATTTATATTTCAAATGCGCTATCTAACAATACCAAATGTCAACCCCTATCTCCACCCCGTTGGGAGGGACGGGAGTAAGTTTAAAATCTTAAATGTGTACCTCAATTTTTTATTGCAGAAGCGAATATTCTTACTATTGTTCCAAATATTTTTTCCTTTTTTTAATTATCCGGCCAGGAAAGATGAACATTTTAGAACTTTGCGATCTCTTTACTCGAAGAAGAAAAAGTTTGGACAAAAATTGCAACAGGCAAAAACAGTTTAGTATCATCCCGGGAATATTCTCAGATTTTTTCGGAATTTTTCAATGTCCTTTTTGCAGCTCTTTTATGCAAAGGGATGGAAGGGGTGAAAGTGACTTGGAGGGGTGGGATGTCTCCGTTTAGGCTAGAATCGTTCTAAAAAGTTATATTTATGTTCACAATTAAGTTCCAACGATTTTTTTTCAATTCAGAATTTGGCTGAAATTAGTCCTTATTGACCCTCCTCTTTTGGCCTTTTAAGGCCTTTTATTTCAAAAACAGTTACTGATGTACTGAATTTTTGTTATATTGCAGACATTACGGCTAAAATATAATGTTTGCTATGCTTCGCTTTTCACATATCTAGGTAACAGATATAATAAAATTACTAGTTCAGTATCAACTGCTGTCAAAGGAATTAGTAAAAAAATATAATTCAGCTTTAAATATTTCCTTATGGCATAGTCTCTTTCGTATTTATCAATTTTAAATATGCACAGAACGGCAGGGAACGAATGGATGAAAACATTATTCTGTGGATGTAGTTTAAATTTCGGTTCTTCGTTTTCCTTTTTAAAAATCATTAACTGTTGAAGCTGAATTTCAGCTTAACAAAATATAAATAATAATTAAGACAGATGTGGTGGTTACTTAACACTTGTTCCACGCATCCAATTAGCTGCAGATAAAAATCTATAGCAACATTATGAAGACAAAAAATATTGTACCATTCTGATTGTTACAACGTTGTAGCAACGTTACTATAAGGTTGTCTCGGTAGCAAAATAATGTCAGTTCTTGCAGCTCCAACGTTGGGGGAGCTTTTCATAGGTTCTTATACTACTTAGGTATGACAAAAGATATTAAACAAAACAAACAAGTATACAAAGAACACTTCGGCACCATTTGGCATTATCACAATTGCATGTCAAATGAGTCAACCAGATCGCAGGAATTGGAGTAGACAATATGACATCGCCTGATTCCCTATTCCATTCGTACCCTCCACCATCGCACCTTGAGCTGTTGGCAATTTCTCATTATGTAGTCTGGCTGCATATCTAGCATGTAGCATACCTAATTCTTGATTCAGTTGACTTCAGGTATGTATATTATTTCTTTTCTTAATTGAAAAGTTCAGTCTAAAGCGATTCTATCAGGATAAATAAAAAGAGTGCCCTTGGCGGAATAATACTGAAACTGTGCTTGTATATTACAAACGATACCCGCATACGATTATAGTCAATCAAATATGTTAAGCGCCTGTGGTAGGCGGCCTCAAACGATAGTAATCGATTGTTTACCTAGCTCACCATTGCAAACCAACGACCTGGTCTCGATATATGTGTAAATTTTCCGGTAGCATAACCGTATGTTGAATGATATTTATTGACTTGTACTGAGTAATCTATAGAGTTGTTCATAATGTTAGTTTAATGAACAACTCCATAGATGTTGTTTTTCAGATAGTAATTCAGATATTTTCTCTCTAATTCTAACTAAATTTTGCTACCTTTGTTCAAATTTTTGGTCATAACCAGTCAGCCATTTTGTGAACGGATAAAATTTCATGACACAGTTTTCTCATTTATCCATTTCATTTATTATATTAATCAGTAGTTTATTCATATATTTTCAGAAGTAAAATTTTATCAATACTCAGGTTTTTTGTTAAATTGCTAATACCTAGTTTGGTTTTGCAGTGACCTTCGTCACTACAGTTTTTGTAGTTATCTTGTATTTCTTTTTTTCCATTATCAACTGGTTCGTTACATTACCCCTTTTTCATGTAAAATCCTGGACCAAACCACCATTGAAGCAAGGCACAAGGCATAGATTAAGTGTTTGGAGTTATCCTCAAAGTATTGGATATTATCCGACGCAGCGTCTCTTGGAAATCAGCGTTGTCAGGACCTGAATATTACGTCCTCCTTCCCCGGTACCTGCTGCCATCTTTAGGATCAGACCTCGTCGGGATTCCACGTCTCTTCCACGATAAGTAGCCCAAATTTATGTGCAAAATTCAACTTTTGGCCAGAAGAAAAATTGTAAACCAGTTGATCGTTTCTTATTGTAATTTTTTTGTTAATCTCCAAATTTTTGTTCAACTAATTAAATCAATTTTCACTATAAATATTTTTAATAACTTGTAAAGTGTTGTAAAATTTTCATTCTTTTATACTTATGTTAATATATTATTTGTTTTATATTTGATTTTGATTGTTTTCTCCCCCTGATAAAGTTTGCAAGCGTGTTATTTACTGAATACGCTGGCGTCCAATTTTCTTTTGTAGTTTATTAAAGTTTTGTTTGGTTAATTTGACAAGCAAATAATTGTTCAAAAAAATATATAACTCCTCTCGCCACAAAGTGCCCCTCGACCAGCCCTGAGCTCACCGGTTGCTACTCTTTCATAGCTTCTTCATCACCCAGCTGAGAAGTTGTGGTTGCAATACATAATCTATAATACTATTTATGAATGTTGTCATTTAGTGCATCGACCACACGCGCTGCCTATTTCAGTGGACTGTTCGGTAATGTTAACTATAACAAAAAACTTACCCCTCAATCCGACAGCTCTGCAGTTCCTGTTCTGCCTGGACTATTAGAGAAAGAGCAAGGGATGGTACAGGTAGGTAGGATTAGGATGTTCTCTGATATTCGATGCCGAGAGGTACAACTAATGTATATTCAAAAAAATATACCACTGTATAGTAATAACTCACTGTATGGTACCACGTACTAAATCTATCTATCTTAAAATTACTATTCCAATTGGGAAGGTAGTGTGGTGCTTATTAAATTAAAGAAATAATTATAAAAAATCTGTCAGCTAAAGGTGCGGCCACACCATCATTCACGTCATCAATTTATATTTTTTTCAAAATCATGACATTTTTCTCTCAGCTTAAATACTACCGCATTAGAATGTAAATTACACAAAGTAATGCCTGATGGGACTACGATAGAAGTTCTAAGCGTAGCGATGCGTTATTGAGATGAATAATACGGAATTCGGAAAGTAAAAGATGATGACGTCACGGACAATATTAGCGATTAGTTTTATATCTGCCAAAGTAGATTTTTTATTTCCTTATTTTTATTCTTGACAGCCGCCAACATTATGTTAATATCAGTTATGAAACTACGGAGTTTCAAATATTTTTATATCTCTCCTTTTATGAAAATCGACATTATTTTGAAAATTATGAATAACACACTTGCATGTGTTTAAAAATGGCAGCAATTTTTGCAGCCCCAAGCTTTTACGATTAACATGACAATAATATTATTACTTATTTTAATATTACTTTCTCCTTTTTACTCATTTTTTGAGAGCTTCAGTGGATTTTAAAAGAGCGTATTTTAATTTGTTTAAATAAGTTATTCATTTTCTATTTCATGGATTTATCTAAATTAGACTAGTGTATTTGTGTGACAAAATTTTCTATGAATAAATGATAAAACTTATTCTTCGTCTTAAAGCTCCTAATTTGAATTCTTGAATATCACCTAAATATTTGTAAACTGACGACGAAAATCCCCAGATACCGATTTTAAGCCGAATCGGAGCAAAAAATTCAAAATTTATTCGCCACATTGGCGCCTAGATTTTGAATAGTTACATTTCGAGGAAATATTTATAATCTGCAACCTCGATGTCCCTCAGATACCCACTTTCAGTCGAATGAATCGACAAGTGGTAAAATTATCCGTTTAAGGTTAAGTGTAAGAGTAGCCTATGGCTAACCTTCGCCTTAATAAAGACGCTTTGTTATTATTATTATTATTATTATTATTATATTGGCTCCGCCATTTTTGATTTTGAGATTCGATCACATATTTATAATCGGCACTCTCAAATATACGTAAAAAACAATTTTTAGCATAATTGAAATTTAAATGACACTAATCTGTCCACCATCTTGGAAACGCCATCTTTGATTATTATACAAAAATGTCAAATTGGATTGTCATATGAAGCATATACCCTGGCAGAATTTCAAGTCAATGCGAGATCTAGAAGTGGGCGAGAAATGATTTATAAAATATTCTTACATACAAATTTACGAAGTTACAAAGTTGCAAAGTTACAAAGCTACAGAGTCACCGAGTTACAGAGTTACAAAGTCACAACGTTACAGGTCAAGCTAATAAAAATATGTTAATAAAATACTTATTTCCTATAAACAATAATTTAATAAATTTTTGCTATTTAAATTGATTTAATTCTTCAAATTAACAAACAAACATGTTATTATAAATTAACATTTATATAAATAATACATATTAATTTATAAGAAATGGCAGAATTGGCTGAGAACGACAAACGTAGAACCGCAACAAATACTGCAGAATTTAACTAATAAAGACATAACGAAATTTTCTCCCAGCTTTTAAAAAGCTTTTTAAAAAGCTTGGGAGTCCTGGGCAACAACTAATTGCAGAGTCTGTTAGATTGAGGCGACAGAGGGTTGAAAGAGCCAAGCAATCTACAACCTACTATCTAGATAGAAAATGAGCTGTTTCTGGATTAAGCTGGTATATTTCCCTCCACAATGCCATTCTTTCAGGTTCTGGATTGACACCCAACGTAAGTTCTTTTCCTATATCTAGAAAATTAGTAGCTCCTTCTTCAACTGGTTTCCACGTGACTCCCAGTTCCTTTTCATCTGGTGTTGGATTTCCGTATTTCGCAAAATTCGTCCATAATTTTACGAATCTCTTGACCGATGTATGGTCTAGACTGCCGGGCTCGAGTTCAGGAGTAACCAAATTCTTAAATAGGTAGCCCACGTCATCCGCATGGCATACACCTAAAAATAAATTGCAACCAATTTAAATTTGTCAACATCGACAATGGGCTTGTTACCGATATAATTTTTTCCTAATTTTTTTATGGTGTTCAATGATATTCGATCATACAGACAAGCTGTTAAAATTTCAGCTTCATGGGTATTTCCAATCCTTAGATATTCAATGTTAAATATTGGGTTTCAGTACAAAGCGCTTCGCCGAGTCGTGACGTCATTCTGCATAAGCACTACGTCCAAAGAGTTTGAGTTCGCTATAGTAGTCAGTAGTCCATTATGATCCGTCAGACTTTAATGTCATGAAATAAGTTAATATAACGTTTGAATAAAACAGGTGATTTTTTCCAAGATATAATTTAACAATCAAACACCGTTTCCATACAAACACAATAACACACTTATTAAAGCTCGACTGACACCCGATCAGCATATCCAAAGTGACGTCACGCGAAGCTCCGCACCGTTTTCACGCGATATAACTTTGGTAATTTATTTAAGGTATATAGTTATAACCCAATTCAAGTTATTCAAGAAAGTGATGAAACTTGCTGCTTTAATTTACATATCAATAAACGTTCTGATAAAATTTGAACTCCATTTACCGTTCCGTTTCCGAGATCCATTAGCTCAAACTTCGCTATTTTAAATAAAGTGATGTCCTGACACTATTTTCTCTCTTCCGACTGGTCCTTATTTAAGACGAAGCACGTGTATAAATATCGAGATGATTCACCTTAAAATAACGTAATGGCAGCTACCCGAGAATTATTGAAATTATTGAATGGAGGACATGAGTAGTAGGGGTGGCAAGTCGCAATATTTCAAATACTTGAAAATACTTTGCGTCTATTTTAAACGCATTATCATATAAGAAAGTAGAAGTTTTACGAATCTTTATTCCGATTTTATTTATTGTATGTACAATAATATATTTTTCCATTAATTTACTAAAAGAGATAAAAATATATTGATATTAGTGACGAGTCAGAAATTATGTACGGCGTTGCCAAATCTTTCTCAATTCTTTTTCTCTCTGTCTCTCGCATCTCACGTTTAGCGATTCGCTAACAGATGTCGCATCTCTCGCGATATAACTACCTTAAGGGTTTAAACGTTCGAATAAAAACCTAAAAAAATTCCGCTCGGGCCTATTAACAACTATGAATATTTTTTCAGAATAACTAAAGTAATTTAACAAAACAGCCATTTTGTTTCATTAAATTAATTATTTAATAATCTCACATTTAAAAAAATTTCTTTCGAACTAAAAGTGCATATATTTTCCTACATTAGATAATAATCGAGATAGTCCAGTGATAAGAAGGAAATGAAGCATTAAATACCTAATATAATTTTGCATGTTTCTTTAAACTCCTTTGTTACTCTTGGTATAAATCCAGTAATAAATAATGTCTCTTTTCAGTATTCGACCAGTATGATTTTTTTTAAATAATTTTGAACCTGAGGATAATCTTAATTCTATATCACCGTTGATTGATTTCGACATTGTTGATTTTGGTATTAACGTTGTTAAACAAGGTTATAAAATATCACAATTTATATTCAAGTATTACACAGATCACATTCATAACATTGTCTTATTATACAGAGTGTACCAGAATTGAGTGCCCATACGGGAACCTGTAATTCCTGAGGTCATTTTGGGTACATGTAACTCAACTTACCTTAGTCCAAAGCGATATCCCAGATGAAGAACAACCCCCTAAAGTGAGACAGAAAAAAAATTTCTTCCAAAAATTTCCGTTTTATTGAAGATGAATTTAAATTAAACATATACTTGCTGTTTTTGACATTTCTAATGAATCAATGTTTCTATTGTCATGACAATGCGACAGGTTTTCTGTTTCACAAGCACCTAGGACCTATAGGAATGAACGATAATTTTTGATTTTTGGTTGATATTACACAAAATTTTAAAAGTATCAATTTGTGTACTAAAACAGTTGGACATTATATGGAGCATTTGTTATGAATGTAATATTTTTTAAATAATCTACTTTTCTGTTATTACAAAATTTTGTTCTGGAATTGTAAATAAATGTTAAATACAAATAATAATAATAACAATAATAAATGTTTTCTTAACCGCTTCTCAAGTCACCGAGGTAACTCCTTGAAAATCCAGAATGATTTTGTGTTAGATAAAGAGAAAAGAGGCCCTATAGTGGAGTTTGAACCACATCTTGGGGATAATTTTACAATTAAAATTATTTTGCGATTAGAATAGAGGAAAAAACGATAATTTCATGTATTTTTGTTAATATTACAAAAAAATTTTAAAGTACCTTTCTTGCAGCCCTTCCAATGCACAGCAAAATTGCTTAAGTATTCCGCAATTTTACAGGATGACTAAAAGAATATAGCCAGTCAAATATTAAATATTATGAAAAAAAAATGAGAAACAAAAGATATTTGGGTGTTATCAAGTTTACATAGAGTACTTATAGAGATACAGCTCCCATCAAAATTTCAAAATTTTATCTTCAATATAACGGAAATTATCAAAAAAATTTATTTTTTGTGACTCACTTTAAGAGGATGTACTTACTCGGGGATGTAGGGATTCTAGGACTAACGTAAGTTGGGTTACATGGGCTCAATATGAACCCAGGAATCTTATTTATAATATTAATGATACTGTGTATACAATCATAAAGACAACTAGGTATAAAATATGTTGGTTGCATATATATGGAGAACTTTTAATAATATTTTAATTAATAATGGTTTTAATATGTAAAAATATTTTCTTAAACTTTATCCAGTTGCTAAAAATATGTAAAAATTCTTCATTCAGAACAAGTGATCTCAATGGAATCTGCATTGCCTACAGTGATTCAAAAACACAATTTACAAAAGAACAGAGATATTTATTAAATAATTCCTTTGGCATATCTTAAGAATTATATTTAATAGATTAAGGTTCTTCCAAGGTTGACTAACATTTTGAAAGTTACTTAAAGTATTTTTTGTTTGCTTATAATTGTAATTAAACATATTCTTTATACGATTTGGCAAACAGAAGAAAAAACTATCTATGAGAACTAAAAAGAAAAATTATGTGTAAAAATCTTAATTTTCAGTCTTTAGTCCCCATAGATAGTTTTTTCTGCTTGTTTTCCAAATCCCTGTAAAGAATGTAATTTATTATTTCCGAAACAGCAATTAATTTACTACTTAATTACCTGGTTGATCCTGTAATTTCGCAAAATTCTTCATTATATTTAATCCTCCCTCAAGAGACATTCTGTATAAGTAAACTGGATTTTGAGATGTGGTTAAGTGATTTTTCACAGAGCCCAAAATTCCTGCTACAAATGAGACGTCTGTGGCAAGCTATAACAAAAAATATTGATATTTGTCATTACGGTGACATTCTAGTAAAAAAATTTCAAAATTACTTTATGGGTTTCTTGTAGAAAATTCTTAATTAACTGATTAACTATTTAGTTACCTTAGTCCAGCGCATTTAGACAAAAAACACTACAAAGTTTTTGAAAAAATGCGCGAATCGAGATTTCTGAACAAAGTAGAAGGGGGACATGGACAGAGTCTAAAACCAAAAGGTCGGGACTGTATCTGCTAGCTTCCGGTCGCCATCTTGGAAAACGCAAATGACGTATCTCTGTACCTATTCGTTTTTTTGGAAAATTTATAAGAACTAAAGTTGTAGAAAATCATTTTATCTTTCATATTCAAATCAACTTTTTTTGGAGGACTGATATTGTAAAAGTTACAGCTCTTTGAAAACAGAAGTTTATTCTTATTAGTTTTTCAACTACTAAATGAAACTTCCGGGTGTAAAACTCTAAATCAGAATTACATAAGACGTAATTGCCTTTAATTTAAATGCTCAACGAAGTTTCTGTGATTAATAGTTTTAAAGCTGAAGTTTATCACAAGATTTGAAATATGATTACATAACAAATGGAATTTATTGCGTTGTTTTTTAGCATAAAAATCTATATGCAAAATCTATATGTATTCTACTATTTGATAGTAAAACTAATTTTCGGTAAAACCTTCAAATCGTTCATTCGATTAAACTAATACAGTATTTCCTTAACGCTTATTTATGTCTCTTCCGTTTTTCGGGGGATTTTTAAAGTTGCGAAATGAAGAGTCCCAGTCACTCTCAGAGCAGTTGATGTTTATTATCACAGGAATGTCGAACACCCACCGACAAGAAATGCAATGGAGATGCAATATGGGCTCAAATGCACGCAGCGGTTGGGCATGCGAGACCTAAATAATTATGGGACTGACTTTCGGCTCTATAACTTTAGAACTATTAGTCACAGAAACTTCGTTAAGCATATAAATTAAAGGTAATTGTGTCCTCTATAATTTAACCTCCCCACAATAAAATTGTGGGAGGTTATTAAAATTGATCCAAAATCGAAAATTGAGATAACATCAAATCTATACGTTTTGAGGTCCCAGGAATCCAAAAAAGTGGTTTTTGAAAAATGTGTGTGTGTGTGTGTGTGTGCGGGTGTGTGGGTGTGTATGTGAGTATGTGTGTTAGCACGATAGCGGCGAAATTACTGGACGGATTTGGATGAAACTTTGCATGAGGGTTTCTTTAGTGCTCTAGAAGATCTGAAAAGGTTTTGGTTGAGATCGGATTACGTTTAGTGCCATTTTGGCACAACAACTTGTTTATTTTATAATTACTTACAATTTGTAATCTAACCATTGGAAAGCAGTTAAAATTCCAATTTCAACGATATATCACACTTGCACCTTTTTTTATATACCTGCAGTTTTTTATACAAATTATTGTAGAGAACAAACAAAATTCAATGTCTATATAATATCTACATATGTAAAACTACATCATAAGTTGTAGTGGCTCAGTGGGCTAAAGCGTCAACTTACTAATCAAGAGATCGACGGTTCGATCCCAACACAGTGCTGTTTTTTTTCTTTTTTTTTTTCATTATAAACTTTATTAATAATTGCAGAAAATGTTACATGATTAAATATCATCATATATTAGGTGTTTATAATTATTCAAAGTTTGAGGATTGGTCACTAGTTTTAAATGAAATATAAATAATTCTATTGCTGTTTTGGCGGTGAACACATACGACGTCGTAAATTAGATAAATATAGGTGGATCATATTACAATAATATATTTGATTTATAGGCATGTCACGACGGCTGATTTGAATTGACTATCAGAGCTCGTAGCATTTGCTACTGCTGCAAATCAAATTACAGTTAAAAAGTAGCAGACTGCTTAGCAACCCATCACTATTTTTTTTATTTAGAGTTTTACACCTGGAAGTTTCATTTAGCAGTTGATGAATTGATAAGAAAAAAATGTTTTTTTCAAACACTATAACTTTTACGATATCAAATTTACAAAGGGTAGTGTGCACCTGTCTCGACCATATTGCAAATGCCAGGTTATGGCAGTAACATGTTGTGGTGCTCTAGAAATTTGCCAATTTGCTAATAAAATAGTGTACAGTTTGTGGAAAGTGCAGTAATTTAATAAGTAAATGTTCATGATCCTATTCAAGTAATGATTGGTAGCAAACGGCGCGTTATTTCAGGTAATTTTCCTCATGTTTACAAACGCTTCCTGTATTTGTCGCCTTCTGTGTTCTGTTCAATAGAAATTGTTGTAGCGGGGATATACAATGTTCAGGAATGTTTGCAAGTTAACTATATTATGGTATTAAGATAGTTACCATTTTAATTTACATTAATTCAAATGTTGAAGCGTTTATGTACCTAATCCTTCTATAAATATAAATTGTAGCAATATTGGGCCAATATTTTTCCAACACTTTAGGTACCTAATCCTTTTATAAATACAAATTGTACCAATATTGAGCCAATACTTTTCCAACATTAGCATACCAAATTTACAATTAACATCCTTTAATATCAATGATTATCGATCTTTCGAATGAAAAAAATAGATATTTTCTTGACCTTTCTATTTTTCAGATGAAAAATCGTTGGAATACCATTCTGTAACTTTTCTGTGTTAATATTTTAATATGTCAAATTTAAGTTGTAACAAGAATTATTATTATAGCTATGAAAGTTTAATAAAGATTATGTGTGCTTACGCTGGACTTTGTGCTTTAAAACATTTCTTTAACATGCATCAAATTCCTCAGGGTATGTACTCTTTAACGCTACTTAACATTGATATTATTGTTTTTTAAATGTATAGTCATTTCTTAATTTCAATGAACCTCGCCGATAAAGATTAATTATTAAATAACAAAACTCCCGTTGAGTTATAAAATTAGACCCGCTTAGACTCGCGTTAATTTTTTAACCATACGAACCTTATACTTTGTTAAACAAATACGAAAATTTTGAGCACTTGAGTTATGTAATATTAAACTCCTACATGTTAGATGCTGAGAAAAAGCGAAAATTAAATAATTTATGTAATATTTTAATTTACTTTTAGAAGAATATTACATATTCTTTCTACTTCTTTATCCTATTTCACTGAATTCTAAATATTTTTTTTATATCAGGTGGAACTGAAAAGGGACTAAACAGAATGCATATTTTTCAAACATGGAAAGAGAAATCTGGTTGTGATTCTTCTATAAAGTGTCAGTACGTTGTAAATGTAATCTCATACCAGCCACATATTTCGGAACTTCCAGAAATAAATCAAAATGATGTACGACATAATATATATCAAGTTTGTAGCAAAATTGGAGAACGATGAACAAAAATGGATAAAGTTAATGCTGACTGGCTGAAAGCAAAATTTTATTTGTATCAAAATGTTGAGGTGGAAAATGATTTACCAGCAGTTCTGGATTAGCAGGGAAACAGAATTTATCTTTTGAAGAAAGCAGTTAAAGATCGAATCGCAAAAAGACCGCAGAACTTTGTAAAAACTTTGGCTCTGAAGAACTAGTTTATACAACCTATAGCAGTTTGTGCGCTTCTTTATTGTAAAAAATAAACAACTAAAATGTATATTTTCTTTCTTTTGTATTCCAAAGTAAACCACCACTAGTAACAAATTACTCATTTAAAGCTATCTAGTAATTTTGTAATAAGTTTTAAGGCATTCTGTCCCACTGTTGCACCGCTAAAACCACCCTGTTTTATATAGGCCATTTTTTCGATATTTTTATGTTAAAAATTGATACTATCAGGTTGTCCCGAAATTCCTGACTTTAGGATCTGACTCTACATACAATAGTGGTAAGAGAACTTCCTATAAACATGTGTTCGAAAATGCTTCTTAATGGAGCAGTCTTTCTGAGGATGGCTTTATGAAACTCGATTTTACATTATAAAGGTTTATTCAACAATATCAACCAAGATTTAATTTATTCATAGAAGGAGAAACTAGGGATAGTTATCCTTTTTCCAGGTTTACGTGTTTAATTGTTTAAGACTTAATTATGATTCCCAGGATAATACATAAAGAAGGTTATCTATATAATTAGATGTATAACTTTCCGTTTTCAAGGGAAAGTAGTTTAAACGAAATATTGAGATGATTCCCTTGGTAATGAGTGTTATAAAGAAATGAGACAAAGGTTGACTATCCCTCGTTTCTCCGCTTATGAATAAAATTATATTTGGTTAGTAGTGTGCAGAAATAAGCCTTAATAATGCAAAATAGTGAACAAAGTCTCAAAAAGTCGTCCCAATCAAAGCAGTAAAAACCTACACTTGAGCGCCATCCTCTGAGGGTTGTAACTTCCTTAGGAAACATTTCCAGACATAGGAAATGTTCTTACCATTTTTGCATGTAGCATCGGTGTCTAAAGCAAAATGTGAGAATTTCGGCACACTCTATGTATTTTAAATATTGTGTAGTAATGGGGCGCCAATGCTGCTGTCCAATATGCTACCAATGCTGGTATTCAATATATTGGCAATATTAATATCCAATATGGCACCTATATTGTTATTCTATTCTATCTTATATTATAACATCAATGTTGGTGTCCAATATGGCACCAATGCTGGGATTCAATATGGCATTTATGTTGGTATATAATATGACACCAATATGGGATTGCAATATTGGTTGGACATTTATTGCAAAAATCTGACGTTCGTTATATTGGCCCGATATGTGAATCCTATATTGGTCCAATCAGTTTGTGCTACAGGGGTAGTTAATTATCTGCCTCTAGACCTCCACTAACCGGGATGTACGCCAATTGTATTTTTTAATTCATAAGTGGAAAGCAATTCAAAAATATTCGCTTGATACAAACTCTTGCACTCACTGCAAAAGACATTTCGAGTTATTTGGTGAGGCTTCCACCACTTCGAAAATTATTCATATCACTTTTGTTGTCTGCCTTACTCTAAGCAACAAGATTAATAATGTCTAACGGCCGTTTGCACCGTATTTTATTTTCAGGGCCAGTTGTATAAAAGCAATTTAAGCGCAAAACGTAGTTTAACATAATTTTTCCGTTGTATCAAATTCGATTAATAGATAAACTCTATTTTAAATCGTTTAACCTCAAACCACCAAAATTGATACTTTAAACTGAGATAGTCAGACAATTTTATAGGCAACATAATCGAATACTTCTGGAATTTGACTGACGATGAAGATTTTCTCCAAGTGGTAGAATATATTAGAAATCCGAGAATTCCACGAGTTCTTTCGAGAAGGAATAAAGAATTTCTTAGGGCCAGTTGTGTAAAGAAAGTTTAAGCGCAAAACCTAGTTTAACATAATTTTTCCGTTGTATCAAATTCGATTAATAGATAAACTCAGTTCTAAATCGTTTAACCTCAAACCACCAAAATTGATAGTTTAAATTGAGATAGTCAGATAATAAAACGGTACGATTAGTAAAAATCCTGGATCAGGGCAACAAAGGATATCCAACTTAACAGGAAAGTAACTATTAAAATTTTGTTATTGCACTATTTCTATTTATAACTTCTATAAGTCTGTTTGGCATAGATTGGCATAAATAAACTTATACAAGAATTATTAGTAATAATATTTTCCCATGCATTATTTACTGCTGTAATTCTTGGGCATTTCGTGGTCTCATATTTCGTTTTTGGATACTTCTTATGAGAAGTCTCCATACGTCTTCCACAGGGTTAAGATCTGGACTATGACTGAGTCAGTTAAGTACATTAATGTTGTTATCTTGACACCAGTTAGTCACGGTATGCACAGTATGAACAGAACAATTACCTTGTTGAAATATGAATCCATTATTAGTAAGTAACTGTGACACAGGAGGGAGCATAATATTGTTTAACATCCTAATATACGTTTCGCTATTAAATCATTCCTCAATATGCCACAAAATACCAGGACCACGTACCGATAACCAAGCCCACATGTTAACGGAAAATCTACCACTTGTGTCATTGTTAGATATATACTTCTCATCGAATTGAGTATTTGGAGGTCGGTAAACACGAATACGACCGCTGTGTGTAGGCTAGACAATTTTTTCATCTGTAAAGTTTACATTGTTCCAAACATTTACATCATGCACTAAAAATTCAAGAGCAAATCCTAGTCGAGCTTCTTTATGTTCAGTTTTAAGTAGGTATTTCTATGCTGCTGGATGAGAGCGTAGCTCCAATTCTCTTACTCGCCGGCAACCAGTACTACTCGATCCGGGAAAATTCGTCGCCATGATCCAGAATTTCTACTAATCGTAACGTTTACTCTCCACTTTTTTAAAATGTTAATATTATAACGCAGTGCAGTTTGTCTCATTGACCATCCGTCTTCTGCTTTAGCAATAACTCCAGCTTTAACTAAATCGCTTATATTAGTGCATTCTGTGAGTAGTCGGATTGAACCTCGAAAAACACAAATATTTTCTAGCCTAACGAGACTATGTCGCCCCCCGTTTTCGAGGATGCTGAACACGATGGCAGCGGTTAAATCTCTCTCCGAGGTCACCCCACCCCCCAAACGACCAAAAACTACCCCTGAAAGGGGTAAACCGTGTATCCGCCATCTACAAGCCAAACCTGTGTTACCTCCGTTCTAGAGGATGCTGAGCACGATGGTGATGTCGAGACACCTCCTTGACCCCCTCCAACGCCCCAAACGGCTAAAAACTACCCCCGAAAGAGGTGAAACGCGAATAGGCCGTCTTCTCTCGGCTAAACCCGTGTTACCCCCCGTTTTTGACTATGCTGGGTTCGATGATGATCTCGAGATCCCCTCTAAACCCCCACCAATCCCCAAACGGCCAAAAACCACCGCCGAAAGAGTTGTTGCAGTTGTTAAACAGCCACTTATTTATAGTGTAGAAGAACCATAAAAAATCATAACACAAACATTTTCCCTAGCTCTCGCCAATGATCACTAACTACTGACATTTCGTTACTATCAACTTTAGTGCCAACATAAAAGAAGCACCAAATTCAAAAATAAATACTACAATATAATAACACACAATTATCACGAGATCAGTCGTGTAGGCATTCAGTAACCGAGTTCTTATTTTTATGCCAGTGGACGCAGTGAAGGAATCTTGCACGTGGACCAGCTACAGTAAAAGCGGGACATGCTGCGCGGGATGATGTGTACTAGTTAACATCTCTGTGTGTACTCTTCGCCGCCGCGCGCCCACTCACTTTTGAATTAAATTCTTCCGCAAAAAATAAAAAAGTACGAGTATAATGATAATTATGCAAATTTAGTAAGAGTAAGACTGCAATGTTATTTTTGTCCGTTTGCTGAGCGAGGAGTGGTCGCGATATTTTTTTCATGCTCAGCGTCCTCGAAAACGGGGGGTAACACTGGTTTAGTCGAGAAAAGACGGCCTATCCGTGTTTCGCCCCTCTCGGGGGTGGTTTCTGGCTGTTTGTGGAGTTGGCGGGGGTCTAGAAGGGGTATATTAGTTTTGGCACGCTTGCAATGAATTTTGACAACTAACTGTCCACGTCACAAAAATTAAAGTTAGATGTACACGACTAGATTTTAGGAAAAATAAGTTATAAGACTTGTCCCATTTTTTTGTTCATGGCAGTACATGTGGGATCCGCATCAGAAAGTTCCACTAAGACAATTAAGTTATCGCACGGGAGACAAATCTCTCTGGAATAACTGATACTAATGTATATTTTAATTATACTTACTAAATATTTATTATCTTCTGAATTTGGTCCCTTGAAATACAAATCCAACAATTTCTTTCCTACTAACTTGCTAGTGTCGCTTCCTTCTTTTATATTTACTTGCCAAGGAATGGAATCTTCTATTGAAGGAGGTGCATTTGCAGCTGTTTTTCCATGCATTGCTTCAATAACTTGCATTGCTACTACCAGCATTCCTTCTCTGGTGTTGTAACCAATTAATATGGGTACTTTATTGTACTCTCCAGATATGATTATATCTATGGCATTTTTTGTGATGAAGGCTGTATCATTAGGTTTTTCTACAACTGGACCAAAATATCCCTTCACTGATGGTTTCGTGGGCTAAAGAAATATTGAAACTTGTATATTGGATTGGAAATATTTTGTTTTAATGTTTTTACATTGATTATGAATAGAGTTGCATTTGAATTGAACCGGAATATTTTAAGAGCTAAGGAATATTTCTGTTTATGATTATGATCAGTGTAGTTTATAACTTAATTCGGTACGTTTGATCTATAGTCCAAAGCATTTAAATTTTTGTTTTCGCTAAAAATTTGATATTGTCAAAATGGTAGAAAAAATAATGCGAGAAATTTACAGGTTTAATTCTTATGTAATTTTTACTTCCCTCGCATACCGAAGGGAAGTATTGTATTCGAAAAAAAATCACGGATTTTCAAGTTTTAGATTCACGTTTCAGATCACGTAGATTACGAAAATATAGGTTTTTCAATTCCGTCTGTCTGTCTGTCTGTCTGTCTGGCTGTTGGTACATTAACTAAAAAAACTACTCGACGGAGAACAGTCAAATTTGGTGGGTAGCTGACACTACTGTCAGCGAAGAAATGGAAAATATACAGGGTGGACCGTCTAAATCGAATAAATAATGAATAAAAATATTTGTGGCTCAAATTTAAAATTTTCACGTTTCATAACATTCTAAATCAATTTCATAAAAAAAAATTCAAAAAGAAAAATTAAAAAATTTTTTTACTAATGGAATATTTTTTTTTCGCTCAAATTTTAAATTGCCACATTTTGTAACATTCTAGACCTATTTCTGAAAAAAATATTCGAACGGAAAATTTTTTTAAATTTTTTTCTTACTACTGAGACCTAGAATAAAAGGTGGAAACATTTTTTTGCTCAAATTTAAAATTTTCACGTTTCATGGCATTCTAATCCATTTCATAAAAAAAGTTTCAAAAAGAAAAATCGTTTGAAAATTTTGTCAAAGAATTTTCTAACATTTTTTTACCATAAAATACATGATGGATTTTTTTCTGCTCAAATTTAAAATTTTCAGGTTTCGTCACATTCTAAACCTATTTCAGAAAGAAAAATTCAAAAGGAAAAATGTTTTGAATTTTTTTCTTATTACTGATACCTAGAATAAAAGGTGTAAACAAATTTCTTTTGCTCAAAATTAAAATTTCTACGTTTCATGACATTCTAAACCTATTTCAGAAAAAAAAATCAAAATTGAACATTTTTTTATCAGTAGAAAGAAGGCATTTTTTTTTCGCTCAAATTTTAAATTTCCACGTTTCATGACATTCTAAACCTACTACAGAAAAAATTAAAAAAAAAAATTGACGGATACCTGCTAATAGATGATGGAAAGAACATTTTTTTGGCTCAAATTTCAAATTTCCACGTTTCATGATATTCTAAGACTATTTAAAAAAAAAAGAAAAATTAAAAATGTTTTAACAACAAATTTACATCCACTCCACTGCGTGGATATGGAACTGAAAAAATGACAGTTGGCAATAATACTTAACACATAGTTAACGCATTTGGCAAGGAAGACACCTATTATAGTTTTATTGAAAAATATACAGGGTGGTCACCTAAGAAACAATTCAACCATGTTGGAAATTTGTAAAGGTATTTACACGAGCCTTCCATATTTGACTTCTTTTATTTAATATTGAATTTTTACTATCGGATGATCACTCTGTATATTTTTTCGACCTATAGTTATCAGGTTTTCTTTGTAATAATACCTTCCAATTGTTATTCTCATATATATGGTTTGGTAATTATTGATTTTTTAGAGTGATCGCCCGGTATAAATAAAGAGGGAAGTTCTGTGTAAATACCTTTACCGATTTTTTTATTTAACGAATGAAGTGTCCAAATATCGTTTTTGAAAGTAACTTTGTTGAGGAGGCGATTTTACATAAAAAATGTATCTATCAGTTTTTTGATTTGGACGAAATTATCGTAGCTAGGAACTTTGTGACTAACGCTTGGAACTAAAATAAAAAGTTAAAAATGGCGGAAAACAGTTATAACGAATGGATTTTCATGATTTTTTTGCATTCACTTTCTAATACTTACTACAAAAATGCTTATCTTTTAAAAACGCTTTTTACTTGGAGATGGTTCAACACCTCCTCTAGAGGAGTGGGCAAAAAACTAAAATAGTAACCACCAAATCTGATATAGAATCATATTGTAAGAGAAAAAGGTGGTTTACATTTTTTTATCAAAATTTATGTTTTCCAAGTTCCAAGGATTTAAAGATTACGATTTTAGCTTTAACAAATTGGTACCTTGCCACTGTTTCCCGTAAATAACTCAAAAGTCTTACATTTATGGAAAAAGTGGTATGGTATAAATGATAAGATTATAAAATTACAAGTATTTTATTTTTAGTTTATTTCTGTACGATGATTAGTTTTAAAAAAACCGCTGCCTAAGGAATCACTGCTTCCACATCCAGATTCTTCATCCAAATCACTTTAAAGGAAACATCTTGACCATATTTGCACTCTAGTATATGGAAATTGTTGGTCATAGAATTTTAATAATATTTGGGGCAGATGTCATAGAAAAGTTTGAGGGGTTGGTTTCTACCATATTCGTTAAAAATGAAGTTTCTAGTTTACCCTACTTATTTTCCACTATTCACAATCTACCACCTCCCACCTCCCACCCCTTCAATGGAGTCATCTCAATCGGATGTCACTACAATACATACGTGTACTAACTTTCAAGTGAATATCTCAATTTGATGTTATCAATCCCATTAACAATGAAGGGGAGGTGGTGGAGTTTGAAAAATATTAGAAAGAAATCTAAGGCCTTGGTTTCTAGTATATACACCGAATCCCAAATTTCTGTACTCTTACCAGCTGGATTTACTTATTTTCCCCTAGTTACTCCTATTAACCCCAACCCTTCTACGGAATCATCCCAAAATATAATCTAGTTCCAGGTGTCGTTATAATACATACGTCTACCAAATTACAAGTGAATATCTCAATTTTATTTTATCAACCCCTTTAATAATGTAGTAAGGGTGGTGGAAGTGTTGAAAAATAGTATGAAAAAATCTGAGGCCTTGGCATCTAGGACATACACCTAATTTCAAGTTGCAGTACTCTTACCAGCTTGCTTTACTTATTTTTCCCTATTTACCTCTACTTACTCCCACTCCTTCAACGCAATCATGTCAAAATATAATCTAGTTTCAGATATAGCTATAATACATAAATGTACCAAATTTCAAGTGAAAATTTAAATTTAATTTTATAAACTCTTTTAATAAGGTAGTGGGGTGGTGGGGAGATGGAAAATACTAATAAAAAAACCTGAGATCTTCGCTACTAGTATATACACCAAATTCCAAATTTTTGTACTTTTACCAGCTTGCTTTACTTATTTTCCTCTATATACCCCTATTTAACCCCCAACCCTTCAATGGAATCATCTCAAAATATAATCTAGTTCCAGATGTCGTTATAATTCATCCCCTATTTACCCCTATTTAACCCCCAACCCTTCAACGGAATCATCTCAAAATATAATTTAGTTCCAGATGTCGTTATAATACATATGCGTATTAAATTTCAAATAAATATCTCAATTTTAATTTATCAACCCTTTTCATATTGGAGTAGGGGTTGTGGGGGGCTGAAATAAATTATCAAAAAATCTGAGGCCTTGGCTTTTAGTACATACACCGAATTTCAAGTTTCGGTACTCGTACCAGCTTGTTTTACTTATTTCCCCCTATTTACCCCTAAATAACCCTCAACCCTTCAACGGAATCATCTCAAAATACAATCTAGTTCCAGATGTCGTTTTAATTCATACGTGTACCAAATTTTAAATGAATATCTCAATTTTATTTTATCAACCCTTTTAATAATGAAGTAGAGGTGTGGTGGGGGGTTGAAAAATATTATAAATAATCTGAGACCTTGGCTTCTAGTACATACACCGAATTTCAAGTTTCTGTAGTCTTACCAGCTTGCTTTACTTATTTTCCCATATTTACCCCTATTTAACCCCAACCCTTCAACGGAATCATCTCAAAATATAATCTAGTTCCAGATGTCGTTATAATACATACGTGTATCAAATTTCAAATGAATATCTCAATTTTAATTTATCAACCCTTTTCATATTGGAGTAGGGGTGGTGGGGGTTGAAAAATATTATAAAAAAATCTGACGCTTTGGCTTCTAGTACATACACCGAATTTCATGTTTCTGTACGCTTACCAACTTGTTTTACTTATATTCCCCTATTTACCCCAAATTAACCCCCAACCCTTCAACGGAATCATCTCAAAATATAATCTAATTCCAGACGTCGTTATAATACATACGTGTATGAAATTTCAAATGAATATCTCAACTTTATTTTATCAACCCCATTAATGGGGTAGGGGTGGTGGGGGGTTGAAAAATATTATAAAAAATCTGAGTCCTTAACTTCTAGTACATACACCGAATTTCAAGTTTCTGTACTCTTACAAGCTTGCTTTACTTATTTTCCCATATTTACCCCTATTTAACCCCCAACCCTTCACCGGATATCCTCAAAAAACAATCCAGTTCTAGATCTCGTTATAATATATACGTGTACAAAATTTCAAGTCAATATCTTAAACCGTTCCGGAGAAAACGTATGGACAAAAAAAGTTACAGACAGACAGACAGACAGACAGACCGACAGACCGACAGACCGACAGACAGAAATTTTTTTTTCACTCAAATTTAAAATCTCGACGTTTTATGACATTCTAAACCTATTTCATGAATAAAAATTTTTGAAAATTTTTTTGCGATTACTATACTTCCAATCCACTACGTGGATGTGGAAGTAATATGATTGTTTAAAAATGGCGCTCAAAGGTTTATCAGTCGAAGTATAATGCTAAAATCTCAAATATGTCACAATCAGTATGATGTTAAAAATACATATAACAGAAATTGAAAGGCTTGAAGTACTCTTCGAGATGATCCATACAGCTTGAAAAATAACGATGTTATGTGCAAAATAATGAGTGTTCTGTAATTTTTTTAAATACAGAATTTAGGATTTTTCTGCTGTCATTGGCCATAGAATGGAAATTAAAAAAATTTGTACCAGTTTCTATTAAATTTTTATTGCCAACATGCTCTAGTTTTAAGAGCTTCAATTTATCAAAAGTTTTCAAGAAATACGATATTTAAGTATATTTCTTTGCCACTAATAGTTCAAGCCCCGCATTGGTACTTTCATGTCATACTTAATTCTACAAATATTATAAAAAGCAAATTAATATATCACTTGTTAAGCCTTATTTTTTTATATTGTTATGTTTTTCTTCAATGCAATTGTTTTGGAGTTATTTACAAAAAAAGAAATTTCTTCAACAATATCGTAAAATATTTCTTAATTTAAAGTAGGCATATTTTTGCAAACGACTGCTTCAAAAATGCCAAAGGATTAGAGCATATTAGTAATGCTTATATGTTAATAAGGGCTAGTACAGATTTTTTGAATTTCCATTATAAGATCAATTGCAGTAGGAAAATCATAAATTTTGTTTCAAAAAAAAATTACAAAGCACTCATTGTTTTGCACATAACATTGTTTTCTCTCAAACTGTACGGATATAGATAAAAAATCGTATAAATGAGTACCTCAAGCCCTTCTAATTTCTATTATGTGTATTTTAACATCATACTGATTGTTTCTGACATATTTCAGATTTAAACATTATATCGTGACTGATAACCGTTCGAGCGCCATTTTTAAACTATCATATTTTTAGAATTGTACAGAAATAAACGAAAAACAAAATACTCGTAATTTCATAATCTCTTTCTTTGTACCGTACCACTAAAGACTTTTGAGTTATTTACGGAAGACAGTCTCAAGGTACCAATTTTTTAAAGCTAAAATCGTAATATTCAAATTGTTATAACTTGGAAACTATAAATGTTCATGAAAAACTGTAAACCCCCTTTATATCTTACAATATGATTCTATATCAGATTCCGTGGTTATTATTTTTTGCCCACCGCTCTAGAGTGAGTGTTGAAACACCCCCAAGTAAAAAGCGGCAATTTTAGAGGGTAAGCATTTTTGTACTCAGTATTAGAATCTCAATGCAAAAAAATCATGAAAATCCATTCTTTATAACTAGGTTTCAAGGTAAAGACCTGACTGCACTCGACTAGGTCAAATCCATATTACTCGAACGCACGACGACAGTGCGGTTTGAGCACGTTACTCAAAAAGGATATTAGCTTTTGATTGACGAGACCAAATTAAAAAATATTTTAAAGTAGATATTATCATGTAAATTGTGTATATATTTATTTTTCAAGAAGTATTTTTGAAATTGTTAATTATTGGTAGGTGAAGTCATGTGATAAGAAATTTGTTGTTTACTTTAGTTGGATGCGGTTTTGACTACTTCAAACACGTCTAACCCCCTTGCTGAAAATCCCTAGCAATGGTATTTCATATGTTATGGAACTAATAATTAGTACTCAAAGGAACCTTTATTACAATGACTTGAATGACATTTACTTTTTAACAGTCCTCAAAAATTTTCGATCGGTTTGTATGTCTTTCACGTTTGTTCATTTACATTCTGGATTAGGTTAAGTAATTTCGATATAATCCTTTGCAAAGTATAAAACATTGGTCCCATTATTGTTTAGTCAAGCTATTTCAAGTATGCGCCAAGGATAACGTACAACGAATCATAATAATAATATTTTTAACAAGGTATAGAGAATTATTGAGCGGCGATGGTGTTATGTAGGTTTTCTTCACCCTACGGCTCGTGTACAGTGAACTCAAATAGCAAAAATTAAACAGAATTGAAAATTCGTCAGAATTGCATTAAAATTGACAGTCAGCTACTTTCGTATAGCTGATACCAAATGATATATCTCAGGTTAGAAATGCAACATCCCTAGTAGCACCAATGTTGCACCAATATATTATCCATATAAGACCAATATATGAATATAGGACGAATATTCATATATTGGTCCTATATGGATTATATATTGGTCCAATATGTTGTGCTATTAGGGATGTTGTTTCAAATTAATTTAATTTAATAATTTTTAGTGGCTATTGTCTTTTTGAAGACCGTTCAGCTTTCTTGCAATTTTTCTAATAAAGTTGAACCAATTCGGCACAATCAGCAGCATCCCTTCACTGCGCTTAAAATGCCTGGCTGCCGTATTCTCGTGTTAAGAAAATCCTACATTATTGCTTAAACCGTGCCATTTTGTTAGTAAACGTTTTCCTTACGTAAAAAAGTAATCCAGCCGAACTTCTGCAGACAGCTATTTTATTTGGTAAATAAAATGTAACAAAATAAATTATAAGCTATTATCGTAACCACTTTAAGGGGTTATTCATCTGCTCTCCGACTATAAAAGAAGTGGGCTAGTTTTAGTGTCGTTTCGAGTACTTACAATGCAATGATGTGTATTTAAAGGTTTAAATAAATCAAGCTACTTACTGAGTTTACATTTAGTTGAGCCTCGTATAATTTATTAACAGGAAGGTCTCTCAATAGTTTTAAAATTTCTGTCTCATCACTTGTATCTTGACCTAATGCTTTTACAAGTTTATCGGCTACATAATCTGTTACTGCCCAATGATTTAAGGCAACTCCACTCTGTAAAACGGCCCTATGAAAAAGCCCTTTGGAGGAACTCGATAATACATGATAATGAACAGAAGCGCTTCCTGCGCTATTTCCAAAGATTGTTACATTATTTGGATCACCATTGAAGCTCCTAATATTGTCTTGCACCCACTTTAAAGCTAGTGATTGGTCTTTCAAACCAGCATTACCAGGAACTCCAAGTGAAGTGTCTTTCAAACTTAAGAATCCCAAGGCACCTATTCGGTAATTTATAGACACAAGAACAATATTCTCGGTTAGTAAAAATTCTGGTCCATACATAGCAGTACCGTTAGATCCGCTTACAAAAGCACCACCGTGAATCCATACCATTACAGGATTTAGTCCTGGGCTTGAACCTGGAAGCTAAAAATTGTGTTTTTAAAACAGATGTAATTAACTTTTATTATGTCCAAGAATAGGAACTTATAGACTATATTAATGACAGTGGGGTATTTGGCCAATCTAGCTGGCCAAAATTATTTGAGCTTTCCAATGAGGTTATATTAGGCTGATAATTTTATTGATGGGTTACTCTAGTTATTTTGAGCTCACTTTGATGAAAATGCGGCTTCTCCTGAAATATCTTATAACAGTATATCAATTTCCTTAGCAAATAGTTACTTGATAATGGTACATATAACTATTAATGTGAAGAAATGTCTACTTCCTCTGAAGGGATGTTCTCTTAGTCCGAAATTATGTTTTTGTTCAAGATTCGTATGAATGTGCTTCTTCTGATTCGCCTGATCTTGAAAATGCACTTGAACTTGGCGGTATGTCTAATTTGCACCCAAAGTTTCCCTTAAAAATGGATCCAATCTCTATGTCTGGAAATTTCTCTCATTCAGTGAGGAGAGATTCGAAGTGAAGAGTAACCTATTAAGAATATTTCGTCGTAGTATTGATTTCGTAGTTACTTCTATCGTGATTCCTCACTGTCAATATTTTATCGTAGTATCGTAATGCACTTTTGTTGGTAATATAGAAAATTGTGGTACATTTTTATTGTAACGAGTGTGTCTAAGGGTTATGAATTTTGAGATAATTTACGAGACATATCTTTTGTAACATAGTTATTTTGTCTCTTGTAAAGAATCTCAAGTTTACGTAATTTTGTTGTAATATATGATTTTTTAGTATTTAGACAAAGTTACGAGATATATCTCTTGTAACATATTTATATTATATACCTTGCTGTTAAGCAAATTGTATTATAGTGTATCTTGTAATATAGCATATTTTGTAAATATTTCTTTCTATTTATTACCGAGTTTTGCTATGCAGTATTATTGATGCTGTGATAGTTTCATTTTTGTATAATATAATATTTTATAATATGGTAATACTATTGCATACAGACTGTCTATTTTACGAGGGCCACACCAAATATCTCGCTTAATATCTACTGTAGAAGAATAAAGTTTTAGAAACAGTTATCCCATTTTTTGTGAGCTATATTTCAGTAAAAAGAAATTTGAAATCCATAGCCTACTTTATGAGATATATTACAAAAACCTGAAAAATAGGAAAACCACAAACGGTTATAGGTTCCTTATTTGAGGAGATACGAAAAAAGTTAAAGGAATGAAAGTTGACAGCAAAGACAATAAGAATAATAACGTGTAACAAAAAATCGAAAAATGCAGTTGGCTTTGACATACGCTATTGTGCAAAAATGAAAAATACATATCTCAAAGTAGGCCATGAAGCCATTAATTCCGTTATTTTTTTCTCATTCCAACGATATAAAACATGTCACAGAAATGTTAACCGATAGTGTCAATATTTAATATTTTACGAATACCACAATTCATATAATTGAATCGTAACAATCAGCTGTGCCATAATAGTAAAAATTCACTGTATAATAATTATAATTCCGTAATTATTTATTACAATTTAATACAAACCAATAAATATCTCATAAATAAAAATACGAGTACAAAACGAACATCCAAAGAAAAAAACGAAAAACTATGTATAACAGTACTACCTACTACTATATTGAAAAGAAATTGTGTGTATTTATTTTTCCAACTACAAATGCTCAAATTGTGCACCATGCATTCTGACACATAAACGTGCTCTACGAGACACGTCACGCATTATATTTTGGAGCATTTCATGAGTAATTGCCTCACATGCGTTTCGAATTCTGGTTTTGATGTCCTCAATATTTTCAGGGGCAGTTTGAAATACCTTGTCTTTAATGTAACCCCAGACGAAAAAATCCAAGGGAGTAATATCTGGTGATCGAGCTGGCCATAGAATGGGTCCGTAGGTGCCTATCCAGCTATCTGGCATAACTTGATTTAAATAATTTGTACATATTACAGCAGTGTGAGGTGGAGCCCCATCTTGTTGAAAATATGAATAATTTAATCTTTCTGCCACTGTTAATTCATAAAGAAAATCTTGAAATTCGTTTTGCAGGAAATTAAGGTATCTACGAGCGGTTAATTTGCCATCATAAAAATAAGGTCCAATTACTTTAGTCCCTAAAAGACCCAACCAAACATTCGTAGAAAATCTTTCTTGGAAAGCAGTCTCTCTGCACCAATGTGTATTTTCTCGTGTCCACTTATAATGCATATTTCTTCTTCTTCTTTCTTCTGAAAAATCCATTATTAGAAAAATTTGATTCGTCCGACCAAAGAATTTTGCTACATATCAGCGCGTCATTCCTTTTCTTATTTAATAACCATCTACAAAATCTTACTCTCCTTGGCTTATCTCCCTCATTTAAATGTTGAACTTTCCTCATTTTGTAGCATCGAAATCCGTTTTTTTTTCAATATTTTTCTTGCACTGTCTTTTTTTATGTGACAGTTTCTCTGAATTTGTCTCAAAGAGGTTTCCTCATTTTGGTTAACATAATTCATTACTCTATTCACTTTTCTTACATTATCCGCAACATGCGCTCGCCTTACTACTTTTTTTGAAAATGAACCGTGCGTTTTTAGATTTTGAACTAACTTCCTAAACATAGTTCGATTTGGCTGAGGAGCATCTGGAAATCTATCTCCGTAAACCGTGACTGCCATCTCAGCGTCAAAATTGCACTGACAATAAATGCTAATCATATCGAATTTGTTATTATTGGTGTACACCATAATTACTGATACTGATAAAATTTGTTTTAGGACTCGACAACGCAACACACAACATACAACAGTGACAATCTGTCAAATTTATTAATAACTGTATACATTGTTTTTCACTAATTATGGCACAGCTGATTGTTACGATTCAATTATATGAATTGTGGTATTCGTAAAATATTAAATATTGACACTATCGGTTAAAATTTCTGTGACATGTTTTATATCGTTGGAATGAGAAAAAAATAACGGAATTAATGGCGTCATGGCCTACTTTGAGATATGTATTTTTCATTTTTGCACAATAGCGTATGTCAAAGCCAACTGCATTTTTCGATTTTTTTGTTACACGTTATTATTCTTATTGTCTTTGCCGTCAACTTTCACTCCTTTAACTTTTTTCGTATCTCCTCAAATAAGGAAGCTATAACCGTTTGTGGTTTTCCTATTTTTCAGGTTTTTGTAATATATCTCATAAAGTAGGCTATGGATTTCAAATTTCTTTTTACTGAAATATAGCTCACAAAAAATGGGATAACTGTTTCTAAAACTTTATTCTTCTACAATAGATATTAAGCGAGATATTTGGTGTGGCCGTCGTAAAATAGACAGTCTGTATATGCAATATTTTTCTTTAGCCTTTATTTTTTTTTATTATACTAGGTAATCATGGCGCCCAAGCCTTGAACTCACTGCCTTATCTACTCTCCGTATCTTTACTGTGCTTCTTTTACAACGCCACAACTGCGACACTACTGCTGCCTCTATATCCTCTATATCATAAAACGTGGTGGTTTCATGTCCATCCACTATTCAACTTTAAGCAGTAGTACCTAATTTTCATTGATAATAACTTTCGTTAAATTGAATTTTGGCCAGCCAGATTAGGTAAATACCCCACTGTGCGTCGGTGCGTATATGTGTGTACATGTTAATAACTTTGGCATTGCTCAAGATGCTTTTGGTAACAATCGTAGGATAGATATCAGTATCTTAACGTTAAGACTGTCACCTCGACCGAAAAATTGAGTAAACAGAAGAGAATAAAATTACTCTGGGTACCAGAACGCTTCACATTTTCAGTCCTGGACTTGAACCTGAAAGCTAAAAATTATGTTTTTAAAACTGATGTAATTAACTTTCATAATGTCCAAGAATAGGAACTTCTTATAAATTATCAGAAACTATATGTCATTACTAATATGCTCTAATTCTTTGGTATTTCTAAAGCATTCGTTTGCAAAAATATACTTTAAATTAAGAAATATAAACAATTGCATTAAAGGAAAATATAACAATATAGAAAAATAAAGGTTAACAATTGATATATTAATTTGTTTTTTAAAATATTTGTAGAATTAATAGGTTCGGAAATTTGACATTACCAATGTGGGGCTTGAACTATTAGTGGCTAAGAAATGCATTTAAATCTCATGTTTCTTCAACATTTTTGATAAATCGAAGCTCTCAAAATCAGAGCATGTTGATAATACTATATGCTAATAAAAACTATTAAAGATTTTTGGAATTTCTATTCTATGGCCAATGACAGCAGGAAAATCCTACATTTTTTTATTTAAAATAATTACAATTGTCTTGTACACAACATCGTTATTTTTTAAGCTGCACGGATGGGAAGAAAATCATGTCAAGGAGAACCCCAAGCCCTCTAATTTCTATTATATGCATTTTTAACATACTGATTATTTCTAACATATTTGAGATTTAAACATGTATCTCGTCCGATAAAAGTAAATTTTCATATTTGTAGAACTATTCATCATACAGAAGTTAATAAAAATTAAAACAGTTTTAATTTCATAGTCTTATTTTTTTCACCATACCACTTTTTACATAAATGTAAGACTTTTGCGTTATTTGCGAAGAATAGTCTCAATGTACCAATTTTTTAAAGCTAAAATCGTAATCTTCAAATCGTTAACTTGGAAAATATAAATTTTCATGAAAAATTGTACACTACCTTTTTCTCTTACAATATGATTCTATATCAGATGCAGTAGTTACTACTTTGTCAACCCCTCTAGAGGCGGTGGGGACCACCACAAGTAAAAAGCGGCAATTTTTAAAGGATGAACTTTTTTATATTAAGTAGTAGAAATTCAATGCCAAAAAAAAAACATGAAAATCCATTCATTATAACTGGTTTCCGTCATTTTATACTCTTTGTGTCTAGTTGCACTCGACTATATTATGTTACTAATATTTTACGGGTAATTATTTCCACATACTGGAGTGTAAACATGGTAATTTTCAGATGTTTTCGTTTAAAGAGAGATGGGAAATCTGGATGTGGAAGTAGTGATTCCTTAGGCAGCAGTTTTGTTGTACATGACACGAATATTTGCCACTTTCATTATAATTTGCAGAAATTTTCACTCTAAAAACCCATATTATTGTAGTAGTTGCCATCCTTAAGGCACGGCATCTTATTCTGTAATAAGATAAAACAAAAGTAAAATTTAAGTAGTACCTACTGATTTAGTAAAGACGTTAAGGTTTAAACAATCTTCGGAACCTCCAATTACACCAGTCATCAGTTCTTTAGAGAAACACCTCTCGCCTTCTTTGGTGGTATCCCTCACTCCAGTCCATGGCTCAGCTGGCACAGGGGCCTGCATTAATATAAAATAAAACTTTTTGTATTTGCAGATTAATAAGATTATTTATTAAGTGGTATTTTAGATATTCAGGTCTATCAGACAGAAACCGAATGTAACATAATTTAATAACTAATCATATTTATTAAACAAACAATAATAGGTCAGTCGTCGTACAGTCAAAATCATCGATTTTGGTCAGAAATTTAAAACAACAATTTTATTGACTACTCTTATAAGAAAAATTGCGCTGGTTTAAAAACAATCTCGTATTTTATGTTTTTCGATTTTGTAAAAAATAAATATATTATCAATATGCGTCGCTTTAGCAGGATGTTATCTTTGACCGTTCAATAGTTATAAACAAACTAAGGGGTCTAAATTAACATATTTTTTTCTGTTCAGCAAAAGGTCATATTGTGATCAAAATGTTGCATCTTGTTCATAGAATTTAAATTTTTTTTGTGTCGATGTTTTGTGTATTTTTCAATTGTTTAAACGAATAAACTAATTTGTTCATTAAGGATTTGCGAATTTACATGGCATTTACTGCACTCTCCACCCACGTCAATCGATCAATATTGATAAAAACTACCATTTCTATGTGGTCTCTGGGCTTTTTTCTTTTTTCTAGCCCACGTCAACGTTTTAAAACGTATTACTTAGTAAACAAATGAAATATTTCGGCTCAGGAACGTCGTATCGAAATGCAATCATCGGAAAATGAAAGGTAATAACAAGAGGGAAATTCTGAGCCTAGATAGACCTCGATCCGTTAACTAGAACCGGAGATAAATACCATTTTGCGTTTACGAGTGTCAGTTGTTTATTAATTAATTTTTTTGAAAAAAGATCTTATGACAACATGAAGTCAATATATTAAAGTAACTAGTTTTCAATTGTTACAAAAATCCATTCGTTTTTCATTGCATTTTTTGTTTTTATAGCAATTAATTTGTGAACGCAGTACAACGATTATTAGTGTTTACGCTCCGAATGTAATTAGTTTGAATTCAATTGTTTCAGTCAAGAACTGTGCGCGTCTGATCAGAAAAATGCAAGAGACCGCTTTCATGCAGAATTGATCAGGTTACTCTGGAAAAATATCTACATGGAAGAATGTCAGTGGCGTACCATTTTTTTGGTAAAAAATATCAGAGGGCATGTTCGCAGGAGCACGGCACTGGTGGAGCGACAAAACAACTTTTCTAATTAAAATATGTTGTTCTATACCCTATTAATACATAACAAAATTGAAAATAATATCTAAAGTACTTTCTGAGTTATTAAAAAATAATGATTAAAAAGAAAAATTCACCACCCTGTAGCAAAAAATGTAAGACGTTGCGGACATATGTTCATATGAACTTTTCTTAATAAAATGACCTAAGGAATCGCGCCCTGAAATATTAGCACGTCATTTAGGAACATCCTGTATAAAAAAATAGTTAAACTTAAAAAAATTCGGAAATAAAATAAAAATACCTTTAAATGCGCTTTGAATTTTATATATACAAAGTCGTTACTGCGCAAGTCACTCGGAGCGTAAAAACGTTGTACGGCGTTCGTAAATTAATTGTTAGAAAAGCAAAAAATCAGTAAAGGTATTTACACAGAACTTCCCTCTTTATTTGTGCATGGCGGTCAGTCTAGAAAATCATTAATTACGAAATGACATTTAGAATAAAATCAGAATATAGTTATCACTATTATTACAAAAGAAACCTGATAAGTTTTGGTCAAAAAAATATACAGGGTGGTCATCCTACATCAAAAATTCAATACTAAATAACAGTTGCCAAATATGGAAGGCTTGCGCAAATACCCTTGTAAATGTCCACCATGGTTGAATTATTTCTTGGGGTGATCACCCTGTACATTTTCCAATAAGACTATAATAGGTGCATATGCCAAATATTATTGCCATCTGTCACATTTTCAGTTCCACATTCACGTAGTGGAGTGGAAGTATAGTAGTGGTTAAAAAATTTCATCATTTTTTTTTAAATAGGTTTAGAATGTTATGAAACGTGGAAATTTTAAATTTGAACAAACAACATTTTTTTTTCATGTATTCTAGTGGTAAGAACATTTTTCATCATTTATTCCATAGTAAGTAGTGGTAGAAATATTTTCAACAATTTATTGTTGTTTAATTTTTTTTCTGAAATAGGTTTAGAATGTCATAAAACGTGGAAATTTTAAATTTTAGCGAAAAAAAATTTTTTTAAACAGATTTTTTAATTGTGGTGGAGAATACTTCGAGTCCGAACCATTAGGACATCCAATAAAAATAGTTTTAAAATTCAAATTCGAGGAACCGATTCCGACGGATCCAAAATTTCTCATAAAAAGGCCTAGGCGTGTATCGCCATAGAGGTCGCTCGAATGTGACTAGACGGACAGAAGGTATCTTTTAGGATTCAATGTCGTTAGCACGTTTTTTTAAGCTGGAAAACCACTGAACTTATATACACGGTTTCTTGAAGCATCACGACAAACATTACAAGGAAATTCGAAATTTTCAGTATACAGTATTAAAATGAATAACTTTTCAAGAAGTTCGACACACATTTTAATACCATATCTGGCTGGGAGTCTCAATCTTTTTGTGCAGTCAATTGTTACGCGACTCTCGGCGCTACATGAGTTACAATTTCTCGCAACATAACGTCTTACTACGTGTGGTGCTCTCTGACAAGTTGTTTTGTATACAATTAGCTTAGACTTGAATATTTATATGTTTTGTGTTTGTTGAATTTTACTTTCAATAAATAAAAATACATTTTGAATTCGATTCTTTTTTGATTCACTAGATCTAAGACTTACGACCTGCGTGCGATTCTGTGGTGTGAATCGGATAACTGTCAACTGTCTTTGCACGGGTCGACTCCGATCCCGTCAAGCGGTACAGCTATTCGATTACTCAAAGAGTCTATCCACGGTCATTATAGTCTAAGAGGTGTTTATCAAGTGCTAGTTTATAAGATCTGATCAGAAGTGCACAGCTAAACAACAAGAGATGACGAAGGGCAGACTGTATCAATCGCAGTAAATATAATCTTCTTCGTTTTTACCTTGGAAAGTCTTAAGAGTTATTCGAAACAGCCTCGTGAGTGGTTATAGCTAAATATCGTTGCGAAGGCACGGCTGGCGCCCGTCGAATATAAATTTATTGCCGTGCCCCTTAGATGCGCGACACTACATTCATCTGCAAGGACATGCGTCACTGGTAACCACAGTAAGTGGCGCGATATCTTCAGATGCGTATGGTAAATATATACTCAATCAATTAGAATAATGCATAGATTACAAAACGTCTACTAAGCCGTGTGAATAACAGGAAAAAGACTATTATAAAATTATTGCTTGAATGTCATTTTAGACATATGGATATTATTTTACATGCTAGCAATATTGCACCGAAAAGCTATTTGAATAAAAATAGGTTAAAAAGCATGATCCGCAGTTATAAATATTTATGTTTTCCCTAAGTCATCATTATTGTCATAATTTGTTTGAATCATTTAATCTTTGTGTAATCAAATGACTTTGCTTTTTTATAATTCAGCAGTAATTGATAATTGGAAATCACAATTCATAGGTGTATATTTTATCTCGGATATATTTTTAATTATCTTTTAATTGCTTTTTCTGTTCACTACATTTCTACTATTTAACAAATATTACCGTTGAGCTATTAGATTCTAAATGATAATATTTTATTTTACTGAGCTAATTTCATGGATATTTAAAAGAGGGGAGAGGGCAAGTGGGCTGTAGCTCCGTCCTAACCATTAGAACAGATTTTTTTTAAACCACATGGTGGAGACGCAGGTGTGTTTAACAGGTAGAGATATTACGTTTAGAGACACAGTGGCAACAATTTATCATAATGATACTTCGATGCTGAAGTGCCATTATTATCAATAAGTTTGCATGGAGGCGGATTTAAAATTTAGCTGAGGGAGCGAACTTTTGAATGAAGACAAAGTTTAGAAGGCATTAAACACAAATCGGAACACAATGCGATGTTTATGAAATAGAATCCATCTCTTTATTATGTTTAACAAACACATCAATTACATTTTTTGTATTCAAATTTATACACAGACCTGATGGCATGAGCGATTTAGGAAATGATCTGTGTCGAATCTCGGATGGAGAGCAACCCATTAATTGTAACAAAACAAAGAGTGACTGCAAATCCGCCTGTTTCTGCGTAGCGGATTGCGAGCTTGGGAAAATTCGTAAAAAGGTTTAGCAGGTTTCCAATTAATCGTTATTAAAAACCAAATGGGGCGATGTTCTTGGTTTTTTTGAAAATGTTCAGTTATTACCACTAATCAGGGGTTGAAATGACCCCAAATCTTTAAAAAATTTAAATAATATCAATAATTCCATAAACAATTTTATTTTTGCATTAAACCAAGCTTAAAAAAGCAAAATTATGTATTTTCTATCAAAAAAGTTTAATATTTCACCCATAGGCCCTCGAAGGGGCTGAAATATTTTTTCCATATTTGTCATGACTTGAAACATTTAAATATTTTATTTTCAGAATTTTTTAAAAATATTTTTGATTTTTTGATATTTTGGGGATGATTCACCCTCATTGAGGACCTATGGGTTCTTGATAGAAAATACGTAATTTCGCTTTTCTAGGATGATTTGATAGAAATAATACAAATAGATTTTTTTTAGGTTAATTGATATTTATTTAATTTTAAGAGTTGGAGTCATTTCAACCCCTAAATAGTATCAATTACTTGACATTTTCAAAAACCAAGAAGAATGCCTCTTTTGGGTGTAAATGACGATTAATTTGAGACCTGCTAAACCTTTTTATGATTTTTCGCAAGCTCGCAATCAACTAGCCAAAAACAGGGACTGCTTTTTGCGGTCACTTTTTACTGCGCTCGTTTGGGAAATATGGAGGGGAAGCAAAATCACGTGTGTAACTAACCCCAGAACTTTTGTCGCCTGGCCTATTCATCATGGTGAAAATGTAACTATGTCAATTCTACTATACTATACTGACTCATATTCGATCGTATTCACTTTGTTTACGTTCTTATGAAGAACCTTCTTTTTGATATAAACATTGTAAGGATCTTTTAAAGTTTACCCATGTCATAGAATATTTGATAAACATAATAGAAACACAATTGTATAGAAATCTGTTTAATAATACACCCAAGTAAAATATCGAACCAAACAGAATCTGTATGTGCGTATATGTGTGTATGTATGCGCATACGCATGTGTGCAGACGTTCCTTTTCTATACACATGCATAACACAGTAACTTCTGGTAGATATAAAATTGTTATTTTAAATTTGGTATCTGCGTAAAATGGTTAGGTAGAATATTTTCTATCGAAATTATAGTGGGGCAGATCTGGGTTTTGAAAAGTGACTGCTCCGAATGAAAAAATTTTTTTTGCAAACTTATAAAGTTAGGTCCCCTCCATCATTCCGACAAGTTTTTACAGGGCGAAGTCGGCGGGGGGTGGGGGAAACGGCCCATTAAAACTATGGGAAAGTAGTTTTTCCGACGTATCTCCGCAGGCGTTGGTACCACAAAAAAAAGCATACTTACCAAAAATGAAGAGCTTGACGAAACGCGTAAGCTCGTTCTAACCCGAACCCGATCACATAATTATTTCGCGAGATATCACGATTGAAGTTGCGAAAAAACGAAAAATTAAATTAATTATTTCTCGAGAAGGAGGGGAGTTGGGGGCCTCAATTTTTTCTGAATAGAAGGTTATTGATGAACACTTGACGAGGCCAAAGGGTGGGGGTGGTGAGATAATTAGGAGGGGAGATATGGGGTAGAAGCTAAAATTATTAAAACGCTGATAACTCCGTTACTAATTGAGCTACGGTAATCTCGTCGGAATCAATTTGCGTATTTTTTTATTTGCTAAAAGATAGCACTGGCAGAATTTTTTGTTTTTTGCAAATAAACTCCTGGTGCGCAAAATAAAAAATGGACGACTTTTTGCGCGTTTTTTCGGCATAAAAGAAGGGGGTGGGGGAAGTAATTTTTTCATCAATTGATAGCATTTTTATTTAACTTCAATTTCTACCCGGAAACATCGCGATCGGATGATTAGGAAGGGAGAAACAGGCCGGCAAAGTTATTGCTGTATAGCGGAAGAACGGAGAGGGGTGGGGGGTTTGGTCCGGGATGTTGATGTTGAGAAAGGTCTTTTCTTTCGCCTTCTCCATTTTATAAATCCCCGATGGCCATACATTGTCCGCCCGCGCGAGTTACAAAAGGAAAAACGGAACGAAAACGGGCGAGCGAGTCAGTTCAGCTGCTCTCTAGCTCTCCTCGAATTCACACACGCGTGAACGAACGTTCGTGAATGGCGCGCTCTCAAATATTTTTGAATGTTTGATCGCTAGTATCTCACTCGATTATGGAGCGATTATGAAAATTATTTTTTCCTCGTGATTGGAGACCGTTCGGGAACCGAAAATAATATTACGTTCTCATTTTTTCATGCGCTGGCGGGTCCATTTTGGTTACATTATGATCATCATTTACTTAATTTTTAATCCTCAGTCGCGCTCTTGCAGCTCGGCAGTCTTTTATCTCTGCTTTCTCGGGATGTTGCGCTAGCCGAAATGGGTCCATTATAACAATGGCAGGTAATAAATGAGAGGTGCTATACAAAAGACTGTCGTGATCTCTTTAAGGTCAAGCGACGTTGCAGCGTATGTGCTAGCATAGAACTGCCTAAGGGTCATGAGGAGGAAAGGAAATATCAGAAGGAAGTTTCAGGAGCAGATGATATAGATCTATTATTTATTTATTTTTCTTTAATTACATGAATTAAATTGGACATTACAATTGGTAGAATATGGAGTGTCTTATTTACTTTTGCAGGCTCCTTCGATATTATAGTACATCAATCAAAATCGCCTGTTACCCTTTTCTGTGTACATCCCAAACAGGATACTTCACAATTAAACTTTACTGAATTTATAGTGAACTCATTTACGTAACAATCAATAAAACACATGATTTTTCAAATAACTGAAACCACTATATTTACAGAGAAAATGAAAATGAGAGACACAAACATTGAACGATTAAATAAGTTAAAAGACAGCAATTAATTATATTATAAGAAAATGGAGCGGTCCGCAATTTCAAATCTTTAGTCTATTCGCGGGCCGAACACTCTTAATATAATTGCAAGACATGCATTTACGTTATAACCGAGAAAGTGCCGAAATTTACATAAACTTTAAAACTGAAAGAATTTATTATCAACCTGTGGCTAGATCTTGACCAAAGGAATGCTAACCCAGAAATCCTATTTTCCCTCATAGAAAATAAGACTTCTCAAATGTGGGCGGTGTACCCTGAAATCACTACCAATTAAAATCTTCCCTACTTTAAACCATACCCCAATTTGAAATTACGTAACGGACCATGGGATTTGCGAAACATGACTGTGCATCACATGATGCTGTAAAGAATCCCTGCTATTTTATTATAGTAATTTGCCCTATCTAACATTTATGCCAGTAAGGCAGATGAAAAAACCACTTTGTCCATTACTTTGCATTTGTATGGGGAAAAAGAAATCTACCTCAGTTGGCCTATCTAGTTTTTACTAAGACTATTACCTATATATTCTGGAATCCTCTCCGAATCAACTACTTTAGTCCTGTAAATCTAACTACACCCCTCGGTGCAAGGGGTTGTCGTACTTAAACATGTGTTTGACTGGTCTCGTTTCCTCGACTTGAAACGAGACAAATTGTTGAACATAAAATAATTGAGAGGATTGTTTATTTCTTTTATGTATCTTTTCAACCGACATGACACCCCCAACAACTACTTAAGACAAAGGGCCTATTTTCTGGCCCTCGCAAACCGAACGAGACTAAGAAAAATGAATTTAGATAGTTTTTAGCAGCGAGCTTATTGTTTACTGTCTACAGTACCAAGCAGTTTACAGACAGACGAAGTCTAACGCTGATTTGTCATCGCTATGTTCATATTGCCGTATGCAATCTATCAGATCTTCGCTGCACAGTTCTGATATTAATGAAGATTCGCTTGGTGCTTCGTCATGCATGCCAGAAATGCCATCGTTTATTATGTACCCGCCCCGTTCTGTTGTTCATTTTGTAATTCTCGCGGGCGGACAATGTATGGACAATGGGGACTTATATAATGGAAAAGTCGAAAGAAAAGATTTCTCAAAATTTTGATCCCGGCCCGAACCCCCCTACCCCTCTCCGTTCTCCCGATATACAGCAAAAACTTTGCCGGCCTGTATCTCCCTTTCTACTCATCCGATCGCGATCTTGCTGGACGGAAATTGAAGGTAAAAAAAATGCTGTCAATTGGTGAAAAAATTATTTCCCCCGCCCCCTTCCTTCATGCCCAAAAAGACGTGCAATAAATCGGCCATTTTTTATTTTGGGCGCCAGGCGTTTATTTGGAAACAAAAAAATTTTGCCACTGTCATTTTTTAGCAAATAAAAAAATACGCAAATTGGTCCCGACCAGATTGCCGTAGCTCCATTAGTAACAAAGTTATCAGCACCTTAATAATTCTGGTTTCACCCCCATATCTCCCCTCCTAATTGTTCCATCATCCCCACCTTCCGGCCTCATCAAGTGTTCATTAATACCCTTCTATTCAGAAAAAATTGAAGTCCCAACTGCACTGCCTCTCGAGAAATAATTAATTTAATTTTTCGTTTTTTCGCATCTTCAATCGCGATATCTCGCGAACTAATTATGCGATCGGGTTCGGGTTGGAACGAACTTACGTGTTTTGTCGAGCTCTTCACTTTTGGTATGTGCAATTTTTTTGTGGGACCTACACCTAAGGAGATACGTCGGAAAAACTGCTTTCTCATGCTTTTAATGTGCCGTTTCCCCCACCCCCGACGACTCCGCCCTGTAAAAACTTGTCGGAATGATGGAGGGGACCTAACTTTATAAGTTGGTAAAAAAATTTTGTTCATTCGGAGCAGTCACTTTTCGACCCTGCTTTTTCTCCAGATCTGCCCGACTATTAGGCCATATTCGTCATAGAGAGTAATCGCCTAAGGCATGTTAACAAACAGGCATTTTGTAACCTATGTCTTACTATATATCTTTAGCAAAATATTAAACTTTTTCTCAGGTTCGTTCGCATTTAACGTAACTTAGGTGACATATTAATTTTACTGTGCGAATAAGATAAAAATCGATGTAATTGATTCCAATCAAATTGCCAATCCGATCACCAAGACTATAACGAATCAAGAAGACAACGTTCTTTAGCTTTAGAAGTATGCTGAATCCTCCAGCGGAGCAAAGTTTAGTACTTCATTTATAACAAAATCTATAAGTGCCTTGTAGATAAATAAGAAAAGACCTTAAGTTCGGGCGAAGAAGACGACGTATATTTTACATTTAAATCTCAAAAGGCTTATGATAAAAAATTAGAATTTCTTGAAAATAAGTAGTGTCCCAAGATAATCATCGTGACCATCAGTGAACTAATTATATCTGCATGAATTTAGAAAAAAAATCGTTAAAGTATTGCGAATTGCCGTTTTTCACATTCTTCTACTTTTCTCTTGAGGAATCCCTGTAATGTGTATTTTCAATTCCAAAAGGGATCCGAGGAATCTACAAAATACTAAAAGTTTTTGGATAAAATCGGGAGAATCTAACATGTTCTAACTTGAACACAATTACTTATTTAAGTTTAAATTAAGATTTATTTGGCTAAGTCGGAAAATGATAATTATATTCTGATATATTTAGTAAGAAATTATTTTAAAATTATTGCTTTAAAACATGCATCTTAGTGAATTAGTCTTATCGGCGTTAATGTAAAAACGTCGACAAAAACCAGCGGCGGTGATAAGACGGTTTACTTACATGTGGCGAAGATCGGAAAAAATAGTCAACTTGACTATTCAACGGACCAGACAAAAGTGATATTCAAATCTGCTTTAATGAAACTCATTTGCATTGACTGACTTACCAACGCCCTTAATGTCATTTTTATAATTATTGTTAATATTACGGACAGCCCTTTCACTGCCAGGTTTATCACATTTCCTATTTAAAGTAGAATCCTATATCGCGGTTTCAACTAGCTAAATCAGATGGAACCTATGATTATGATTTACAACACATATGTTAGAACGTGAACGGGGCAAATAACGAATTACATTAATTTAAATATCATTTTTGGCAACTGAAAATTCACCTCGTTACAATCTGCCAACTATAAGCAAGTACGAAGTCTTTTTAAGCTCTGTCCTGGCCAGTGGCTATAAGAATTGCTCTTCGATGTCACTTCACTTACTCTTCACAGTTAATATTTTTAAATTTTCTTTTCTGGAGTAACTGTTAATATTCGAAGAAGAAATTTTGAAAATTGTCACATGGAAAAAGGATATTCATTCACTCTATAACATTTTACATAATAATATTAAGTGATTTTCGAAAAATAAAAGCAATTAATATTCAGGTAGCGATTTACAGATAGACAAGTAATTAACATACAATTTTTTCAATTTCTTCTGCTCCTTCGCTTTGAAATATTCGTTGTTAAAGTGAGGGCTTAATAGATTTGAATCGTATATTAAGAGCGTATCCTTAAACATGTCATTTAAATAATTTCAACTTTCAAATGCAGTTTGGATACAAATGTAAAATCAAATATTTACTAACCTTAAACCTCAGTTCTCCGATGGGTGGCTTAGCGTACGGTATTCCGAGAAAAGAATATATTTTGCCTCCATCTATATCGGTCCGTAAAGAACCTCTCAACTGACCTTGATTAACGGTGACAACAGGTTGTTCCATATTTTTCTTTGTTATTATAAGTCAACTGTATTATTTCACAACTGACACTGATACACTTATAGCTCGACTTATACTGGGCTAACAATATTCTGTATGCAATAAACACATATCGATTGTATCATTTATCATTTACTTAATCACACAATGAGTTAGCTGTATTACCAAGAGCGTCGGAAATAGGTGATGAAAGAGAATATTCTGGAGATATAAGGTTGTTTCCATCGCTTTCTGAATATGGTGTTTCTGCGGGGTGTGCAGGGACTGAGACTGTAAGTAGTCGCAGAGTCTGTAGGTTCAGAGAAGCTGAGAGCTAGATCCAGACGCTTGTGGTATTCAAGGTAAACCAAATATTTGTACTCGTTGGTCAAATAATTTGTATTAATAGCAAAGAAAAAAAAATAGACCATACAAGGGGAAAGTTGTAAAAAAAATATTAACAAGATAGATTTTTGCGTGGACTTTTATTTCCATATTTTAAACAAAACTTCAAAAGCCCCCATCGATAGAACCCTTCCAAATCTTTTCTGGGTGGTAAAATTGTATTTTTCGTTATCTCAGAAACTATCAATTTTTCGAGAAGATTATTATCAAAATTGTAGCTTGTAAAATTTACCTTCCAAAAGATATTTCGCTCTCTTGTGTATAACTAACCGTTCTCGAGTAAAACATGTGTCAGTGTTCATAGAAAAATTGCGCTTCATTCCCCACTACCTCTGGGGTTTAGTACCAGACGCGATTTTTTATGTGGTAACCCCAGTAGAACTAATCCACATTAAATATTATATTCCTGATATTGTTAATACTGATTTTATTTGTTACTGATATTAATAGAACTTTTGAAACCTTAGTTTGTTTCTTTCTCAAATTCTGAAGGCTCCTCTGCTTCCTTTAGAATTTCATCAAGTTTCTCAGATGCTTCCTCAGGGCCTTCTTTCATTTCTTGTATTAAGAAAGCTATGGGATCTATATTATTGCAAGCCTACAACGTGTTTACAGTCAGTCCAGGTTTTATGTTTAGACAAGATTGTTTACGGCAGTGCCCGCATATCGCAGAAAAAACGAAAACTTTGTCTGCACCTACACCTCGTACTTGTTAAAAATGATAATGCGTATTAAATCAGGAGCAGGTGCAAAAGAGTTTAAATCGGCTTCAAATTGTTATTGATAATCTCCCACCCCTTTCTTCTGGATTTAGGTCATTACCTAGCTATTTTTGGAATATGTTTTTCTATGATAAATTAAGATATACATATAACTTAAGGGTATTAAGTTTTGTAAGCAAGCCAACCATTCAATTAAACTATAACGTCTGATCCACTTATCGGATTGACATGGTGATGCCTAACTTGCTTGAAATAACATCTGGATAAACAACGGACATATGTGTAGTAAGGCAACCTGAGATATAGAAAGAATTGACCACCATAATATCATTTTTTCATCTCCCTAAGGAATGGTCTGTTCAATATTTACGTGTTGATAGAATCTGTCCTCCAGAATTTTGAAACGAGTTCTCCCAAGTATTTCTTAGAAATGGGACGATCCAAATATCTTTCATTGAAGGTCCAGCCTGCCGCACGATAAGACCACTGATATTAGAAAGAAATGTACCAAATTGGCCGTCAATACTACCAAAACATTTTGCATCAAATTCTAGAAGACAAAAAATTGTAAGCTGCGCTACTAGGAAAACTCATAATGAATTATTACAAACGTTAAACAAAAGTTTATTTGTCCACCGTACAATGGAGGGAACTAGGCTGCAACAGTTTCAGAGAAATTAGATGCCAAAAATAGAACTGCGTTGTAAAGTAGATGTAACCAACGGGATTAAGAGATATATATCATCGATACACGTTGCAAGAACAATGGAACAATCAAGAAAGTCTTATGTCCAACACTGCACGCTTAAAAATTGAAAAGAGAACCACTGAAAACAGCACAATTTTGTCTTTGTACTATAAATACGAAAAAATTATATGTATTTTATTTATCAGCTACTAATTACAGAAAGGATGATATTTAACCATTCTGGGACTCGTATACCATCAATTTTCATGCATTGGATTCTGTCTTGATATTGATGTATCATTAATTTCAGGACTTACGTCTGAAGAGAGGATACTTTTTGGAATCACCAATATGACTTCTTAGGAACACAAGGGACAGTTTGAAGATGAAGTCGCCTTGTAGTCGATACCAGTAGGCAGGGAACATGAAAGGAAATGAAAAGATTGGTGAATAGGCCAGGAACGGCGCGATTAAAGCAGTAGTATGACCCCAACTCCTTTGCAGCCTTTCTAAAAAATTCATAGGAGCATCCATTATTGAATGAATACAACATACAGGGTGTCCCAGAATTAAGTTCCCCGACGGAAACCTGTGCTTCCTAAGTTCATATTGAGCCCGGTTAACCCAACTTACCTTAGTCAAAAAATGCATCCCTGAGGAAGTACATTATCTTAAAGTTAGACAGAAATTTTTTTCCCATTATTTCCGTTATATTGAAGATAAAATTTTCAAATCTTAATGGGACCTGTATCTCTATAACTACTCTATGCAAGCTGGATATCAACTAAATATCTTTTGTTTCTCAAACGCGACAAGTCTTTTGTTTCACAAGCACCTATGACCTACAGAGAAAACACGAAAATTTTTTTCGTTGATATTACACAAAATTTTAAAAGCATTAATTTGTGTACTGAAACGTCTTGTGGGGCAATTGCTATTAATATATTTTTTAGAATAAACTGTACTTTTCTGTTATTACAACATCTCATTCTAGAATTATAAATACATGTTAAATAATGCAAATGGAGGAAAAACGATAATTCCTTGTATTTTGATTAATATTATAAAAACATTTAAGAGTACCTTTTTGCAGCCCTTTAAATGCTCTGCAAAATTATTCAAGTATTCCGTAATTTTACAGAGCGATTAAAACAATATAGCCAATCAAACATTAACTATTATGAGAAAAAATTGAGAAACAAAAAATGTTTGGTTGTTGTCAAGTTAATATAGAGTACTTATAGAGATACGGGACCTATCAAAATTTGAAAATTTTACCTTCAATGTAATGAAAATTATTGGAAATTTTTTTTCTGCCTCATTTTAAGGGGATGTACTTCCTCAGGGATGCATTTTTGGACTAAGGTAAGTTGAGTTATACGGGCCTAATACGAACTCAGGAATCACCGGTTCCCGTCCGGGAACTCAATTCTGAGACACCCTGAATAAACAGGTCAAGGAGGTGCCAAAATAGAAGGCCAGTAGGATTATGGTTGGTCTTCGTATTTCACAATGCCTGCTTAATTAGCATGTAAGTTTAATGGACCCTGCAGAGGGTGTAACAGATGCATATTATGTTCTCTGCTGGGCCCATTACTCTCATATGTGTATGTTCTGTAAAGAAGAAGAGTTAACCTCGATCGTTGCGACATATGACTATGAAGGCCTAGCTAGGCTGAGATTTTTAGTACTTGATGAGGAATCACCAACGGCTAATAGCTACAAAACTATCAGTCTTATCAACGCTGTGGATCTGGTGCAAAGAGGCTCTAAGAAAAATTAGAACAGGGCCTCCTCAATAAATCCATAGACGCTCACGGTGATCAAAGGTTGGGAGCAAGTTTCTGTTTTCTAAATCTGATCTAGCCTAAAAGATTATTAATATTTTTTGAATGCAGTGCAACATGATACCCCTTACAATCTAAGAAGATTTATTGTCCTCTGGCACAATTTTTTAATTTTCATAAATCAAAATTTGGCATCAAAAAATTGTTCAGTGAAAACAATTGTTATATAGAAGGGACAGAGACTATGACCGTATTGTACGCCAATGAAATGTTGTCGATCGATCTTCTTCTTATTCGTAACGTCTTAGGGGGCTTTTTGTGACCCATAATTATTATAGTTTGCTTCTCTATGCTGTATAGTACCTCTTCTATACACACGCCATCTGCTGCGGTTGTCTGTTAGACGTACGACCTCCCAAATGTCTTTTTATCAATTCTTTCGAAATATCAGTCAAAGGCTTGGCTATTCGCAGTCTGCCTATGGTTTTTACAGAACAATTATAACTTTTCTTACCCTGAATGATGTGGCCAAAAAATTATAGAATGTCGGACAATACGATCTTGGAGACTTATTTGAAGGGGAGGTATACTTCCTAGTAGGCCGATACCCCACTTAAAAAGCTCCTCGAAACTGTCGTGCTCCACATAATAAGATTGGAAATTTAATTTGTAATCGACATGGTACAAAGAAGAGGCGGGCATTTTTGTCTAGAAGAGAGAGTTACAGCGATTTATGTGAAGAGATGTCAAATTGCTTCCTCCTAATTTGAATTCTTGAATATCGCCTAAATATCTGTAATCTGATGACTAAAATCCCCTGATATCGATTTTCACCCGAATCGGACCATAAATTTCAAACTTATTCGCGACATTGGCGCCACCTTTCTGAATAGTTACATTTCGAGGAAAATTTTATAACTTGCAGCCTCTCGTGACCCCCAGATACCTAGTTTCGGTCGAATGAATCGACAAGTGGTAAAACTATCCGTCATATCGACGGTGCTATTTTTATTTTTGAGATTCGATCACATGTTTATAATCGGCATTCTCAAAAATGTCTAAAAAACAATTTATAGCATAAGTGGAATTTAAATGACACTAAACTGTCCGCCATCTTGGAAACGCCATATTTGATTATTATACAAAAATGTCAAATTGGATTATCATATGAACCATATACATTGGCAGAATTTCAAGTCAATGCGAGATCTAGAAGTGGGTCAAAAATGAGTTATAAAATATTCTTACATACAAATTTACGAAGTTATAAAGTTGCAGTTACAAAGCTGCGGAGTCACAGATTTACAGAGTTACAAAGCTACAAAGTTACAGGTCAAGCTAATAAAAATATGTTAATAAAATACTTATTTCGTATATACAGTAATTTAATAAATTTAAATTGATTTAATTGAATTTCAAATTAACAAACAAACTTGTTATTATAAATTAACATTTATATAAATAATACATAATAATTTATAAGGAATGGCAGAATTGGCTGAAAATGGCAAAAGTAGAACCGCAGCAAATACTGCAGAACTTCACAAATGAAGACATAACGAAATTTTCTCCCAGGAAAATCGCAAGCTTTGTAAAAAGCTTGGGAGTCTGGGCAACAACTAATTGCAGAGTCTGTTAGATTGAGGCGAGAAAGGGTTTAAAGAACCAAGCAATCTACAACCTACAATCTAGATAGAAAATGAGCTGTTTCTGGATTAAGCTGGTATATTTCCCTCCACAATGCCATTCTTTCAGGTTCTGGATTGACACCCAAAGTAAGTTCTTTTCCTATATCTAGAAAATGAATAGCTCCTTCTTCAACTGGTTTCCACGTGACTCCCAGTTCCTTTTCATCTGGTGTTGGATTTCCGTATTTCGCAAAATTCGTCCATAATTTTACGAATCTCTTGACCGAAGTATGGTCCAGACTGCCGGGCTCGAGTTCAGGAGTAATCAAATTCTTAAATAGGTAGCCCAGGTCATCCGCATGACATACACCTAAAAATAAATTGCAACCAATTTAAATTTGTCTACATCGACAATGGGCTTGTTACTGATATATTTGTTTGTAATTTTTTTATGGTATTCAATAATACTCGATCATAGAGACAAGCTGTTAAAATTTCAGCTTCACAAATATATCCAATCCTTAGACATTCAATGTCAAAGACTGGGTTTCAGTACAAAGCGCTTCGCCGAGTCGTAAAGTCATTCTGCAGAAACACTACGGAGAAAGAGTTTGAGTTTGCTATAGTAGCTAGTAGTCCATTATGATCCATCAAACTTTAATGTCATGAAATAAGTTAATATAACGTTTGAATAAAGAAGGTGTTTGTTTCCAAATATAATTTAACAATCAAACACCGTTTCTATACAGACACAATAACACGCGCCACATGCTTATTAAATCTCGACTGCTGCCCGATCAGCATTTGCAAGGTGCGTTACGCGAAGCTCCGCTCCGTTTTCATGCGATCCAACTTTGGTAATTTATTTAAGGTATATAGTTATAACCCAATTCACGTTATTCAAGATAGTCATGAAACTTGCTGCTTTAATTTACATGTCAATAAACATTCCGATAAAATTTGAACTCAATTTACCGTTCCGTATCCGAGATTCATTCTCTCAAAGCTCGAAAGTTTTTATCGACATTTAACATTGCGCTTATGGACGTCATGCGAAATAAATTGATGTCGTGGCACTATTTTCCCACTTATGACTGATCCTTATTCGAGAATGATCTCAAAGACGAGGCAAATTTAAATTAATTCCTGACGAAGCACGTGTATTTAATATCGAGAGGATTCACCGTAAAATAAAGTAATGGTAGCTACACGAAAATTATTGGAATTATTAAAATTATTGAATGGAGGACATTATCAGTAGACGTGGCAACGTCGCATTATTTCTAGTACTTGGCGCGGATATTTGAAAATTCTTGTTTTAAATGCAGTATCATATAAGAAAGCAAAAAATTTATAAATCTTCATTTCGATTTTACTTATTGTATATACAGGGTGGTCCACGGGAACCTAACGTTTTCGGAACGGGTAGTGCTCGGCATATAGTTGGACTTAGGACGCTCGAACGGTCCCGTTCTAACCGTCTTAATAAGCAGTTTAGTGTACACCATGACAACGTGGGATGTGAGACATCGTATTCGCATACGACGGATTGTAATAATTAATGTTCTGAGCCAGCTATTCCCAGAGGTCTCCGAGGTCACCAGATTTGTCAACGTGAGACTTCTTCCTCTGGTGGTAAGGAATCAATTCGTGTAGTCCAGGTGATCGACACACCTTTATTGGAGCGCGTTCACCAGGAGTTCACGAGCCGAGTTGAATTGTGTTATGAGCAAGATGGTCGTCATATGTTTGATTCAATTTTTTTTTAAATAAAATGGCATATAATGGCCCAATGAGAAATGTAAATAAAAATTTTATAACTTGAAAAATAACTGTGCATTGCTCATTCAAAAATCGTCAGATTCCCGTATTATAATATATTTTTCCATTAATTTAGTAAAAGAGGTAAAAATATATTGACATTAGTAACGAGTCAATCAGCTAGAATCAGAAATTATATGCTGCGCTGTCAAATCTTTCTCAACTCTCTTTCTCTTTGCCCCTCGCGGCTCAAGTTTATCTATTTGCTAACAGATGTCGCACCTCTTGCGATATAACTACCTTAAGGGCTTAAACGTTCTAATAAAAACCAAAAATTTGAAAAGTTACTTAAAAAGTATTCTAAATTCGATTTCTAAAATTTAAGAATAAGTGACGAACGGGACCTATTAACAACAAGTATGAATATTTTTTCAGAATAACTAAAGTAATTTAACAAAACAGGCATTTTGTTTCATTAAATTAATTATTTAATAATCTCATATCAAAAAAATTCTTTAGAGCTAAAAGTGCATATATTACATTACATTACATTAGATAATAATCAAGATAGTCTAGTGATATGGAGGAACTGAAGCATTAAATACCTAATATAATTTTGTATGTTTCTTTGAACTGCTTTCCTACACTTGGTATAAATCAAAAATAAATAATGGCTCTTTTGGGTATATGACCAATATGATTTTAAAAAAATTATTTTGAACCTCAGGGTAATCTAAATTCTATATCGACATGACTGATTTTGACATTGTTGATTTTGATGTTAACGTTATTAAGAAAGCTTATAAAATATCACAACTTATATTCAAGCATTATAAAGATCACATTCATAACATTGTCTTATTATATAATTAGTAGGTACCCTTTACCTTAGGTTCAGTTAATATAACAACATTTATAATGTTGTCACAGTTTATGTTATATATTATATAAGACTAACTTCTGTTAATGATCCGGTGTATGCAACCATAAAGACAACTAGGTATAAAATATGTTGGTTGCATACATGTGGAGGACTTTTAATAAGATTTTAAATAATAATCGTTTTAATAGGTAAAAATTCTTCATCCAGAAGAAGTAATGTCAATGGAATCTGTATTGCCTACTGTCGTTCAAAAACTCAAGTTTCAAAATAACAGAGATATTTATTAAAGAGTTCCTTTGGCATGTTTTAAAAATTACATGTAATAGATTAAGATTCTTCCAAGGTTGACTAACATTTTGAAAGTTATTTAAAGTATAAAAATGAATTATTTTTTGTTTGCTTATAATTCTAATGAAACCATATCCTTTATACGATTTGGCAAACAACAGAAAAAGCTATCTATGAGAACTAAAAAGAAAAACTATCTGTAAAATTATTAATTTTCAGTCTTTAGTTCTCATAGATAGTTTTTCTGCTGTTTTCCAAAACCTATAAAGAATATATTTCATTATTTCCGAAACACCAATTAATTTACTACTTAATTACCTGGTTGATCCTGTAATTTCGCAATATTCTTCATTATATTTAATCCTCCCTCAAGAGACATTCTGTATAAGTAAATTGGATTTTGAGATGTGGCTAAATGATTTTTCACAGAGCCCAAAATTCCTGCTACAAATGAGACGTCTGTGGTAAGCTATAACAAAAAATACTGATATTTCTTTATACGATGTAATTACGGTGAAATTTTAGTAAGAAAATGTCAAAATTACTTTATGGGTTGTTTGTAGAAAATTCTTAATTGGCTGATTTTTATTTAGTTACTTTAGTCCAGCGCTTTTAGACAAAAGACAGTATAAAGTTTTTGAAAAAATACACGAACAGAGATTTTGGGCCTAAGTAAGGGGGACATGGGCAGAGTAAACCAAAAGGTCCGAACTGTATCTGCTGGCTTCCGGTGGTAATCTTGGAAAACGCAAATGACGTATCTCTGTTCCTGTTCGCTTTTTTGTAAAATTTATAAAAAACAAAGTTGTGGAAAATCATTTTATCTTTCATTTTTAATTCAACTTTTTTTGTAGGATTGATATTGCAAAACATTTTCCAATTCTTTGGGACTTCCTGTCACGTATATTTTTTTCTTTTTAAGCGGTGCTCGGGAAATCTACAAAATATCAGAATAAACCAGTAAGATACTGGTAAATAACCTCTACGCCTGTGAGTTTTGCGTCAAAGGATCTGTTAGAGATTGCCTTTTTTAAATAAATAACACATATAATAATAATAATAATAATAATAATAATAATAATAATATAATAATAAATTTAAGGCAGCACGCAGGGCCGCAGATGATCTCGGTCTCGTTTTCGACTTCAGGCGAAGAGGCAGGCGAGGTGCTGATGCACAGTCAGTAACTGAGCTTCCGCCAAATCGCCTGACAACCCAAATTAAAGCTGCCGAGCAGAGAAATCTGTTCAGGCAGCACGTCGATAGACCCATGCATGGAGTGTTCTACAACAACATAGAGACACTGGGTTTATCGACAAAGCTGACCTTCTCATTCCTGAGGTCAGCAGGGCTAAAGTCGGAGACCGAGGGATTCATTGTGGCCTGCCAAGATGGTGTCATTAACACCTTGGTCTACCGCAGTCGTGTTATGGGTGCAGAGGTCCCCGACCTAAATTGTAGGACCTGCGAGGTAGATCAAACACCAGTGCTGCCTTATGTTCCCGGAGAGATCGAGTCCGTTGTCGAGAACGAGAAGTGCCGAATTTATTGGAACTACTCGTTCCCGACCGTCAGGCTGATTCAAGCCAACAAGCCTGACATAGTCCTCCTCGACCACCAGACCAAGGTGATGTATGTCATCGAGTTCTCGGCACCTGCCGAGACAAACATCACCTTGAAGGAGGAGGAGAAACGGACCAAATACCGAGATCTCCGGTATGAGCTCCGAGCGATATACCCAGACTACTCGGTCAAGATGGTCGTCCTGATAATCGGCGTTATCGGTGGGATGAGGCCTACGCTGCTCTCAGCATTGAAGACCATACCGGCCTGCCAAACATCAGCCGAATGGTTGGCAGGCCAAATGCAGAAGGCAGTCGTCTTAGGGTCCCTGCGTCTACTTAGGGCACACGATTCTGGAATCTACAACCACTAACCCTGCGGGATGTGGGGAGTGGTTGTAGATAATTCGCTGGCGCTTCCCCTGTGAGAATATCGGAGACACGTGAGGACTGTCCAGCATCGCTAACGCGAAAAAAAAAATAATAATAATAATAGGCAAAAAGGGCCGCCGATGAACTTGGTCTCATATTCGACGACAGGCGAGGAGGCCGGCGCGGTGCTGACCCAGAGTTAGTCACTGAACTTCAGCCACCTCGCCTGAAGGCCCAGGTAAAAGCTGCCGAACAGGAACGTCTGTTTAGGTAGCATGTCGATAAACTCATGCACGGGGTGTTCTACAAGAACCTAGGCACACTGGGTTTATCGACAAAGCTGACATTTGCCTTTTTAAGGTCATCTGGGCTAAAGTCGGAGACCGAGGGATTCATTGTGGCCTGTCAAGATGGTGTAATTAACACGCTGGTCTATCGAAGCCGCGTAATGAGTGTAAAGGTTTTTGATATAAACTGCATGACCTGCCGTCAGGCGCCGGAATCGCTCATGCATTTACTTTCCGCAAGTCCGGTGTATGCGATTTCGGCCTACATCCATCGCCATAACGCGGCATTACGGGTGCTGTACTATCATTTACGGCACTCGTACGGGATAGACCAGACACCAGTGCTGCCTTACGTTCCCGGAGACATCGAGTCCGTTGTCGAAAACGAGAGTTGCCGAATTTATTGGAACTACTCGTTTACGACAGTCAGGCTAATTCAAGCCAACAAGCCTGACATAGTTCTCCTCGACCATCAACTCAAGGTGATGTTTGTGATCGAGTTCTTCGGCACCTGCCGAGCCAAACTTCGCTTTGAAAGAGGAGGAAAAGCGGACCAAACACCGTGATCTCCGGTACGAGCTCCAAGTGCTATACCCAGGCTACTCGATCAAGATGGTAGTTCTAATAATCGGTGTACTCGGTGGTATGAAGCCTACACTACTCTGGCTGGCAGGCCAAATGCAGAAGGCGGTTGTCTTGAGGTCCCTTCGCTAGAGCACACGATTCTGGTATTTATAGTCACTAACCCCACAGGTCGTGGGGAGTGGCTGTAATTATGGCCGGCGCGGCTACCGTGTGGTATCGGTCGGAAAGCACGGAAGCCCTGTCCGGCAACGGATAAACCGTAAAAAAAAATAAAGGACTTTATTAACCAAATTAATATTACCATTTAGAGTAACGATTTTACTGGGCGAGGTTCAGTAAAGCCTAAAAGCATCCTGTTCTTCCATCTAACCCAAGACAAACAATATGGCTTAAATAACAAAATCGAATTATCCTAACTTATGCTACAAGAAAGAAATAATAAAAAACCTGAGTTCTGGACAAGGGGCATAAAATATGGGAAACAACAAAAAAAATACAACAATTTTTTGTGTGAAATTACTGCATGTTCATAATTAACTCAGTCACATGTTTTTTAAAATCAGACATATTTTTAGTTTTTAATTCCTGGGGTAATTCATTAATACACTTTGTAATATTGTACGAATATGACCTCTTAAAAAATTAGGTATGATGAACGGGAGGAGTAAGGGTACCCTTAAACCTAATATTTAAATTATTGACGTCAGTCCGAAAACGTATTTTAGAATACAAGTATGGCGGGATCTTGTTAATCAGTATATTAAAATACGTATAAGAACTTGAAATTAAATATTTCGCCAATGTTTCGCAAATTTAATCTGTTTACTTTTTCAAGGCTTTTTTGGAAAATAATTTTTGCTGTGTATGATAAATACACAGCTCTAAGAATGTTTGTTACATTCAATATCCATAGATACTTACTATTTACATAGAACTGTTGATATAGTAAGTATCCATGAATATTGAATATAACAAACATTCTTAGACCTGTGTATTTATCATACACAGCAATAAAGATTTTTCAAAAAACCCTTGAAAAGGGAAACAGATTAGATTTCCAAAACGTCGGCGAAATATTTATTTTCAAGTTTTTATACTTATTTGTGTTATTTATTTTAAAAAAGCAACCTCTAACTGATCCTTTGACGCAAAAGTCACAGGCGTAGAGGTTATTTACCAGTAACATACTGGTTTATTGTGACATTTTGTAGATACCCCGAACACCGCTTAAAAAGAAAAAAATGCATGTGGCAGGAAGTCCTAAAGAATTGAAAAAAAATTAAGATAATGCCACGAATAACATTTAGGTGACATTGTAAAAGTTACCGCTCTTTGAAAATAAGAAGTTTTTTCTTATTAGCTTTTCAACTACTAAATGAAACTTCCGGGTGTAAAACTCTAAGTAAGAATTATGTAAGACGTAATTACCTTTAATTTAAATGCTCGACAAAGTTTGTGTGACTAATAGTTTTAAAACTAAAGTTTATAACAAGACTTGAAATATGAATTCATAACAAATGGAATTTATTGCGTTGTTTTTTAGCATAAAAATCTGTATGTAAATCTATATGTATTGTACTATTTGATAGTAACTAGTAATTACTTTTCGGTCAAACCTTCAAATCGTTCATTCGATTAAACTAATGTAGTATTTTGACACCTAACTGACAATGTCACAAAAATTAAAGTTAGATGTACACAACTAGATTTTAGAAAAAATACGTTATAAGACTTGTCCTATTTTTTTGCTCATGACAGTACATGTGGTATCCGCATCAAATAGTTTCACCAGGACAAGTAAGTTGTCGCACGGGTGATAAATCTCTCTGGGATAGCTGATACTAATGTATATTTTAATCATACTTACCAAATATTTATTATCTTTTAAATTTGGTCCCTTGAAATACAAATCAAACAATTTCTTTCCTACTAACTTACTGGCGTCGCTTCCTTGTTTTATATTTACTTGCCAAGGAATGGAATCTTCTATTGAAAGAGGTGCATTTGCAGCTGTTTTTCCAAGCATTGCCTCCATAACTTGCATTACTGCTGCCAACATTCCTTCTCTGGTGTTGTAACCAATTAATATGGGTACTTTATTGTACTCTCCAGATCTGATTATGTCTACGGCATTTTTTGTAACGAAGGCTGTATCATTAGGTTTTTCTATAACTGGACCAAAATATCCCTTCACTGATGGTTTCTTGGGCTAAAAAAACCTTCTAACTTGTAATATTGGAGTGAAAATATTTTGTTTTAATGTTTCTGTACTTATTAAAAATAGAATTGCATTTGAATTGAACCGGAATATTTTAAGAGTTGAGGAATATTTTTGTTTATGATTATGATCAGTCTAGTTTATCATTTAATTCGGTACGTGTGATCTATAGTCCAAAGCAGTTAAATTTTTGTTTTCGCTGAAAATTTGATATTGTCAAAATAGTAGAAAAAATATTGCGAAAAGTTTACAGACTTAATTCTTATGCAATTTTTTTATTTAACAAATAACGTGTCCAAATATCGTTTTTGAAAGTAACGTTGTTGGGAAGGCGATTTTATATAAAAAATGCATCTATCAGTTTTTTTATTTGGACAAAACTATCGTAGCTAGGAACTTTGTGACTGACGATTGGAACTAAAGCCGAGTGCAATTAGATGTAAAAAGTAAAAAATTATGGAATCCAGTTATAATTAATGGATTTTCATGATGTTTTTTGCATTGACTTTCTAATACCGAGTACACAAATGTTTATTCTGCAAAAATTGACGCTTTTACTTGGGGGTGGTTCAACACCCTCTGTAGAGGGGTGGGCAAAAAAATAAAACAGTAACCACCAAATGTGATATTGTAAGAGAAAAAGGTTTACAATTTTTTATGACAATTTATATTTTCCAAGTTATACCGATTTGAAGAATACGATTTTAGCTTTAAAAAATTTGTACCGTGAGACCGTTTCCAAATCGAGTCAAATCATTAATTGATTTTCACAACACTGTATGTGTTTTACACACGTCAATATACACAAAGCATCAAACATACGTAAAATTTAAAATTTGTAATGAATGCTATAAGGTAGCAAAAAAAAGGGTTAAGTAATTAAAAAGGAAAATTATACATTATTACATTATTACTTGTTACTCTAAAATAATACATATTACTAAAATAGTAAATCTTACAGAAGACCTGAAACACCCATTTCTGCTTATCACAGCGTAGGTACATCACAATTTAAAAATTCATGGACATCATGTTAAAGAACCTTTATCGCATGTTTATACCTCGCTGCTGGGAGACTTCTAACATGTAAGAGCAGGTTATTATAAAAAATAGGGCCAAAGTAATTATATACATAATCACTTGATTTCAGTCTGTTGTAATCAAGTTTTATCTCAAACTCATGTCTAGTATTATAATTATGATTAGAGAATTTTCTTTCAAACAAGTGAACATTCTCATAAATGAATAATAAACATGTATAAATATATAGTGAAGGGAATATTAATATATTTAAATCGATGAACTTTTATGTAACATCATCTCTATATCCCAGATTTGAAATGATTCTAATAGCCTTTCTTTGTACAGAAAATATTCTACTAGTTTGAGACGCATGCCCCCAGTTTAACAGTCCATATGCGATATGAGATGCAATTAATGAGTGATAGGCAATAGTTAAAATATTCATTGGCACATTTCTCAAATTTCTTAGGATAAAAATATTTTTACTTAGTTTATTTGCAAGGAAATCCACATGGTGACACCAATTTAACTTTGGGTCCAGATAAAGTCCAAGAAACTTGATTTTTTCTGAATTTTCATAGTTCACTGTAGGTCTATGAGTAATGAGTAAAAATCATATTTATTGTTTTATTTTGATTTAGGGACAATTTGTTGCAGGAAAACGATCTTGTCCCATTTGATCGTGTTCCCTCCATGTGCTGCTGAAGTGCATTTAATGATTCATCCGATCTTAACGTGGTGTCATCTGCAAATAATACGAGGTCTGCCTCCGGTATGGTTGCATAAGATCGTTTACATAAATCAGGAATTAAGTGGGTCCCAATACCGACCCCTGAGGTACCCCACGTTTCACATTCTTGAGATCGGAGTCTATATTATTGTTATGCATTACACCCCCTATGATAAGCCCATGCTTAATAGTGACTGGAACCTGTAGAAAGAGACAGAGTTTTCTAGAGTGTGGTGGAAGAAGATTCTCGATTGTGTTTTGGATGACTCTGGATGCAATTTCAGAGTATATAAGGCGCGATTACCCGCGGAAGGGAGAGAAGTTTTATTAAGAAGAAATTTTATTAAAGTAAAGTTTGGTAGCGAAAGTGAGGTTAAATGTCAAGTAAAGAAATTGTAAAAGTTAGTTTAGAAGTATTTGTGTAATCTGTAAATTATTAAATAAAGCATTAGTGGTTTACCCATTGTTAAAATTATTTAGAACCCACGGATTCATACAAGGTGTTTCCTAAGAGGTGGAAACATGTAATATTTACACTTGTACATTGCTTACGATTTGATGAGTAGGATTTAATTAGCTCGCAACTTACTAATTCAACATTGAGGTACTTTAACTTTTCTAGCAGCACATGTTGTGACACACAGTCAAAAGCCTTCTGCAAATCACAAAAGGTAACTAAGACACACTCTTGCTTTTCTTGATATTATTTATAAAGTGAATTACTGCATCATTTGTTAATTTTTTGTTGCGAAAACCAAACTGATTTTTGTAAAATAAGTTATAATTTTCAAAGTGATGTTATTTGATATATTAATATAAAGTTTTTGAAATTATTGCGTATTCCGTAAATAACTCAAAAGTCTTACATTTATGGAAAGTGTGGTATGGTACAAAGGATTATGAAATTACAAGTATTTTATTTTTTGTTTATTTATCTTATCAGTCGAGGTATAATGTTTAAATCTCAAACATGTCAGAAACAATTAGTATGATGTTTAAAAGTGAATTATTTATTATTTGTTTGCTTATAGTAATGAAACATATATTCTTTATAGGATTTTGCAAACAGTGGAAAGAAAAGCTATCTATGAGAACTAAAGGAAAAACTATATATATAAATATTAATGAAATCTTTGCATTCTTTCGATAACCTGACTTCTGGTTATGCTACCAAGTGAAAATTCTTATCAGCCATTCTCATTTTAACACTAGCATCCAACCTAGTCCCCTACGGCTAAGCAGGCTAAACTAGTATCCACATGATCCCCTACGATATGAATTTACATATGTGACAGTGATTGACGAGACCAAATGACAAAAATTCAAAAAAATATTTTAAAGTAGATATTATCGTGTAAATTGTGTATATATTTGTTTTTCAAGAAGTATTTTTCAAATTGTTAAATATTGGTAGGTAAAATCACGTGATCAGAAATTTGTTGTGTACTTTAGTTAGATGCGGCTTTGACCACTTTAAACACGTCTAACACCCTTGCTGAAAATTCCTAGCAATGGTATTTCATATGTTATGGAACCAATAATTAGTACTCACAGGAAGCTTTATTACAATGACTTAAATGACATTTACTTTCCAACAGTCCTTAAAGATTTTCGATCGATTGTTTATTTAAGCTATTTCAAGTATGCGCAGAGGATAACGTACAACGAATTATAATAATAATTTTTTTAACAAGATATAGGGAATTATTGCGCGGCGATGGTGATATGTAGGTTTTTTTCAACCTAGGGCTAGTCTACAGTGAACCCAAAAAGCTAAAATTAAACAAAAATTAAGTTTCGTCAGAATTGCATTAAAATTGACAGTCAGCTACTTTCATATAGCTGATACCTAATGAGATATCTCGGGTTAAAAATGCAACATATCGATTCAATTGACTAATATCGATATTGAGGTCAATGTAAAAACGAATAAATAATAAATTTAATTTCATAATTCTTAGTGGATATTATCTGTGTTAAGACCGTTCATCTTTATTGCTATTTTTTTAATAAAGTTGAACCCATTCGGCACAATCGGCACCTCTTCACTGCATTTAAAATGTCTGGATACCGTATTCTCGTGTTAAGAAAATCCTACATTATTGATTAAACCATGTCATTTTGTTAGTATACGTTTTCCTTACGTACTTATAATAAAAGGTCGTCCAGACGAACCTCTGCAAGACAGCTATTTTATTATTTGGTAAATAAAATGTAACAAAATAAATTATAAGCTAAACTTATCATAACCACTTTAAGGAGTTATTCATCTGCTCTCTGACTATGAAAAAAGTGGGCTAGCTTTAGTGTCGTTTCGAGTAACTATTTGAATACAATGATGTGTTTTTAGAAGTTTAAATAAATCAAGCTACTTACTGAGTTTACATTTAGTTGAGCCTCGTATAATTTATCGACAGGAAGGTCTCTTAATATTCTTAAAATTTCTGATTCGTCATTTGTATCTTGACCTAATACTTTTCCAAGTTTATCGGCTACATAATCTGTTACTGCCCAATAATTCAAGGCAACTCCACTCTGTAAAACGGCTTTATGAAAAAGCCCTTTCGAGTAACTCGATAATATATGATAATGAACAGAAGCGCTTCCTGCGCTTTCTCCAAAGATTGTTACATTATTTGGATCACCATTGAAGCTCCTAATATTATCTTGCACCCACTTTAAAGCTAGGGATTGATCTTTTAAACCAGCATTACCAGGAACTCCAAGTGAAGTGTCTTTCAAACTTAAGAATCCCAAGGTGCCTATTCGGTAATTTATAGACACAAGAACAATATCTTCGGTAAGTAAAAATTCTGGTCCATACATAGCAGTATGGTTGGATCCACTTACAAAAGCACCACCGTGAATCCATACCATTACAGGTTTCAGTCCTGGGCTTGAATCTGGAAGCTAAAATTATGTTTTTAAAACTAATGTAATTAACTTTAATAGTGTACAAAAATAGGAGTTTATAGACTATGTTAATGACGTCGCGTCGGTGCGTATATCTGTGTAGGTATATATATATATTAATTAACTTTGGCGTTGCCCAACATGGTTTTGGTAACAAACTACTCTGGGTGCCAGGACGCTCCACACAAAGCTCAACCAGAGCGTTTCTTAAAGACTGAGTCAAAAGTAAGCACAAAAGTGTGAGTCTCTCTATAGGTAATCAAAATGTCAATTTTTTCAGTTCTTGAATACTTTTCAGCAAGTTTATATTAATTTACTTGTTTATAACAGATTCAATACACTTACTTCAGATAATCAGTGGGTAATATGAAGAATAATTCGATTGTTGTGTGTCTCTCATTCTCATGAATATCTGCAATTTTGGATTTAAATATAGATAGGTACTTTATTAAAATTATCTGTTGGAGCTTACCGTTTAAAAATGCGTTTATTGTATCGTTCTGAAATGATTAATGCCCCAAAAATTAAAGTTTATGAACCAATAGTTCTGATTAATAAAAGAAAATAGCACGGCTCTATTAAAAAAATTTCCATAGGACCCATACGAAAATGAAAATGAAAATGAAATTCTGTCTTTTGACAAAAACCTAAAAACAATGGTTCCTATCAGTAATTCAAATAACTATTTTGTTCTTTACACGCAAGTGCACAACCTTACTAATAATTCCCATAGCCTACTTAGTAATTTTCTTATATCGCGTTCATCTAACGCGGCCATTTCGACAGAAATAAAACATTGTTCGTTTCTCACTTATTTTTTGGAATTCTTCAAATCTGAGAAAGCTGTTGCACTTAGAATGGTATGCTTAATGAGTAACCATCAACAAGGATTTAAGGAAAAAGAAATTGATGTCAACTCCGGTTCAATCGGAAGTGATATTTTCTTTCCTGTTGGTCCAAAAGTAGCTCACTTTTGTCTATTTTATGTGTACCGAAAACAGAATTTTCAATTAAATAGAAATCAAAAAATTGGGGGCATACATTGACTTGCGGTCACACGGTATAATACTAAAAACTAAGGTCTCACTTTTTTATGATATCTGCAACCCCCACCACCACCTCCAACATTCCCACTTCATGATTGAAGAAGTTAACAGAATTGAATTGGGATTTAGTGTGTATGAGAGCAAAAGTTCTCAAATAATTTGTTTGCATCAGGCACCTTCATTACCACTTTCGAGCAAATGATTTCAAATAATAGGTATGTTAACAAAATTGTACATGTAATTCTTTCCATACACAGGAGTGCAAATATGGTATTAGATATTTTCGTTTAAAGAGACTTAGATGGGAAATCTGGATGAGGAAGTAGTAATTCCTTAGGCAGCGGTTTCATTATATGTGACACCAATATTTGCCACTTTCATTATAATTTACTGCAATTTTCATTCAATAGACCCATATCATTGTAACAGTTGCCTAGGCAAGGCATCTCATTCTGTGATAAGATGAAACAAAAATATTTAAATAATACCTACTGATTTAGTAAAGACGTTGAGGTTTAAACAATCTTCAGAACCTCCAATTACACCAGTCATCAGTTCTCTGGAGAAACACCTCTCGCCTTCTTTGGTGGCATCCCTTACTCCAGTCCATGGCTCAGCTGGCACAGGGGCCTGCATGAATATAAAAAAAAATTGTTATATTCATAGAATAATAAGATCATTTATTAAGTGGGATTTTAGATATTCTAGTCAATCATACGGAAACCGAATATAACATATTTAATAACTAATCTTAATTATTAAATAAACAGTAATAGGTATTCAAGTAAAAAGCAATTCTCGAAGTTGTTGGTCTCGTTCATTTTTCATCTGGAGCGCACATCAGTTTTAATATTTATGCAATTACCTAGGTCTTGGTTAAGGCGGAGATAATCCTATTTTATAAAACTAAAACTAAAGACTAGTTAAATTTATTTCTTCGTTCTATAATATAGAACTAGCAGAAATACCAATCTTCACATGGGCATATCGATATTTATATAAATAATTGCGTCAACTCCACATTAAGACGGTTAAAAAGTTGTAATCGTCTGTGGGTCAAACTGTCAGTGACAGTGTTACACCAAAAGCTATGTTCTCTGCTTCAGAATACGTGAAATCTATGGAAAAATCTGCCATGCATCTTTTTGGGCTAAGCGCTACCTGCCTGCAAAATTCCAGCTTGCTAAGTCTGCGAAATATATCATCAGTCAGAAGACCAGAACTGGTTTAAAGGTACAGCAAATTCGTTGCTTTAAATGGTGGCTGACAGATCGATTTTAAAATTTCATACGCACATAGTCCAAGCTAGTATTCGTACCAAGTGTCTCCACTTTTATAGTATCATGGTAACTGCCTAAGTATTTGCCTAAATATCTACTTATTGCCTGATAGCATACTATAGATTTATTTGAATAAAAAAAATGTTAAGACGAAATATTTACTATTTTTAAAGACATCGCACCACTCATATCGTTGGAAATACAGCTGCCATTTTACATGATTTACCATACTGAAATAAATATTGAAATAGTTTTATGATTGATATTTAACTTTTGAAATACAAAAATTTGAAATGTTAGATACTAAGATTTAAAAAAATACTAATACTCATATCCTCTACAGAAAGGGAGCATAACCTTTTTCTTTCCACAGCAGTCACGCACACACCAAATAATTTTCAACAAGTATTATCAAACCTAAGTGCAAAATAAACCAGGAAACCAAGGATTTATATTTAATTTAAGAATCTACCACGCCAACGGAAGTACTTCAAATAGTAGAGATGGGTCGTTACTTTCGCAACGCTATTTTATTGCGATATTTTTAACTAACGTATCGTCGCGTTACTCAGTGCTAAAAGAACCTGTTGCTGCGAGCAAATAGCGAGCGATAAGTGCTCGGCCGCACCTGCAGCCGATATATAGAAATATTGACCTTTTAAAACTATCGACCATGAATACCAGATTTCTAGTCTTGATACTGGTATAAAGTCAGAAGATGAGGCCGTACCGATACATCTTTTGTGAAGTTACACCCAATAAGCTTAAACTTGTTAGACGTGACCCTTTCTTCTCTCTCTCATTCTACGGAAGACGTTCGGACGCTCGGATTAATTCGATCATTCCTAAGTTGATCTATTTGATTGGGTAATTTTTCTGAAAAGACGTATAAGAGAGGGACAAACGACGGGTGTAGCGGCCGCATTTGTCGGATTATAGTCGGCTTTTGCTACTTTAGCGGCAAGTTTTTCGACAACTCGGCTTGTCCAGATCTCTCTTCTACTATGTATTTTACCACTACAATAGTTACATGCCAACATCGGCACTACCAGCTTCTTAATTTAATTTGAAGTAGGTATGATTTATTGACTTATAAGCTGTTCTGTCTACTATGGTCTTATTGCACTTTACTCTCACATAAATCTTTGTATATACTTCCTAGGCATGGACCTTTAGGGAGAAAAACAAATGACGCATTGATGCTTTCGAGATGTGGAGCTATAGATGTTTGCTGCGAGGTCCCTGAACAGACCACCGTACTAATAGCAAAGATTAGGGAATTAACAAGATAGGACAGTCGGCGGAAAATCTTTTATCTTTTAGCAATGGCACCATTGACCTCGACATTTAAATTGGAGTTCTCACGCAGTTGCTACAATGTGACAATCAGACAGAGAAGGTAACATTAGAAAGAGAGGCCAATAGTGAAAAATGGACAACACTGTCCTGATGGAACGACCAAGCTGACGGTAAGTAGCTCAAGTCACTAAAAAAACAGGTTGCTTTGTAATATATGTCACATGAAGTATTTCTATGTTTATATGTAAGGTATCTATTTGGTTAGGATATAATTATACATTGATGGAATAATTTTGAAACTTGTTTCTATAAAATGAGGAAAAAACAGACACACGCAGCTGTCATCGAGGTTGTCTTGTCGATTTTAATGAGCCAACCTGTCTTTTAGTAAGCTTGATCAAATTCGTTTAATGCATAACCGACAAATCCCAAAACCGTTTCTGCTGGAAGTCGTGTCCTTTACACAACTGTTTTCGTCTTCTCCGTCTAACTATCCTATCTTGTTAGTTCTCTAATCTTTGCTAATAGCTTTATTCTCCAAGAACTACGACCCCAAAACCGACTCTCCAGTATCGTATTCTTCTAAATCCACACTAACCGAAAAGAGGATGATACCGAATAATTGATTGTTCAGAGAGATCACATGGTAGGAAGTGAAGATGACTTACGAAACTTTGGGCTCATGGGAAAGAGCTTTGGTGAAGGTGGTAATGAACCCTGTAAAATGCTCCATTTCATAATATGTAAATCTTTAAAATACGTTTAATGTCTCCAAATTTACATCCAAAATTGTCTTAGTAAATTTCTAACTTCGCGAAAGACTGGAAAACGTCCTTCGTCGATAGCACAATAAAAATAATTTCACTAAAAATGCACTTGAAAATATTTTTCAAATCGGGAAAGCCTTTCGGCACCGTTGTTCGAATACATTTTTCGAAATTACTCTAAAACTCTTACGAAAAGAGCGAAAGTCACAGTAGCAGATATAGCGAGCAAATTTTAGCCAAAAGTTCATGGGGCGGTTTTTCAAATAAATACCGTTAATTTTTTTTTTTTATTCTGAAAGTGGTGAAAAATGCTCCGAGTCCGAAGCACTACAGCCTCCAATTGAAACAGTCTCAACGTTCAAAGTCGAGAAACAGATTCCGACAGACCCAAAATACCTCATAAGATGCCTAGGCGGGCATCGCCGTAGGGGACGCGCAGATGCAACTCGACGGTAAAAGGGATCTTTGGGTTCAATGCCGTTAGTACGCTTTTTAAGCTGGAAAATCACTGAACTCATATGCATAGCTTCTTGAAGCATCATGGCAAAGATTTACAAGCAAATTCGATATTTCAGTGCATAGTATCGAAATGCATAATTTTTCAAAAAGTTCCACACACATTTTACTAGCATATCTGAGTGGGAGTCTGAATCTTTTTGTGTCGTCGATTGTTACGCTACTACTCACCGCTATATGAGTTACGATTCCTCGGAACATAACGTCTTGCGACGGGTGGTGCTTTCTGACAAGTTGTTTTGTATACAAAGTGCATGTACCTAAGACGACCGACCACCCTCCCAAAGTGGCTAGTAGGAAGGATGAAAGATAAGTGTTATTTCTATTTATTTCTAAGATAAGATATATTTATTAAACCTTCACAGATGGGAAGAATGTTGTGATTCGGAAATCCATTGTTTCACATATACGCGAATGAATGAATTCTTCATGTGGAACGGGTACTTTTGTTTAAGAAATAATTTATTTACTATAAACTTTTTGTTTCTCACTGCAGAGTTATTAGTTTTATATGGGGAATTTGAATTAGGCACTACAAAAATCAAAACAATATACAGGGTGTGCGGAGGTTTCTCTCGGGCCGCTTTCTCATTTGCAACTCGCTGTAAAAAGTTATTTTACCGCGATACAGATAACATAATAAAAAGACTCTCTTACAGCAAGCTAATATTGGTTTTGAAAAACAAGGCAAATAAAATGGACACACTAATACAGGACGTTGAAACGAGAACACGTCAATTACTGGTACAAAAAAATCGACGGCGACGGAAACTGCCTATATGGAGCATTAAACCACCAACTGGAGGGAGAAAATATAACATCACAGGCACATACCAATGCGACGAAAACAAGTAGCTAACTATATCGAAAATCACTTAGACCATTTCATGCCATTCATGCAGGCATCCATCCATGAACTAGCACCCCGTTACAATAGATACAACTCTAATACGGGAAAAATAAATGCATTCATTCGAGATCTGAGAAGAGAGGGTTTTCAGGGGGGGGTGAGGGGGGTTAGGAAACAATTGCAGTAACAACAAATATGAAAAACAGGACAAAAATAGTACATCAAGAAGAAGGAGAGCATATAATCTTCCATCCTACTAACCAACAGGGAAGAGAGAACACACCACTAGAGATAGTATATAGGAAGCACTGAAACGAAAGAAATCACTACGATAGCGCGATTATTGCACAAGAAAAACATGAAGCAGAACAACCAGAAGAAACATACGCTCGAACTGGGGCTATAACACCCCGCCCAGAATTAGAGGAAGCAACGCACATAAACATGTACCAAATATCACAAAGAACAGAGGAAGCCAACAGTCAAGAATTACAACACGATGACATCATTCTGGCGACATGGAATGTCAGAGGATGCATAACGAGAGAGAAAAGGGAAAAAATCGATGAGGTTCTTATGATGGAACACATACACGTTGCATGCATACAAGAGACACACACGATAGACGGAACTGCAGTTACTCAAAACTACAAATGGCATCTAAGTGGAGGGGACAAAGAAAAACCAGCAGAGGAGTCGCATGGGCAATAAGACGGAACACCCCTATCCAGATAAAGACAAGAAAGGTAAACGAAAACATAACCATGGCAGACTTACAAATTGGAAAGGAAAACATATGCATACTAGGAGTACATGTGCCCACCGACAAACGGGCAGGACGAGTATTCAGGCAGATTACCCAAGAGACTAGAAGAAATAGGAATAGAAAAATGAACACAATAATACTAGGAGACTTCAACGCGCATATAGGAAAGGACGACCAAACACATGAAGACAAGAATATCATAGGAAAAACCTTACTTCACACATGGACAAACGATAATGGAAGCTTGCTAAAAAACTTGACACATCTGTTAGATCTAACAGTTAGAAACACATGGAGCAAGAACCTAACCTGCCTTAATACCTGGAATAAAGGAAACATCAACCCTCAAATAGACCATATCCTAGTGGATAGAAAAATAAGGGACAGGGTCAAAAATATGAAGGCAAAACAAGCAACAAACGTCAAAACAGATCACAAAATATTATATGGAACACTAGTAATAAAGAAACAAGAAGAAAAAAAGAAAAAAAAGATACAACAAAACAGCAAATGACACATGGAACATCTCACTGCTGCAAAACAAAGGAATAAAAAAGAAATACCAGGAGGAGATAGAAAAACAGTTAACAGGAAAGGAACTAAATTGGTCAACAATGGGTTTAAAAATCAAAATAGCGGCGAGGAAAACGTTGAAAAGGAACAAATCCCCTATGAGCCCAAAAGAAAAGACACGAAAAGAAATTACGAAAAACTAAAGAAAATAAAGGCCACAGGAAAACAATATACACCAAACATAGACAAAAAGATAATAGAAGCGAGGAAAGAAAGAAGAGACACAGAGAGGAGGCACGAACAGAAAAAAAAAATGCAGGGAATTCTTCGAAAACATAGAATCCACTCCAGCAGGACAGAGATTAAACCAAACCTTTAGACACCCCAAAACATACAGGAGAAACAACAATACGCAGTCAAGAAAATACATACCACTGCAGCATTGGGTCAGGAAACTAGAAGAAGGAAACGCAGAGAGAAGTCAAATAGAACCAATACAAGAAATGGACCACTGGCCTCTGGGAAAGCCACCGTCAAAAGACGAACTACTAGAAATAATGGCCAGAGCTAAAAGAAACACGGCCCCGGGAATAGATAAAATAAATAACGAACTAGTATACTATGGACCGGACAACATAAAACAGCTAATCCTAGAAATCATCACCAACGCATGGACGGAAACCACACCCCTGCCTGAGGAATGGAATACAACCATACAGATACCGCTCCCTAAAATCAAATCACCACAAAACGTGGACGATTACAGAAGAATAACACTCAGCAGTGTAGGGTATAAATACTACGCACAATTCCTCCTCAGAGAAATGGAAAAATACATCGGCGAACTACCAGATTATCAAACGGCATTTATCAAGGGTAGATCGACAGACGACCACATGTACACCACCAGACGGATCCTGGAAGAAAAGTGGAAAGAAGGAACAAAACTATATATAGTCTCAATTGACCTCCAAAAGGCATTTGATACTATAAGGCATGAGGCTATAGTCAACACTTTGCTCAACAGGGGAGTACCGCAATACTTAATAAACAGAACAATAAAAGCATGCCTACACGAAAACACTGCAATACAATGGTTTGGACAGACGACGGAATCAAAAATGAAGAATATAGGAGTCAAACAAGGATGTCCCCTATCCCCCCGACTATTCACCACAGTCCTGGACCAAGTCAAAACAGCCTACAGAGTCACAAGAGCTCTACTACCCTTCATTGAGGACAACAAACCACCATGGTGCCTAACCAAAAAGGTATACACGACCATCATAATGCCTACTACGATGATATATGGAGTCAAAAACGCAGCAACGATAAAGGCCAACCGAAGAAGCCTGAGAAGAGCTGATAGGGACATTATCCAACTGCTAGCGAAAACAGGAAAACCACAAAAACGACAGAAAACGTCAACATTACTAGAGGGAAGAACAATAATCAAAAGAATAGAATCATACGCAATGAAATACTGGAGACATGTCCAAAGACGGGACACGACACACCTACTGAAGAAAGCGCTGCGAATGAACAGCAACAAACTGAAAATAGGGAGGCCATGCTACACATGGATTACAACAATCGAGAGAATTATGAATAAGCTAGGAAAGGATTATACACACTGGGAAAAGTTTGCACAACAAAAAATGGAATACAATAAAGAAATATCAAGGATATACACACTGCCAGACTCAGAAACAGAAGAAACAGAAAACTCAGAAGTAGAATAGGAGAGAAGATGATCACAGACAGAAACTAAGAAGAAGCATATCACAAAAACCTGAAAGTAAAAAGAAGCACGAAAACCTAAAAGAAGCATCTCACAAGCGCCTACACTTTCCATCCGATGAAGACAGAAGGAAAACAAGAAGAAACATCTCACAAACACCTACACGCTCCATCCTATACTCCTACCCCATGCGTCATGCGGCTCTCGCTGCTGACAACAAGCATGTCCAATGTCCAATCCAACGTATGCAGCTGGTCCGGCGGTATATAAAAGCACTGGGGGTTTGTTCTGGCACACGGTGGGATGATCGGTGGGCGATCGGGCTGCGTGGTGGGACAAATCTCCCTGCACCGGAATTGGCAGCAATGCCCACCTTACGCTGGCAAATCAATCAATCAATCAATCAATCAATTAACTTAGACTTGAATATTTATATTTTTTGTGTTTGTTGAATTTTAGCTTCAATAAATGAAAACGTATTTTGAATTCGACTCCTTTTTGATCCACTAGATCAAGGACTTACAACCTGCGCGCGATTCTGTGGTGCGAATCGGATAACTGTCTTCACGGGTCGACTCCGATTCCGTGGAGTGGGCGACAGTTCGATTACTCAGAATTTATTTAAGGTGCGTTATATTCTAAGTGTTTCTTAAGTGCCAGATTATAAGATCTCTTTTTGATACATTACATCTAAGATTGACGATCTCTAGGCGATTCGGATAACTGTCTTTGCACGAGACGGTCCCGTCAAGCGGTACAGCCGCAGCCGTCCAATTACTCACAGAGTCTATCAACGGATATTATAGACTAAGAGGTGTTTATTCAGTGCTAGTTTATAAGATCTAATCAGAAGTGCACCGCTAAACAACAAGAGATGACGGGTGGCAGATTGTAGCAATCCCACCAATAAATTATTCTATTCTATTTGACACTAACCTTGGGGAGTTTTAAGAATTATTCGAAACCCCCTTGGGAGTGGATATAGCTAGATATCGTTGAGAAGGCTGGCGCCTGCCAATTACAAATTTGTTGTCGTGTCCCTCAGATGCGCGAAACTACGTTCATATACAAGGGCATGCGTCATTGGTAACCACAGTAAGTGGCGTGATATCTTCAGATGTGTATCGTAAATGTATACCCATTCAATTAGAAAAATGCATAGATTATAAAACGTCTACCAAGCCGTTGTGAATTAGAGAAAGAAAACTTTGATAAAGTTATTGTTTGAATGTTACTTCAGATATATGGATATTATTTTACATACTAGCAATATTGCACGGAAAAGCTATCAGAATGAAAATAGGTTAATGAGCATGATCCTAATAAAATTTTATTTACTTTCATAACCAATTCATAAAACAGTTATAAATATTTATGTTTTCCCTGAGTCATTATTAATACAATAATTTGTTTGAATCATTTAATAATCTTTGTGTAATTAAATGACCTTGCTTTTTTATAATTCAGCAGTAATTGATAATTGGAAATCACACATCATAGCATAGGTGTAGATTTTATCTCGGATATATTTTTAATGATCAAATAATAGCTTTTTCTGCTCACTACATTTCTACTATTTAACAAATAACGTTGAGTTATTAGAATATAAATGATAACATTTTATTTCACTGAGCTAGTTTCATGGACAGTCAAGAGAAGGGAGAGGGCAAGTGGGCTGTCGCTCCGTCCTAACCAACACAGCAGGGTTTTTTAAACCACATGAAGGATACGTAGATGTGATAAACAGATAGAAATATTTCGTGGAGAAAGACAGTAGCAATAATTTATCATAATGATACTTCGATGCGAAAGTGGGATTATTATCAATAAGTTTGCATAGAGGTGGATTTAAAATTTAGCTGAGGGAGCGGAGAATTGAATTGAAGATATAAAGTTTCAGAAAACAAGAAACACAAATCGAAACACAATGCGATATTTATGAAATAGAATACATCTCTTTATTATCTGTACCAAACCTGTGAATTACATTTTCTGTATTCAAATTCATATACAGACCTGATGTCAAAAGCAATCTAGGAAATGATCTGTCTCGAACCTCGGATGGAGAGCAACCCATTAATTGTAGCAAAACAAAGACTGACCTCAAAATCCGCCTGTTTCTGCGCAACAGATTGCGAGCTTGGAAAAAATCGTAAAAAGGTTTGGCAGGTTTCAAATTAATCGTCATAAAAAACCAAAGGAGGCGATGCTCTGGGTTTTTTTAAATTGTCCAGTTATTACCACTATTCAGGGGTTGAAATGACCCCAAATCCAAAAAAAAATTAAATTTTGCCGACACATGGTGGAGGTACCGGGCATTAAGTTAGGCCGGGCATTAAGTTAGGCCGGGTAATTAATGGTTTTTGCCTACGCATGGTGGAGACGCCGGTGTTTTTAATTATACCGGGTACATTTTAATTTTTTGTGTTAAGTTAGGCTAGCATATTTTGTTTTGCCGATGTATGGTGTAAACTTATTTTAATTTTTTTTAAATTTAGTAATAACGCCGCGTATATTCTAATGTTTTTTTTGCCGACGTACGGTGAAGACGCCGTGATTAATTTTTTATTTCTTTTTATTATTGATTCTGTGATAGATTGTTTTTTTTTGACTAAATATTAGTTTTATTTAATCGTAAGAGCTAGTAGTACTTAGATTAGTTTTTTCCGATTTATTGGGAATTTGCTGAATTTCGCAAAATTGGGGTTGAAGTGCAAGGTTTTTTTTAGCTTGAATTATTCGTAATTTTTTTTCCTTGTTGGTTATTTAATTACTTGCAAAATTTAGTGACAAATGATTTGTGGTACCGACGAAATTATTTTTTAATTCATATATATATATATGTATATATATACTTATAATATTTTTTTTTTGTGGTAATATCTATACTTTCTCTAGTGCCCGTTTACCTGGCTAGAGACAGTGTGGCAATAATTTCCTTTATTTGATTTTTTCAAAATAACTGCTTGGAAATTCTATTCTTTTCCCCGACCTGGGTCACAGGCGGGAGAATTGTAGATTTAGTTAGTATACGGTGGTAAATTAATACCCTTGATTAGTGCCCGTGTACCTGGCTAATCAAGTCTAATTTCCATCTGTACTCCTGCAGTTGTATGAAAATATGTTCTAATTTTGAATAAAAATATTATTCGTGGAAACGGTACCTCAAGTTACCTTGTATGTCAGATTTTTCTTTTTTGGTTTTGTTAGAATTTTTTATTGTATTTTTTTAAATATTTTCTTTTGAATGCCGCGCCTAAAACCCGGTAAAAAGGAAAGGCAGGAAAGGAGGGAGGCAATTAGGAAAGCCCTCTTATGTTATTCGCTAACACCAATTGAGGTGCAGCTAAATAAATCAGGTCTGCCTTTAACCCCGCGTGTCGTAGAAGAAAATTCTACGAATTACTTCTCTTTCCCGGAATCAACAAATAGTCAGAGACAGAGGGGAGAGCGAAAAGAAGCCCTTTTGTGCCACTCACTAACATCAATTGAGGTGCAGTTAAACGAGGCAGGTTTGCCCTTAACGCCACGGGTAATAGAAGAAAGTTCTGCAAATTATTTCGTATTTCCTGAATCAAAAAACAAAACAGAGAGCTTAATTTTAACAAAAGAAATTATTGCTAAGTTTAAAATTTTATTTGGAGATGACGACGACATGTAGTGTCAGTTTAGCTATTTAGGTGAATGGTAATTTGTTTTTTCTGATATAATAGTCGTATGGAGGGAGGTCCATCGCGAAGTAATTTCTTTTATGTATTTTTGTTTTTTATTATCACTGTATAGTTTTTAATTTTATTTACGAAAACACACACACCCATTTGAAAAAGAAAAATAAGGTAATGGCATTAGACTGAATAGGGAAATTTATTTTTTTTATTTTTTTTTGTGTATATATATGTGTCCATTTTTTTTTTCTCTCTATTCCTCACTTATTTTTATAAATAACTTGTGGTGTTAGGTGAATTTTTATTTGATAAGTATTTCTACAATTCACCGTTATTTATTCTCCTTTGATTTTAAGTTAATTTAACTTTTTTTTCCCTTAATTTTGAAGTATTTACCGATTTAATAAACTAAGTTAAGCATACCTATTACTTTTTTAAATAAAACATTAGGGTCTTTCATTTAACAAACTCTGCACAAAGCCTGAATATTAATTTTCTTTTAAATTAAATTTTTCGCATTACTATTTATGAAAATAAATATAAAAATGCGGTAATGTCAGGAAACGAGAAGAAAATAACATTACGAGTAGAACCAACGCCTGATAACTTTAATCCGGAGTCCAATAGTACGAAAATATCAGACAATCAGACATCTAACCCTTTTCAGGCGAGTAGTCGCTTATCTAGATCGCCACCCCTAACACCAATACCACACAGACAGGAGAGGAAATTATCGTCAAGCTCATTAACCGAATTACAAGAAATAGAAAGAAGAGTAACTAGGGCACAAACACAGAAGCAGGACAAGGTGAAGAATAAGCAAATGGTAAAAGACTCAGAAGAACATAAAGAAATTAACTACAAGAAGAATAATACGGCGAGCAGCGAAGAAAAAGACGTGGAAATCAATAGCGATAGTGATAGTCCGGATCACCACGAAACCACGATCGTTAATAAACAATTGAAGAAGGTACAGCGGCAAGTTAGCATTTCCACACCGACACAAGGTGGTTTGCAAAAACTTGAAAGAAGATTAAACTTCGACGTAGCAGAAGAGAAGAAAAGGGAAAATATGGATACGACTATTTCAGAAGCGTTAGCGGTACATAAGACGCCAGCAATTCCCACATTTATAAGTCCACAGACGTTCCACCCAAGTAAGGGAAATGCCAGTAATTTCATAAAAAATTATGAAAGAACGGCTATTGCCAACGGGTGGGATAATCCTTTAAAAATTTTCTATTTGGGCTCCTTTTTAGAAGGCGGCGCCAACTTGTGGTATAAAATATACACAAATGATAAAGGAAATGCACAGAAAGTATGGGAACATATCGTCGATGACTTTCTAAGAGAATTTGAAGATCCGGACCTGTTAGAGGATCTACGGGATAGGGTAGAAAAAAGAAAGCAAAGAGCAAATGAGTCAGTTAAGGACTTTTTCTACGAACTCAAAACAATATTTTACGAATACGACCAGACACTTAACCCACGAAAATTCATAAAATTTTTTGAAAAAGGGCTCAACCAGGAAGCGGCTTACCATTATCACTGGTTGACACACTCCCCAAATCGCAAACCAACCACCCTAGAAGAAATTAAAGAATTGGCAACCACGATTGACAAAGCGCCCCGTCAATTCCACCATCAGGCAACCCCTCAATGGCCACCCCCGACTCAAACAAATTTTCGACCCCACCAACAAACCGTAAACGTAAATTATGGCACCTCTGAAGCTGTAAGAAACTCTTCATATGCAAGAGAAAATTATGAAACAAGAAGATTTCCTAATCAAGAAACACAGCACAGGCGAAATGGAAATTTTTACAACACAGGACGATCCTATCAAGTCCACCAGGCACATCAAACCCACCAGGCACATCAAGCCCAGCCACCAATAACGAGCAGAGAATTCATCCCCACGAATCAACGCGGAAGAAATTATGGGCAAGGAAACACATTTAGGGAGAATCATCAACGAAGCCCTAACCTACCAACAACACGAACGACAGACAACAGACCAAAATGCTTTAACTGTAATAGGCCGGGACATTTGGCGGCAACATGCCGTAACGTGATAAAAAGTTCCCCAAATGGCAGGGGGCGGCAAAACTAGAACTCCCGTCCGTCCTAAACACTAGGGGAGTAGATAATACGGGGGTTAAACCAACAACTATACTACTCGATATTAAGGTAAATAATCATCCAACAAAAGCTATCTTAGATACAGGTAGCGTTAAAAATGTTATTCGCGCAAACTTATTTCCTAACTTTGTGTCAAAAACAACTCATAAAAATTTAATTACGGCAGGGGGTCACCGAATACCTATTATAGGTCAAACTACATTTCAACTAAAAATTCAAAACTTAACCGCGTTATGCCAAGCCGAAATTATACGTGAATCACCGTACCCATTAATATTAGGCATGGAATTTTTAACAAAATTTAAAACAATGATAGATTTGCTAAATAACGTAATAATTTTTACCGATGGACAAACACAACATTACCTTCCTATTAATAAAGAAGAAACCAACAACCGGTTAATCACAGTTTTTGAAAATACAGAACAAAACAAATCGCACGTACAAAGGCGTACCAGTCCCACCGACTATAAAAAGCTGTATCATCAGAAATGTTTGGAAGAAATTTCGAAAGAAATTAAAAGCCGTTACGAAGAAAACATGCCTCCAAAAATAGAAGAAAATACAGGACATTCGTACTTGGACTTTTGGCAGAAAATAAATAATGGTACACTCGGCGAGACTAACACAAAAATTGAAGAAAAAAATATGAATATTTTTAACACGGCAGACACGTACTCCTTAGCACACTGCGTGTCAGCGGATTTAAGAATGGGACGAGGTATAGCAAAGAAATTTAAGGAAAAATTCCGAGGGGTAAATGAACTTTTGGAACAAAATCAGGGACCAGGAGGATTGGCTACGCTAAAAAGAAAGAAGAGAAATATATACTACTTAGTTACCAAGAAATTTTGTTACGATAAACCTACATATAATGACCTTTACAATTCCTTGCAAAAATTAAAATCAAATATTTTACAATTTAATGTTACAAAACTCGCAATGCCCCGAATAGGTTGTGGATTAGACGGCCTAGACTGGGATATAGTCAAACCAATGATACAATACACATTCTTGGGTACAGATGTCAAAATATTAATTTGTACATGGAATCCCACGCAAAGAACTTCAATAATCAACCATAGGCCATCAATAGTTGGAAATAATTATAGGAATAACAAACCATCAACTTCACTGGAAAACAGCAACTCTGTTATAACAAAAGTAGAGAAGAGGGCCACTTTAAGGCTTGAACAATCAGAAGAAACTTACGAAGACCTTCTATGGAATTTAGGAAATATACAACTGGATGAAAAACGAAAGGAGCCTATTAAAATTATGGTAAAAGAAAATTTCATTATTAAACCACTGCAAGAAGTATGCTTGGAATTAACCACAAAAATTTCACGCGATAATGTAATGCCGCCTTATCAAAACTTCACCGCTAATGAAAAATTTTTATTATCAAAACGCCTATTAACTACAACAGGATTATACTTTTGGGGTTCGCGCTTATTAATAAATGTGAAATCTCTAGCAGCTTGCCCAGTAAAAATATATAAACGATCAACTATAGGTTTTCTAACCGAACCTTTAGAATATGAAAAAAGTAAATCAGTATTACTATGCATGGATCAAGAAGAGGACGACGAAAGAGTTAAATTAGAAGATCACGATCTGGACCATATCACAGATAGCAACACTAAACAAAATTTGAAAAAACTACTAAACGAATATAGTGATATATTCTCAAAATCAATGAGATATATGGGACGGACAGACCTTGTGGAACATAAAATAGATATTAATGGGGCCGCTCCAATAAAAAGTCGACCATACCGGGTGAGCCAAAAAGAAAGAGATGTCATTACACAACAAATAGAAGAGATGGAAAAATTTAACATCATTAAACCCTGCCACTCACCGTGGGCAAGCCCACTAGTTTTAGTACAGAAGAAAGATGGTGAAAAGAGATTCTGCGTAGATTATAGGAAACTAAATGAAGTAACAACAAAAACTACTTATCCACTACCAAATATCGATGATATCTTAACTTATCTTGGAGCAGATACAGCATTCTTTTCAACATTAGACATGCATAGCGGTTACTGGCAAGTGCCAATGGCCGAGGATAGTAAGCAATACACAGCTTTTGTTGCCCATGGTCATGGTTCCTACAGCTTTGAAGTTTTGCCATTTGGACTTTGTGGAGCTCCAGGGACATTCCAAGAACTAGCTGATAAAGTGTTTGAGGGGATGAAATGGAAGGATATCCTCATATATCTAGATGATATAATTATATTTTCAAAAACTGAAGAAGAACATATCGAAAAACTGCAGAAAGTGTTCCAGAGACTTAGGGAAGCAGGACTAACCCTAAAACCCAATAAATGCGAATATTTAAAGAAAGAGTTAAAAATATTAGGATATCATGTAAGCACCAAGGGCATATTGCCGGATGAGGACAAGGTAAAGGCAGTAAAAAACTTTGCAGTACCAAAAACATTGAAACAGCTTCAGAGCTTCCTAGGACTATGTAATTTTTATAGAAAATTTGTGAGAAACTACTTTATGATAGCTCGGCCACTGCACGAACTAACGAAAAAATCCACTAAATTTATATGGGGCAAAGACCAGCAAAAAGCATTCGAAGCACTTAAACAAAAATTAATCGAGGCCCCAGTATTACAACATTTCAATCCACATAGAGGAACAACCTTACATGTAGATGGGAGCAGATCAGGAATAGGTGGCGTCCTTCTCCAGGAGAATGAAAATGGAGAATTACACCCGATTGCCTACGTAAGCAGAAGCCTGCAGAAAAGTGAAAAAAATTATTATACTATTTCTGAAATAGAGGGATTAGCTGTAGTATGGATTTTAGGTTACCTAAGACATTTAATTTATGGCCGCCCTGTCAAAATAATCACAGACCATAGTGCTTTGTGTTGGTTGAAAACAATAAGAAATAAAGGCCGCCTAGCTCGTTGGGCACTGAAACTATCAGAATTTGACTACACAGTAGAGCACAGAAAAGGTTGTATGAATAAAGATGCGGACTGCTTATCTAGAAATCCGTTAATGCCGAAAGATTACATTGATAAAGTGGACACAGAAGATATTCCAACATTAATACTGGATAGAAAAGATCTAGAAAACGAAACCTGGGAAAATGGCAAAGAAGAATTACTATTATTAAACACGGAAAACATACGAGATTTGCAACAAGAAGATGCAAATATTAGAAAAATACTAAATGCGATACTAAATCCTCAAGAAGCAGATATAGGAACGGCAAAAAGAGCTAAGCAGTTTGTAGTCAAAAATGGAAATCTATATAAAATCAATACGAATCAGCAGGGCCATGAAAACCTGTTAGTAATTCCGAAAAAACTAATAGGGGAAATTTTATTCCAGTTACACTCAGAACCACTTAGTGGACACCTTGGACTAACAAAAACTTTACAAAAAATTAAAAGCAGATTCTATTGGGATTCAATGCAAAAAGACATAGTAAAATACGTCAAAGGGTGTCGCGATTGCCAAACAAGAAAAGGCGGGAATAAAAAACCAGCTGGCCTGTTACAGCCAATAGAAATAGGCACACCTTTCGAAAAAGTAGGAATCGATCTATTAGGACCATTTAGACGTAGCCAAGAGGGAAAAACTATGATAGTAGTATGTACAGATTATGCAACTCGCTACGTAGAAGCCGCAGCTCTACCAAACGGAAAAGCAGGATCGGTCGCGAAATTTTTATTACATAATATTATAACACGTCACGGCGCACCTAAGTACATTCTAAGTGACCAGGGGAAAACATTTCAGTCAGAATTGGTAACAGAATTATTAAGAATTATGGGAACCACAAGTAGATTCACCACAGCTTATCATCCTTGTTGTAATGGGTTAACTGAAAGATTTAATAAAACTTTAGTAGACATGTTATCAATGTTTACTAACACGGGTCAAACCGATTGGGATCAGTACATACCTCATTGTGTATGGGCACATAATACATCAGTACAAGCCACTACAAAGTTCTCACCATATGAATTGGTATTCGCTAGATATCCAATTCTCCCAACAGAGGCAAATTTATCACAAGAGTCGAGTTCCCTAGATGTAGAGGAAATTAGGCAAAAAGCCTTAGCAGTTAGAAATCTTGCTGTGGAAAATATTAAGAAAGGGCAAAAGAGAGATAAAAAGAGATACGATGAAAAACATAGACACGTCGAGTTTAAACCAGGGGACCAAATAAAAGTATTCACCCCTATAAGAAAAAAAGGGAAAAGCGAAAAACTACTACTTAAGTGGTTTGGCCCATACTATATTGTAAAGAAAATGGGAGAAGTTGATTACAAAATTAGAAAAGGTCCAAAGAAAAAAGCCAAAACGGATGTGGTACACGTAAGCCGCATACTACCATACAACGACGCCTGGACACCAACGCCAGAGAAAGAAGAGGAAGAAACCGAAGAAGAAACAGAAGAAGATGAAATTGAAGGAGAAGAAGAAGAGGAGGTGGAAGAAGAAATTGAAGAAGGAGAAACGGAAGGACGAGAAGTAACCGAACGAGAGGAAGAAAATAAAAAATCGATTCGAAATGAAAATACTTTACAATTAGAGGCAGTAAATACATTATTGCCTGATCAAAAAGAGAAAATAAGGCTGGACAGAAATGAAAATAAAACTATTTTGCCGAAAAGGAATAATGAGCCGGCAGAAATAGAATATGAAAGAATTCTTTCAAGTACACAGAGGTCGGAGGGCCACGAAATAGAGAAAACTAGCGAAAAAGGTAATATAATTGAAGACCGGGATCTAGTTAGCCAATTAGGGTCCATGGTAGCGAATGGCTATCGGCTCCTAGAGAGAATAACGCAAAAGATAAATTAGTAGACAATAGGCGAAGAGTAGACGTAAGAAGTGGTGCGAAATCCCCGTAAAATAAGGTAGAAGTAAGAAGTAATATTAAATAGATTAGTTCTAAAGCAAATAATATGTACAGAAACAAAAAAGTTCATTTTTTGTATCAATGCTAATGTATAATTACTTGATGGGAGTAAAATATAAAAATAAATAAGGATACTTTATATAATATAATAATATAATTAAATAAATTAAAATAGTATAGAAGTTACATATAAACCGCAAATAAGTCAATTAGTACGATAATTACTCAAACATTATTCGCAGAATTAAATTTTTGAGAAGATGTATATATGTATAGCAGATGTACGGCAAATAAGCAAATAGAAAATTACAAATCACGGAAACTATATTAAAACCGGATGTCAACAAAAATATTATTGATTTAGCTACATCAAACTATTACCATAGACTAAAAATAGTACGGGATAAAGTATTAAGAATCATATCTCACCGCAGGTTGACAGCAGCATTGCTCTCCGCAACGGTCGTACGCATGCAGCACGTAGAGGTCACCGCGGGTGCGTTTTGGAAAACATTACCAGATACTATCAGTTATGAGGCGACCATCCCTCTAACCTACTATGCAGACTGGTTAGAAGAAGAGGTAAGTTCCACAAGGAAATTTAACAAATGTAGAACTAACAGCGTGGGGTTGAACAATTATTGTAAACTTATAAAAAATATTGATTTAGTTAGTGATGCTTTCGAAACAGAATTCGACTCACTAGCACGTACATGGGGGACAGAGAAACTAAAAAATATGATATCGGAAAAATCCGAATGGAAATTTAAAAGAAGCTTGAATTTCCTGGGTGATGCATTGAATTGGTGCTGTGGGGTGGCTACTCAACAAAAACTGGACAGCCTGTATATGCAACACGATAATCTAAGAACTAGCATGCAAAAAATCAATAATGGTTTGGATCGTACCCTGAGAGTTATTTCAGAGAATTCAAAAAAGTTTGAAGAATTGAACCAATGGACTGTCAATACCTTCAATCAAACAGAGATACGAATTAAAGAATTGGAAAAATTCGTAAAAACTATCGAAAGTGAAATGATGGGTGAAGAAAATGAGCAGAATCTCTTCATTTGGTATGTTTTAAATTACCAATTTGAAAATATAAAAAGAATTATAAGAATAACAAGGGCATTAAAACGGCAAGATATTATAAATTCATGTAAACAACACCATATACCAATATCCATAATAGAACCAAACACATTACAACACGACATCAAAATTTTAGAAAACGAATTGGCAATGGTAAACCAGGGTTTGGCTATTCCAGTCGAAGAACTACCAAAACTTTACGAAATGCCAATTTGCGATTGTACTTTTACAAAAAATAAAATTTTGGTACAAATCAAGATCCCTATCACACAGAAGAATAGGAAATGGGAGCTGTTCGAATTTAACTCATGCCCGTTTAACTGGGAAAATACAACATGTGTAATCGAGCACACCACACTATACTTGGCGGTGGCAAAGAATGAAGTGGCAGGTGACAATATTAGGCAAATTTCAGGCATGGGACTACACTATTGTAAACCGTACCAAGACAAATTATGTTATTTGCCAAGATTTTCAGGAGACACGCTGCAAGGACCTGCTTGCGCTAGGAAATTATTTACCGGAGCTACAGTACAGGACCTAAGCTACCACTGCCCTTTCCGCTGTCACGAGTCAACACTAACAATCATATCGGAAATAAACGAATCTACTTACATTATTACAAACATAAAACCGGAGACGGTAATTTTATGCCAAAATTACACATACACATTCTCTGAAGAGACAGCTAAACAGCCTGGGGCGATAAAACTAGAGCTACCGTGCAGCTGTAAGCTGGAATATACGGGGGAGGAACTAATACCGAAAAGATTTCCATGCGCTCTCCAAAATGTTAAGTCGGTGTCAATGGTACACGTTGTGCCAGCAGCGTGGACGCACTTAAAAACATTTGTCCTGCAACCATCGTCGCAACAACAACAGCTGCCAACATTTAAAAACTTATCAGAATGTTTAGATAATGAATGGCACCTGAATATTCCTCATATTAACTTAAGCACTACGAGGTATGAAATTAATTCAATTAAGGAAGCGATAGAGGCTAATAAGATCCCTTCATACTCTGATGGATACGGTTATCACAGTGATACATTATTATTAATTTGGAATACTGTTTTATCCGTGGGATTAATTTATTTAGTTCTACACCGCAATGGTCCACTGACAGTATTGACTACAACAGCCGCCCCCGTTACGGCAAGCGGTACACATCCCGTACATCATAATGTACTCATAGGTTTACTGTACGCCATATTTACAATACTAGCGACTTACGTTATCATTAAAATATGTTGGTTTTATATAAAGAAAAGAAAATCAATAAACAGGGGACATAAAAGCGCTCCTGTACCCCCACGTCGAACTAATCACCAAAAATACAAATCGTATATTTTAGAGACAAACGACGACATAGATATCATTACCCTTAAAGAAAAAAAACAGATTAATTGTGTTTTAAGGCAAATAGATGAACCGTCACAAAGTACGAGCAGTGAATGTGTAGTTTAGTAATAAAATTTTCTTTCCTCTTTGAAGAAAGAAAAAATGTTCATACTTAATATAAATATATTTTGTTTAGAGTATAAGTATTAGATTATTTTAGTAAAAAATTACTCGGTAGAAATTAAAGCTAGATGTAAAAGTATTCATATGAAAGAAAACTGAAACTTAGGTTAAAGACAAAGCTATAATTTTTGTATTAATTAATAACAATTGGTAAATTATTAACAGATAGCATTCATTTAATTATATTACTCAACCTAATTGAAGTGAAAATAGCAAACATTTGGAAAACTAGTACCTATTATGGAAATTGTAAGCTTAAGAGAAAATAAATCAATTAAAAACGATTTGTAAATTACATCAATTCCAGGATACCCATGGTATTGGCATTTAGAGTAATCTTTTTGTTTTACAAATGTCTAGTATGGATGACGCAAAAGATCCACTGATAACTACATTCTTAATTTATTATTATATTTCAGATTAGTTATCAACCCAAAGTGAAGCCTATATAATTCAATATCAGAAAACGCGGTGTGCCATGATAATATTTAACACCAAACTATTCTTAACCCCGTATTATTTTTCAGAGATCCCGGCAGAAGATGAGGATTACCCAAAACAAAAATTTGCTAATACATAGGGTGTGCCAGGAGTATAATTAACACCCAACGATATGCAAACAATCGCGTTATAAATTTACCGACCGGTACAATTTAAAAATTAGTTACCTTTAGAAAATGGTAATCCGTTATTTACACTTATAAATTTTCCACACACAGATCACCAAAATACCGGAAGAACACACTAATTTTCGGTTGTTTCACTGTTTTCTTCACTAACTAACTCTAAATTAAAACGAGTTTTGTGACAAAGAACAAATAAAATCAAATTAAAGCCGCAACGTCCGGAATTTGACTGAAGAAAAATCGCGTAGTAAAGTGTTTCGAGATTATTTTGTAGAGATATGAATAATACTTTCAAAGCACATACTCCATCGGATGGTCAGAACAAAAGATTAGAAAATGCTGAAATAATACTTTAGTTATCGAAATGGCCTTAACGCTCATTAGGGCACACGTGTACATTACTTTGACAACATTCTTTACTACTACAGAGTGATCTGCTAAAACACTGACAAAATCATTCAAACAAATTTTTGAATAATTTTTCTTACTAGGCAGGGCATTACGTTATTTAATATTAATTTGTAATATAAATATTGTTTTACTTTAATTTCATTTCACTTAATTATTCATAAGAAATGTTAGGGATGTGCTCGAACTGACATTATTTGTAACTGCGTAGAATCGCATTAGAAGGAAAAAAAGGGCAAGGTACAACGCTAAGTTCGCATGCACAGATGTTGGCAGACGATTTTCTTTTATATAATTTTCAACTTTTCCTTCATAGTTTTATAGAAAAGGAAAGATAATGTTTTGAGTAAATTTATGGGTAGAATTAAGCACTATTATTAGTAGTATTAATTCAGTTTTAAGATGTATGCTAATACTAGTTTCTCTTATTTTTTATGTAAAATCCGGCGAACACGCTAAGTACAACAGGAGATACGAGAGGAAACTTCCCCGCCCCACCCAAACACATGGCAGCCAGTTGATCCGGGGAACAACCTGTGGACCTGTAGAGCCAGCCGTACAGATATCTACAGATGAAAGGAGAGATCCAGTTTGGTATTTCCAGAAATCCAAATCTAAGGCAGCTGAAAAATTAAAGATGGAAGTGGATGACCAAAATGTGCCAGGAACGTCCCAGTGTAACTAAGTGTGAACCACTCTGTACATACCAAAGTGCAGAAGTACTCTCTGAACATTTCCCAGCAAAGCTTATCTAAACTTCGAGGAAATATAGAAACGATACCTCATACATGGAGGATGGCTGATTCATTGGACTTGTACCGGTTTTGAAGAGAGGCAAATATTACCATTAAATTAAAATTAGAGACAATTTAGTAAAAGTTGGCATCACTGGAGGCCAGTGATTAGTAGGGTGGGGAGTAATGTCGTAATATATTCGAATTTCTTGAATATTATCTAAAATATTGGAATTATTATTAAGAATATGTAATGCATTGAAATAACTGGATCGCATAGTGTACAGGCAGCGGATGTAACATTAGATTTCCGTTGCCTGTGCAATCCATCACATATCTATTGGCGTTTTTCTACAAGGCATTGCACTAGCAATGAACTGCACATTGCTGAGTCAGGAAGAACGCGGATAGATATTGATGGAAAAATGCGGAGAAGTATTCAATTGCTGTCAAGCCTCCGGAAGGAGATAAATCGTCGGTTAGGCTCCGCAAGGAGAAGTTGCGACAAAAGTTGAGTTGTTGCCCGAATGGGTTGTTTTGAGAAAAGCAGAAAAGAAGAGAAAAGTCCCGAAAGGGTGAAATCAGAAAATAGTTGCCTCTTTTCGGCCGGCGCACGGAATTCAGCCATCATCCAGGGATGAGGAAAATATTGATGTAAGTACCCTGTGTTTCTTACTTGTCAATATATATATACATTTTTCACGGCTAAATTGGGTATTATTTTCTGTGTGTGTGTGTGTGTAACCCTACCACCCTCTTTACGACGTTAAGAGGACCGACCCGGCCTCTTGCAAATTTAAGTCGAGCACCAAGCGAGTACCCCGATAGAAGGGGCGCGCACCCTGGGCTCGACAATATCAATAATTCCACAAACAATTTTATAAGTATTATTTGTATTAAATCAATCTTAAAAAAAGCGAAATTATATATTTTCTATCTAGAAGGGTTAATATTCCACCCATAGGTCCTCGAAGGGGGTGAAATATTTTTTCCATATTTGTCATGACTTGAAACATTTAAGTATTTTATTTTCAGATTATTTAAAGATATTTTTGATTTTATTGATATTTTGGGGATGATTTCCCCCACTTCCAGGGCCTACGAGTGAGTTTTTAACCCTTCTTGATAGAAAATACATAATTTCCCTTTTCTAGGATGATTTAATATAAATATTACAAATAGAATCTTTTTTAGATCTATTGATATTTATTAAATTTAAGGAGTTGGAATCATTTCAACCCCTAAATAGTGGCCAATTACTGAACATTTTCAAAAAACCAAAAACAATGCCTCTTTTGAGTGTTAATGAGGATTAATTTGGGACCTGCTTTTATGATTTTTTCCAAGCTCGCAATCAACTACGCAAAAACAGGAAAAAAAATTGCTTTTTTGCGGTCACTGTTTATTGCGCTCGTTTGGGAAAAATGGAGGGGCACCAAAATCACGTGTGTAACTAACCCCAGAACTTTTGTCACCTGGCCTATTCATCACGGTGAAGATGTAACTATGTCAATCCCACTATACTGTAATGTCTCATATGCGATCGTATTCATTTTTTTTACGTCCTTGTTAAGGACCTTCTTTCTGATATAAACATTGTAAGGATCTTTTAAAGTTTACTCATGTCATAGAATATTTAATAAATATAATAGAAATACAACTGTACAGAAATCTGTTTTATAATACTCTCAAGCAAAGTATCGAACCAGACAGAATCTGTAGGTGCGTATATATGTGTATGTATGTGTATATGCATTCTTATCTTGCCTATACACATGCATAATACAGTAACTTCTGTGAGATATAAAATTGTTATTTTAATTTTGATACCTACGACAAGTGGCTAGGTAGAATATTTTCTGTCGAAATTAGGCCTTAACTGTCATAGAGAGTAATAGCCTGAGGCATGTAAACAAACGGGTCTTTTGTAACATATATCTTACTATATATATTTAGCAAAACATTAAACTTTTCCTCGGGCTCGTTCGTATTTAACGTAACTTAGATGATATATTAATTTTACTTTGCGAATCCAATCCAGTTGCCAATCCAATCACCAAGACTATGGCGAATCGGGAAGACAACGTTCTTTAGCTTTAGAAGTATGCTGCATCCTTAAGCGGAGCAGAATTTAGTACTTCATTTGTAACAAAATCTTTAAGGGTCTTGTAGGTAAATAAGAAAAACCCTTAAGTTCGGGCGAAGAAGATGACGTATATTTTACATTTAAATCGGAAAAGGCTTATGATAGAAAATTAGAATTTCTTGCCAATAAGTAGTGTCCCAAGATAATAGAAAAAAAAATCGTTAGAGTATTGCAAATTACATTTTTCACATTCTTCTACTTTTCTCTTGAGGACTTCCTGTAATATGTATTATCAATTCTAAATGGGATCCGATGAATCTACAAAATACTAAAAGTAGTATACTTATTACTGTGACTTCTATGTCAAAGGATCAGTTAGAAGTTGCTGCCTTGACAAACGGCAAATAAATATAGAAATACAAAAATGAAATATTTCACCAACATTAGGGAAACCTAGTCTCTTTTCAAGGCGTTTTTGTTTTTAATATCTTGTGCTATGTACGATAAATACAGAAAGTGTTTGTTATATTTAATATCGATAGACTTACTACTTACAAAGAACGGTTGATATTGTTAACAGTTTTATTTTATATAATGTTAAGTTTATGAAGTTCTTCTTTTAACATTGACAGTCAGGTTGTACGAACATATACAGAACAATTAAGTACGAATATATCCTCGTCCAATAATATAATTGCTGATTCTCAATTTTTTTTTTTAATTTAAAAATTCAACAGGGGGCAGATATCTTTTGTAAAGTTTTTTTCCGATTCCCAGTTTATTTTTGCAATTTGGCCTTACGGCATTGAGTTACTAGATGATTTTTTAGAAAATATTATAATTATTCGAATTGTTCCGTAGATGATTGTACAACCTGGTTGCCAATGTTAAAAGAAGGACATCATGAACTTAAATTTGTATAAAATAAAACAGTTAAATATATGAAAAAAGGAAGTATCCATGGATATTAAATATAATAGGCACATTCTTAGAACAATATATTTAACAAACGGTGCAAAATATATAAAACAAAACGCCTTGAAAAAATACACAGAATAGGTTTCCGAAATGTCGTCGGTCGATAAAATATTTCATTTTTATATGTTTATATTTATTTGTGCCATTTGTCAAAAAGCAACCTCTAACTAATCCTTTGACAAAAATAAAAGTAGAAGAATTAAAGGAATGTCACAACTAATGCTTAGACAATGTTTTTCCCATATTCTACTTATAGATTATTTTGCCTGGTAGAACACTCTCTTGACTTGATCAACTAATATATGGTTCATATAATATGTCGGAGATGATACCCTTGTAAGCGCTTATGAGAACATAATTCACTGATGTCAAGAGAGCGTTTTGAGCAAGTACCCATTGCGTTGAAGAATCTGAAGGAACATCCCCAAATATGGTCATGTGAAACAGATGACGCCTGGAGAAACCTGGGAGAAACCTTCTCCCCTTTGAGCAGAACAAAACCCCTTGAGAGTCCCGTAGATGATTATTCTAAGTATAAACGTACAGGGAGGTTGAAAAGGCGAGACTGGTGGTTGCTGACTGATAGCTGCTTAAAGTGTTTCGTGGTATTGTTCTTGTTCTTGTTCATATTTAAACATTTAGATAAATTTAGTTAAATCATTAATAACTTTACTTTGTTCTTTAAGTGATGGTAATTTAGGTGGATGTATTGTGTTTACCAAGATGATGGCTAAATCCAGTAGATCTCCCCTAAAACTCCCCTCGCCCCTGTCATCTTCGACAGCTTTCTCATTAACCGCGAATATTAAAAAGAAATGGCTGCAGCAAGAAAAATTCAAAAATTATGTGTTCATTATCTCTCCATTATAACTCACTCATAGAGATCTGAATAAATTATGTTTAACAGATTTCAAAATCTGCTAAGTTGTAATTAAAAATATCCTACTTTTCAAGGCGGTTTTGGTCATACTATCATTAAATCCCTTATATATCGAAAAATGGGCAATCTGTCTAAATATGGTTTAAGTATCGAAACTCACATTTTAACCTCCCCACAATAAAATTGTGGGAGGTTACTAAAATTGGTCCAAAATCGAAAATTGAGATAACATCAAATCTATACGTTTTGAGGTCCCAGGAATCCAAAAAAGTGGTTTTTGAAAAATGTCTGTGTGTATGTATGTGTGTATGTGTGTATGTGTGTATGTGTGTATGTGTGTTAGCACGATAGCGGCGAAACTACTGGACGGATTTGGATGAAACTTTGCATGAGGGTTTCTTTAGTGCTCTAGAAGATCTGAAAAGGTTTTGGTTGAGATCGGATTACGTTTAGTGCCATTTTGGCACAACAACTTCTTTATTTTATTATTACTTACAATTTGTAATCTAACCATTGGAAAGCAGTTAAAATTCCGATTTCAACGATATATCACACTTGCACCTTTTTTTTTATATACCTACAGTTTTTATACAAATTATTGTATAGAGAACAAACAAAATTCAATGTCTATATAATATCTACATATGTAAAATTACGTCATAGGTTGTAGTGGCTCAGTGGGCTAAAGCGTCAACTTACAAATTAAGAGATCGACGCGCGACGGTTCGATCCCAACACAGTGCTGTTTTTATTTTCTTTCTTTTTTCATTATAAACTATATTAATAATTGCGGAAAATGTTACATGATTAAATATCATCATATATTAGGTGTTTATAATTATTCAGAGTTTGAGGATTGGTCACTAGTTTTAAATGAAATATAAATAATTCTATTGCTGTTTTGGCGGTGAACACATACGACGTCGTAAATTAGATAAATATAGGTGGATCATATTACAATAATATATTTGATTTAAAGGCATGTCACGACAGCTGATTTGAATTGACTATCAGAGCTCGTAGCATTTGCTACTGCTGCGAATCAAATTACAGTTAAAAAGTAGCAGACTGCTTAGCAACCCATCACTAATTTCAACCACCGGGTGGGGAGGTTCCAGCCGCTTCCAGTAGCTGCCGATTTTTTTTTTTTGTACTGTGAAATTAATTCATATTTTCTATTTTAAAATTTCGGAATTATTTTAAAAAATGTGATCTCATACTTTTGGGTTATTTATTAAGATATCTAAAGAAAAATACCTAAGTATTTTTGTTAAAATTATGAAAGATGTAAAATGTGAAGATTTAACAGAAGATATCTAATAGATCAAACATTAATTCAGTTATCGAACACAATAGAAACCTAATATTAATTTGAAAAATAAGACTGAGGACATCAAGGTCATCCAGTAAGTATTCATTCAGTTAGTATGTGTTAAACCGTAAAAATGAAAAATTCTGACTAGAGGTTCGTTCCTAATCACTTGTCATCATAGTCTTTACTCGTGTTTAAGACACGCTAATTGATATTGACGCATATTTTCATCATACCAGTTTTCACTCATTTGCTGAAAAGCATTTTTTTTATAATTCATTTTACAACTTTGGAATTATTATCAAAAATATGTGGTTACGCATCTTCCTTCGAGGGTATTTATCTACATAACCTGATATATTGTGATAATAAATTAAAACTGATAAGAGTTTGTGGAAACATAACATTTGTTTAGTATTTCAGTCTATTTATTTATGTCTTTGGTAAACTGTTTGTATTACGTTTTCTAGATAAGTAGCAAAAAGAAATTATAGTAATCTTGTGACGTACTTTCTTCCGGTTGCCTAGCGCATAGATAAGCGGAAGCGTCACTTTAGCGCTGAGCTATGTTTCGGTTATATTCGGTTATTTCGAGCGCCACCTTTGCCATTTTTACGTGGGGCAAAGGTCTCACATTAGCCTCCTAACGCAGCCTGTTGCAGTAGGGCTGGGATAGCTACACGGATAGACACGGTATGTCCAGAGGTCTGGACGGCAGATTAGAGATTCACTCACATTCTACAGTAAAAGGCATAGGTATGTCGTTAATTAACAAAGTTTATTAATATCTAAGAAAATTTACAAAACAATAAAAAAACGGTTAGGTACCAAAATACGGAGTTCTTTATACATAAAATAACTTGAGATATGTCATTTTAGTTTAATTTGATTTAATTAGGTCCCTGTTCTGGCGCCATTTTGCGACGTACGGGTAACTAGGCGGTGAGCAGCTAGTTAGCTACTAATTATTCATATTAATTCGGAAGCAAGTAATGGCAAGCAAGCAAACGGTGAGAGCGGCACAAAAAATTATATGAAACCGGTAAAAAAAAATAGTTAGCTGAAAACAAAACAACACCACACTAAGTAATAAAAAACAGTAAGTAATAAAATGGGCAGCGTGCAAGTACCAGGTAAAAGCAAGCGGTTATCTTCAGCAAGAAGCATGCCTAGATGAATGATCAGAGTGTAGGTGTGAAGAACTTGGCAAAAATAAATAAAACGGTTTTCGGATTCGCTGCGGTGTGTAACATAAGTTACACTTAGATCGGAAATATAAAACGACTATCGGATTCGGTATCAGCTTACGGCAAAGATTACTTTGTCTAGACGGACATACATAGATAATCAGAACGGTGGTATTTCGGTTCGGTTCAGAAATGTTAAAATTACATTAACACTTCATGCGATGTTTGCCAAGCATTTCAAGTCCCAGAGCTTTGTTGCTTTATTAAATAAACTTGGGTTCGGCCACGTGGTATTTTCTCGGAGTTGATGCGGAAAATTTCTATGTATCAGAATATAAAGATGGTTAATTTATTTACGGTAGCCTAGATTTTGTTCTCAATTCCCGGAGTTTAATAAATTTTTAAAAATTATTTCAAAGTAATGGATTTTTCTTTGAATTTGTATTACAACGAAATATTTAAAACAAAATAAACGGTAAACTAAAATTTTTACTCACTCAGTGGAACTACAGCACTATCAGAAATTTCGCAAAAATTATTTTTGCAAAGACAGATTTTATCTTAATTCGTTTAAGTACGAACTAGCTAAAATAAAATATACGCTAATTAAAATTTTTACACATTTGGTACGGTAAACTTTATTCTGGTTTTCTCTCGATATGTCATCTATGTTCTTTTTCTCTCTGGAAATTCTTTAGAACATAGCTATTTGGGTAGAATCGGGAGAATCTAACACGTCCTAACTCGAACACACCTACTTTGATAATATTTAACTTTAATAATGATAATTATATTCTGATTCATTTAGTCGGAAATTATTTTAAAACACGCATTTTTGTAAATTAGTCTTATCGGTGCTAAAGTGATAACGTCAACAAGAAACCAGCGGCGGTGATAAGACGTTTACTTACATGTGGCGAAGATCGAAAATAATAGTCAACTTGACTATTCAACGGAGCTTACAAAAGTGATATTCAAATCTGCTTTAATGAAACTCATTTTCATTGGCTGACGTACCAACGCCCTCAGTGTCAATTTTTTAAATTGTTCTTAATATTACGGAGAGCCCGCTGATGGCAAGGTTTATCACATTTCGTATTTAAAGTAGAATCCTATATCGCGGTTTCAACTAGCTAAATCAGAAGTAACCTATAATTATGATTTACAATACATATGTTCGAACATAAACGGGGCAAATAACGAAATATGTTAATAACAAAGTAATTAAAAAATTTTACATCTCTAACTTTAAGTACTCTTGGTAAATATTATTGTGGTTATCGTTATTATAATTCATTCATTTTACTTTGTATCTCATTTACCTTGTATTTCGAAAGAAGCGTTTTTTCACTTATCGAATTTATTTTACTTGTATACATTTATTGTAATATTTTATGTACATTGTAATTAATCATTTAAATGTTATTCCATTTTATGTATATCCTTTTTTTGTAAATAAACATTTGTAAATAATGTTAATTTAAATTTCATTTTTGGCATCGAAAAATTCACCTCGTTGCAATCTGCCAAGTATATACAAGTACGAAGTCTTTTTAAGTCCTGTCCTGGCCAGCGGCTATAATAATTCCTCTTCAATGTCACTCCACTTACGCTTCACAGTTAATATTTTTAAATTTTCTTTTCTGAAGTAACTGTTAATATCCCAATAAGAAGAAATTTAAAAAATTGTTACATGGAAAAAGGATATTCATTCACTCTACAAAATTTTACATAATAATATTAAGTGATTTTCGAAAAATAAAAGCAATTAAAATTCAGGAATTGAATATTTACTAACCTTAAACCTCAGTTCGCCAATGGGTGGCTTAGCGTACGGTATTCCGAGAAAAGAATATATTTTTCCGCCATCTATATCGGTCCGTAAAGAACCTCTCAATTGACCTTGATTAACGGTGACAACTGGTTGTTCCATCTTGTTCTTTGTTATTATAAATCAACTGTATTATTTCACTAAACTGACACTGATATACTTATAACTCGACTTATACCGGACTAACAATATTCTGTATGCGATAAACACATATATTGTATGTATCACTTATCATTTACTTAATTACATAATGAGTCAACTGTATTACCATGGGCGTCGGAAACCAGTGGTGAAAGAGAATTTTCTGAAGATATTAAATAGGTAAAGGTTGTTTCCATCACTTTTTGGATAGTGTGTTTCTGCGGGGTATGCAAGGACCGGGACTGTAAGTAGTCAATGACTCTGCAGGTTCAGAGAAGCAGAGAGCTAGATCCAGACGGTTACTTGCTTGTGGTATTCAAGGTTAACCAAATATTTTTACTCGTTGGTAAATATATTGTATTAATAGCAAAGGAAAATTATACCATACAAGGGGAAGTTAAAAAAAATTATTAACTGGCTATATTTTTGCGTGGACTTTTATTTCCATATTTTTTAACAAAACTTCAAAAGCCCACATCGATAGCACCCTTCCAAATATTTTCTAGGTGGTAAAAGGGGGTAAAGTTTTATTTTTCGCTATTATCTCAGAATCTATCAATTTTTCGAGAAGCTTATTATCAAAATTTTAGCTCGTAAAATTTGCCTTCCAAAAGGTATTTCGCTCTCTTATAACTACGTTCTCGAGTAAAACATGTGTCAGTGTTGTAATGTCTGTGGTTCATAAAAAAATTGCGCTTCCTTCCAGACCACCTATGGGTTTACTACCAAATGCGTTTTTTATGTGGTATCCCAAGCCACCATAATATCATTTTCTCCATCTCCCTAAGGGATGGCCTGTTCATTATTTGCGTGTAGATAGAACCTGTCCTTCAGAATTTTGAAATGAGTTCTCTCAAGTACTTCTTACAAATGAAACGATCCAAATATCCTTCATTGAAGGTCCATCCTGCCGCATGATAATACCACTGATATTAGAAATGAATGTACGTACCAATTTGGCCGTCAATACTACTAAAACATTTTGCATCAAATTCTAGAAGAGACAAAAAATTGTAAACTGAACTACTAGGAAAACTCATAATGAATTATTACAATCGTTGAACAAAATTTTATTTGCCAACCGTAAAATGAAGGGAACTATGCTGCAACAGTTTCTGAGAAACTAGATGCCAAAAATAGAACTGCGCTGTAAAGTAGATGCAACCAACGGGATTTAGAGAGTAATACATCTGATCGATACACGTTGCAAGAACAATGGAATAATCAAGGCTTATGTCCAGCATTACACGCTTAAAAATTGAAAAGAGAACTACTAAAAACAGCACAATTTTGCTTTTGTACTATAAATACGAAAAAATTATATTATGTATTTTATTTACCAGCTAATAATTACAGAAAGTTTGATATTTAACCATTCTGGGACTCGTATACTCATCAATTTTCATATACTGGATTCTGTCCATTAATGAATGAATATAAAATATATCTCCAAAATGACGAAAAACCTTCCCATGGAATAAACAGGCCAAGGAGGTGCTAAAATAGAAGGCCAGTAAGATTATGGTCAATCTTCGTATTTCACAATGCCTGATAATGAGCATGTGAGTCTAATGGGCCCTACAGAGGGTGTAACAGATGCATATTACGTTCTTTGCTGGACCCATTACTCTCATATGTGTATGTTCTGTTAATAAGAAGAGTTAACCTCGATCGATGCGATATATGACTGTGAAGGCCTAGCTAGGCTGAAATTTTTAGTACTTGACGAGGAATCGCCAACGGCTAATAGCTACAAAACTGTCAGTCTTATCAACGCTGTGGATCTGATGCAAAGAAGCTGTAAGGAAAATTAGAACGTCCTTAATAAATCCAAAGACGCTCACGGTGATCAAAAGTTGGGAGCAAGTTTCTGTTTTCTAAATTTAATCTAGCCTAAAAGATTATTAATATTTTTTGAATGTATCCCTTACAATCTAAGAAGATTTATTGTCCTCTGGCGTAATTCTTTAATTTTCTTTAATCAAAATTTAGCATAAAAAATGGTTCAGTGAAAACAATTCGGATATAGAAGGGACAAAGACTATGACCGTATTGTACGCCAATGAAGCGCGTATTAATTATAATAGTTGGCTTCTCTATGCTGTATAGCACCTCTTCTATACACACGCTATCTGTTGAGGTTGTCTGTGAGACGTACGACTTAAAAGCGGACGCCGCTGACGTTCATCTGCTAAGGTATTGCTAGGAAGGTACAAATTCCAGTATAGTATTTATTATCGTTATCAATTATAAAACTCGTTTAAGTGCTAAGATCGCTGTTATCATGAACTTTAAAACATGATATTTGTTCCATTTTAAACGTTACATTTTGAAAAAATTGAAAAGTGATATTCTTTGGATAATTTTAAATACTCTCAAATGTAAATATGTTCAGATAATAATATTCGCAAGACATATTTATATAATATTATCGAAGTAACCATTAGAGAAGTAACACATTAAATAAACATCTTTACATAAATACACAACTACACAAAAAGAATTCTTTCTGGCCTGGGGATCTGACCATGCTCGCTTTATGTTTTTAGGGTCGCTGAATCCGAATCCAAGGTCTGTTTGAATACACCACATCAGAATTTTGCCATAACCTCAAAAAACCCATAATTTAAGCGATTTCGACAACTCTTCACATAAATCGCTGTAATTTTTTCTAGAGAAAAGTGATCCTCTCTGTTTTATACGAGATCGATTGCAAATTAAATTTACAATCCGATGATGTGGGGCACGATATTTTTTTGGCGCTTTGTAAGTGAGATATCGGCCGCCAAAGTGAGAGGTCCGAGGATTTCGATTCCCGAGCGATACGGCCCAGCTTCGAGCGTCATTTCTGCCAAACAAAAGTTAAAAAAGATCTGAAAAAATTCAGGGGTACGTAGAAAGATGTAAGAAATCGTTTGGCGCAAATCTGAGGTCGACGTGTACCTTAGTCTTCTAGATATGGCCCCTCGAAATCACCGGAAGGTAAAAATCAAATTTTTTACCGCTTCCCGACGCTATATCTCGAAAGCGAAACGAGATAAGGGGTTGGGGTTTACTCTATTCGATTTCTCTCGCCTTCCTTTATATTTCTGAATTTTCTAGATGCTTTAGTGGAATAGTGGAAATTTTGCAAAAAATTAAAGTGCCAGCAAAAATCTGAAAAAACTCAGAGATATGTAGGAAGACGGGTAAATAAGTTCAATTTTCACCTCCTGGTGACTTCGAGCGGCCATATCTCGAAAACCAAGGCACGCACCAATCTCCGATTTACGCCATCTTTCTTCATACCTCTGAATTTTTCTAGATTTCTGCTAGCTTTGCTTTGGCAGAAATCGCCATCGAAGCTGGGCCGTGTCGCTCGAGAAGCGAAATCCTTGGACCTCTCACTTTGAAGGCCGATATCTCACTTAAAAAGCTCCGGGAAAATATCGTGCCCCACATCGTCAGACTGGAAATTTAATTTGCAATCGATGTGGTGCAAAAAGCGGGGATCATTTTTGCCTAGAAAAAGTTACAGCGATTTATGTGAAGAGATGTCAAAATCGCTTAAATTATGGGTTTTTGAGGTTATGGCAAAATCCTGATATGATGTGGAGTTAAATAGACCTCGGATTCAGATCCAGTGACCCCAAAAACATATAGTAAACATGGTCAGATTCCGCGACCAGAAAGAATTTTTATTTTTGTGTGGCTGTGTAATAAATATGCTTAATAGAAATACCTGTAAAAAAACAGTGAAGCAAAAATTATCTGCTTGCACTTATGGGCATTAAGTATTTAGGGAAATGGCGTGCAAATTGGATAACGAAAAGTTACCGTCTGACAGTATAAATACGACACTTTTTTCTCTTTTGGTATGGTGGAAGAATATGGAGGGGGAGGACTTCTTTTTTAATTAATTGTTACCGATATCTGTCCACATGGGTAGTTGGTATATGTACTTGACATAGCCCAATTACACTGGCAGACAAAAATTCCGGTCGGTGCCCGGTAGAGAGAATTTTAACGAAATAAATTTTCTTTCTACCGCACACCGGCTGAATCGTTCATCTGCCAGTGTTATTGGGTTATGTCAAGCACATATACTAACTACCTATACGGCAGACAGATGTCGCCATAAACCGTTCGTTTAAGAAAAAAGTCCCCCCTCCATATTCTCCCACCATACCAAAAGATTACAAAGAAAAAAGCTATACGCTCTTTTCGATTACCAGACTGTCAGACGGAAACTTTTTGTCATCGAATTTGCGCTCCATTTCCTAGACTAAACGTTTTATTTCTCTAAAAGCCACTTTATATTAATGCAATACTGCAGGCGGCATGCAAATTTTTATTGCGCGCATGCGTACATCGAGCTATTTGTCAGCTGATGGCAATATTTTTCATTGCATTGAATTAGAGCATGTTCTAATTTGATTGCATTGCAGATGTAATATAGTTACTTCGTTAGGGAATATTTGGGTTGCCAACCAAGCATTAAAGGAACTGAAGCAACAAACATAACTTATTCTGTCATTCTTTTGGGAAATCAGTATTATCACTTGATTTTCTCCCTTTGTTCATAGTGATTCACTGATTGTAAAGTAAATAAAAAAACAGTAAATATAATCATAAAAGTTTTTTTTTTCTCGTCTGGTTGATAGTCACAAAAATTTCAGAAAATATTGCAGTAATGTAAAGCGCTTTCAAGATGCAAAAATTATCACACAAAGTTTTGCATGCCAACCATTTCATTGCATTGCATAAATGTAAAGCCACTTTAAAAGCCAGTTTACATTAATGCAATATTGCACGTTGCATGTAAATTATTATTGCGCACATGTGTACATTAAGCTATTTCGATCAGCTGATGGCAATATTTTTCATTGCATTGAATTAGTGTTCTAATTTGATTACATTGCAGATGCAATATAGTTTCTTTATTTGGGAATATTTGGGTTGCCAACCGAGTATTAAAGAAACTGAAGCAACAACCATAACTTATTCTGTAATTCTTTTGGGAAATCAGTATTATCGCTTAGTTCTCTCTTTCTGTTCATAGTGATTTACTGATTGTAACGTAAATAAATAAACAATTAACATAATCATACAAGTTTTTCTTTTCGTCTGGTTGGTGGTCCCAAAAGATTTCACAGAATATTGCAGTAGTGTAAAGTGCCTTTGACCTGCAAAATTTATCATTCAAAGTTTTGCATGCCATCCATTTCATTGCATTGCATAAATGTAAAGCCGCTTTAAGCCACTTTACATTAATGCAATATTGTAGGTGCAATGCAAACTTTTATTGTGAGCATGCGTATATCGAGCTACTTCAATCAGCTGATGGCAGTATTTTTCATTGCATTGACTTAATGCCTGTTCTAATTTGATTGCCTAGCAGATGCAATATAGTTACTTTATTTGGGAATATTTGGGTTGGCAACCAAGCATTAAAGGAACTGAAGCAACAAACATAACTTATTCTGTAATTCTTTTGGGAAATCAATATTATCACTTGATTCTCTTCCTCTGTTCATAGAGATTCACTGATTGTAAAGTAAATAAATAAACAATAAATATAAGTTCTTTTCTCATCTGGTTGGTAGTCCTAAACATTTCAGAAAATATCGCAGTAAAACGCTTTCAACTTACAAAAATTATCACGCAAAAATTTTGCATGCCATCCATTTCATTGCATTGCATAAATGTAAGGCCACTTTTTATCCTTTGTTCTTCCTTTTTCTTCACGACACCATTTAATGTAGAGTCGTAGGTTAGCACCTTTTAGGGATAACTTTATATCAATATCAATGTCATTATACAGTAAGGGTTTGAACCAATTTCTCTAGGTATCCCA